>CM067505.1:2447093-2944593 GCA_034509495.1 Acestrorhynchus altus
GTTTAGGAGCAGAATAGCATCCATCTATGACTCAGTCCTTCCTTTCTGCTTTTGCTGAGCATTGTTTGAGAAGTTTCCATCAGCATTTTTCTAAAAACAGCTAATTTGAGAGGACCTTTTGATGGTCCTTTGATTGGTACTAATGCATATTGTATCATTTCATCTCATTTAGAACCAAAAACATACACATACACTCTATTGGTCGGTTCGTCCAGAATTATCGTTTTCAGAGCAGGAAATCATACGTTATTGACCATAGTTCACTTCCTGCTGAGATCAGACCTGAATTTGGAAGTGCCAGTTGCACAACCCCATTATCACTCTCCCCATCACATGCGAGGAGGGTGAGGACGAGCACGCGCTTCCTCCGATACATATGACTTCAACCATCGCCTCTTTTCATTTTCCCAAAATGTCACCCAGACGTAGCCTGTGTGCGAGTGCTGGTAGATGCTGCGTTCTCATTAGATCATTGAGTGTAGTTCTGCTGAACGCAATCTTACGGAACTGTGCCGAGATGAGGCTCATCATTCTGCTTGTTTCTAGGAATTTTGTTTGTGTTGCGTTTCTGACCTTCAGTGGACGTCAAGGTAAATAAAACAGTTTACCTTGATGTGCTGCTTTCCATACAAACCTCCTAAAAACTACCGCAGTATAGCAGTGTATTCTGCAGTTCATCTTTACTGTGTGTGTGTGTGTGTGTGTGTGTGTGTGTGTGTGTGTGTGTGTGTGTGTGTGTGTGTGTGTGTGTGTGTGTGGTGTGTGTGTGTGTGTGTGTGTGTGTGTGTGTGTGTGTGTGTGTGTGAGCTTCATAAAGAGAGTGATTGTGACCACTTCCTGCCTCCTTCCTGCTTCCTGTGAGAGCTTCCTGTTCATGGATGAAAAGCTCAAGCCCTCAGTGATGCAACGTTCTTTACACGAACTGTCGGGACCATCTGCGCTTATTCAACATCGCCGTCAGTCTCTCTCTCTCTCTCTCTCTCTCACTCACTCACACACACACACACACACACACAACCCTCATTTCAATAATTTTAATCAACTCTCTCTCAAACATGTTTGTTCATGTCGTCTGTATGCTCTCTGCAGACTTCCTACAGGGCCTGTAGATATTGTGGTTCCTGTAGGGCCTGTAGAATCCTGGTGGTTCCTATAGGGCCTGTATTCCCTGGTGGTTCCTGTAGGGCCTGTAGACCCTGGTGGTTACTGTAGGGCCTGCAGATCCTGGTGGTTCCTGTAGGGCCTGCAGATCCTGGAGTTAATTGGTTCTTGTATGGCCCTTAGTGGGTGCAGCTTCAGCACACCTTCAGGCGTCCTCACACAGACGTGTTATATATTGAACATTCACAGCCAGTCCTGGGTCTTGGGTTCAGGTCCCAATCTGGGTAGGGTTTCCTCTGAAGAACCTGGTTCCTCCCACATTCCAAAAACATGGAGATCAGGTTAATCAGTGGCTGCCTGTGTCAGTAGAATGCAGATTATAAACGTATCTTGAACATCATTCATTGTTTTCTGCTGATATTGGTCTAATTGGATTCCTGCCATCTGTAATAACGGTGACCTGAGTGACTGGTGCAGTGTTTATTCACGTTGTCTGACGTCAGAAACACGTTATTCAATTTCACACCACGCCTGTGCCCGTACTGCCCACCGCCGCCCCCTAAACGTTTAGATTAGGCCTAAACTCATCCTAACCTCGGTATCTAAACACTGAGCGTCTCTCTCTCTCTCTCTCTCTCTCTCTCTCTCTCTCTCTCTCTCTCTCTCTCTGCATGCTCGTCTGCTCTTTGTGCACGCTGCCCCTTGTGGCCGTCTGCGTGTACTGCAGCCCCTTTCTCAGCCTGTGGAAAATATCTGCTCTGGAAGAAATGGCAGCTCGGGAAAGAGAACGGGAAAGCAGTGTTTGTTTTCAGTCAGTCAGGAATTCCAGCTTCCAGGAAGAAGGACAGGATTTCTGTAGTTCCTGTAGTGGGTGTGAGTGTTTTTACTGACCTCCAATTTCTACAGGGATCCATCCCAGTATGGAACCGTGAATGGGAACGACTGATCAGCACGGCGTGATTGACGATGCTAATCGGAGGCCATTCGGTTCCATTCAGTGTTAGCCACGTTAGCATTTGTGACGGAGCTGTTTCTTCAGTCCATGCAGGCGGTGATGTATTAAGTCATCATGACTCTGCAGTAATGTTTGTGTGAAGGAAACAGACTGGCCTTTCTCTCATGCACTCGCGCATGCTCTCTCTCTCTGTCTCGGTCTCTCTCTCTCTCATTCACTCATGTGCTCTCTCTCACTGAAATGCAGCTCTGAGTGTCCTTTTCCTGTTTTCACTGTTGCATGAAGCTCAAGCCACATTAAACTGAATTGGGTGCGCGAGAGTGTGAGAGAGAGCTTTCCCCCGCTGTACTGGACTGTACATGAGGTTTGACATCACCGTCTCTCACTCTCGTACAATTTGGACAGGATTCCAGTTTTGTGATTAGGGATGCACTGATATGGGAATTCTGGGCCAGCGTTACATTCAGGAGTTAATCATCCTCTGGTCAGAATGTCTGAAGCACACAGTCCAGAACACTGTTATTGGTTGGTTGTGCGTGATGATGAACAGTATATTTAGCTGCACAACAGTCAGCGGGAGCATTAATACCACCTGTAGCTCATGCTGTTCTCACCTGGCATCAACACACTTCCTGGGTGATCTGATCATAAGGGGGCAGAACAAATGCCTGGTGAGAACGAGGTACAGTCTCGAACCGCATTCGGAGGTGGTCCGACACACTTTGTGGGGCAGGCCCCGCCTGTAGCGGAAATGACATAAGAAATTAAATCACCGGTGGTCACAGCAGACATGGTCATTATGCCTGTAGAAGGTTGTGAGTTTTGGGAATCATCTGTGCTCGGATCAGGCGGGATGCGTGTGAACGGGGTCTTACCAGCGCCCTCTTCAACCTGTAGGTGCTTCTTCTGTTTCTGCAGGCTGTGTTCAGCTGCAGTGTGTCACAGTGTTGTTAGAAATAGATGCAGTCATACACACATGGTTTGCCCTGTTGCATTGTTCCACACCCTCTGGAGGGGGAGGGAGACGGAATGGTGAGAGAGAGAGAGAGAGAGAGAGAGAGAGACGCGAGTGTTTTGTAAGGGAAAGGTGTGTGATTCCAGTCTGAGTGTTTGTCAAGCTGGAAGGTGTGTCTGGTAATAATCTACCTCTCTCTCTACCTCTGTCCTTTTAGTATTCTCTCTCTCCCTCCCTCCCTTCCTTCCTCCCTCTCTCTCTTACACAACCTATCTCGTTCTTTGTTATTCTACCCCCTGTGCACTCTCTCACACTCAATCTCCCTCTTTCTCTCTCTCTATTGTGCTCTCCCTCCCTCTCTCATTCTCTCACTCACACGCTCTCTCACGTTGTAGTATGTTTTCGATTATGGTTTATGGGTTTGTCTTTCTAAGGTTTTACTGTGTTAAAGGTTAATTGTTTGGACTGGTTTAAAGACATTCCTGTTGTCCAACCAGCAGACTCGGGGGTGCGCTGATGGTTCGTAGAGGGAGAAGTGGTGCCTCACTAGTCGATTAATAATCTGACGCACAGTCACTTAACCTCTCTCTCTCTCTTCTCTCTCTCTCTCTGTAGATGGAGGAGGGCGGAGGGCCGTTACGCTGTGGACCGAGCATCCATCATCAGTCACTGGAACTGGCTTCAGGCCCATGTCTCCGACCTGGAGTATCGAATCCGCCAGCAGACCGACATCTACCGTCAGATCCGAGCTAACAAGGTCTGAGACTCGCATCCACCCACATGTCTTTACGGGGTCCTTTACTGGTTTAATACTCTGCATTTTTCTTTCCTGTACAAGCAAGCATGTGTGTCACTCTCTCTTACACACACACACACACACACACACACACACACACACACACACACACACACACACACACACACACACACACAGTGCACTCTGCACTTTACACACTCTGAAGTGAGATTTCACACCTCCGCTGCTGTGTTGGAGAAACGCAGCTCTGCACTCTGTCTGTGCTCACACCTCTCTTCTTTGTGGTAAAAGTTACGGACCGGCTTTCAGCCACTTCATACGACTGAAACGAGGGAGGAGAGATGTGGAGGATGGAGCAAAGGAGTGTCTGTAGGAGTTCAGCAGCGGATGCTGGGATTCCTGCACTTGAAAGCCCCGCGGGACATTGTAGTTACTCATTTTTATCCACTACCTCATCTGGCGGTTCTGATAGGAACGCTTAGGGGTGGGTGATTATGGTAGAAATATCACAAACATCACAATACAAAGACTTTTTAACAGCAGATGATATTTGTTGGAATATTTTGAGATGCAGGAAGAAAAACATCCATCCAAATACTATCCTAAGATTCCTTCTGGTGCTCTCTCCCCTCGTCACACCCAGTGCGATGGTGGTCAGTCACAGTTGTTCCAGTCAGAGATGTACGTCTCAAAGTTAATTATTCAGAAATAGTGTCCCGAAATGTCTCCGCACGTTAAATGACGAGGTTTCGGTGTGGCCTGAAGTTCAGACCCTCGGATGATCTACAGGAACCCAGACGCACCAACCTGACATCAAAGATCCAACCCGTCCGTCCTTCCACCCTCTCGAAGGCTTAATTTGATGTGCTGCCAGCCTGGTCACCTTCAGAGCCCTTGGACGTCCATGTTTATTCATAGAAAAAGGAATTTTAACACCGTTCACCAACTGCGACGTACAGATGGCGAGAACGGTCCCTAGTGATAGCAGTGTTGCTTGCTCTGTCTTCGTTTACTCACTTTCAGTCCTCTCACGCTGCTCAACCGGACTGGACAGCCAATCAGAACTACCCCTGCCTTCTCGATCACACCCGGAACTACACATCCTAACATACTGTACCTGAACACTACACAAGATAAACTGTGTACGGGCAAAAGTATTGGGACTATCATTCATTGTTTCTTCAGAAATTAAAACGTTTATCCTGCTTTTGTTGTCTTTATAATAGAACTTCTCACAGGAGAACATGGTTTTAAGTTTGTTTATCTGTGCCGGAGCGGCCTATTCTGTTGGCAGTATGCTGTGTGTGCATTTGCACATCTGTGTCAACAATGGGTACAATATTATTGTAGCATGTACACTACTGTCGCTTATCGGATATATAATGTATGTTCTGTCTGCACACAATGTCACTGGGCCGGAGGGCAGAGATGTTCCGGTGTCTGATGTGTCTCTGTGTTCCCCTGCAGGGCGTAGTACTGCTGGGGGAGAGTTCGGTGTGCGAGTCGCTAACAGAGGACAGCGGCGCTTCAAGAACGGAGGGCATCACCTGGCCAGTCTCGCAGGTACAGCACCAAGTTCCTTAATTAGTCCCATAGTGGGGACAATCAGAGTTACAGCAGCAAGAGAATGAGGGGACGTCCCGTTACATTAACCTTAAATACCGTAAATAAATATTAACATTTCTAAAATGGGACCAAGACCACCTGGTTTATGTTGATTGGACAAAATTCTCGAGTTCGCACGGAGCCGAGCTCCACGTCCTGCAGATGTGAGCTGCTCTCTAAGCACTCTTAAGCTCCTTCAGTCAGAGAAAGAGAAAAAATTTCTGGCGCTCTGCCCAAAACTCCGGCTCTCCCCAAAGAGGGCGCCGAGTTTGCCGAGGGTGGGTTGGCTGGAGTTTGGGAAAAGGGGGAGGTGTAAAAACACTTGTGCTCTTTGTTTTTCGGAATGCCAAGGGCTGTTGACCTTTTTAATCCATTCACTCCAGCAGTGGAATTTCACCAGAACCGTTCAGCTCCCGGGACCGAACCAAGAGAAGAAGAGTCACGGTGTGGATTAATGAATCCGTACCAAATGTGTTTGTTCTCCCAGGTGTGTGACGCTGACGGGACAGAGGGGTCCGTCTCGGCCCATGGTATCACCATGGAGATGAACCTGAGGAAGGGTTACCCGCCTGTCCGGCAGGTTAACGGAGTCATCAACAGGTACGACTGGAGAGGAGGAGCCTCCAGCAACCTCACGATCATTTCATTAAGCATTAACGGCGTCATGACAACACACAACACACTAAATCAGCTGCGTAGACTGTAGACATATTTAATATTTTACATCATAAACATGTTTAATTATAATAACCTGAATTAGTAACTGCACAGATGTAAACACCTGTACAGTACAACCAAATCCACAGCCACGCCGTATCCACACCAATCCATGCCAGTGCATCTCGTTAGACTGTTACTGGTTTCTTTTTCTGTTTGCTGTCTTGTGAAATCAAACCTGGGAAGTGTTGGCATAAAGCCACAGTTCACACAGGATGTCTGATTTCATAAATGAGGCTTAATTAATCTATAAAAGCAGGTTTTGAGCAACAGTATCCGTAACGTCATTGAACAGCTCATTAATGTGTAAAGATGTGATTTTCTGTAACTCTTTTAAGGTTAAAATCACAATGTAACAAATTAACTATTAAATGTAATAATTTCATATCTTGTTTTTTATGTTTAAGTTCTGGAATTGGTGTCTGAACCGGTTAAATGTAATATGATATTTAATTCAAGTGTCTGATTGGTTAAATGGGTCGAACCCCCAGACCTTTACAAACAAAAACACCCGAAATGAGCGGGTGTCTCGCTGACTGACCAAGCACACCAGCATTTTCTAAATGCAGTCAGATGTTCACACACACATTCAGAACTTTATGTAGTATAAACAGTATAATCGTTGAAATCCAGTTAATCCATCTCGGTGACGTTTGACGCGAGTGCGTGACGACTTCAGTGCACTACGTTAGGATGGAGCCTCATAGTCCTCCACCGAACAAATCTCTGCCTTTTTCTGTACCGGGAATGTGAAGACCCCGGATCTGTCGGCACGAACGAGCCAATCGGCAGATCCCAGCGTCATTAACTTCCCCCAAAAACAGTTCTGTGGCCCCATGTATGATCATGCCGATTAAAATAATACAGATAAAATATTCATGCTATTTTTGACACTGTGTTGTTTATTAGAATGAAAAAAATGTCTGTGCTCTTTCCCAGTTTGCAGGTCAGTTCTCCTGAAAGCGTAGAGCTGGAGGAGCAGCTCACTGCGCAACAGCAACGGCCTGGTCCTGTGCCAGACAGTACCTGTGTAGCCGCCCGCACTCGGCCACTCCTGTCCTGCAAGAGGCGACGCCTCCTCCGGCCCAGCTCCGTCACCAACCTCAACCGCAAGGTAGCTTCCTGCAGACGTACAGTTTAACTGGAACTTCCTTTGATGCATTGCTGGAGACTTGGGTATGATCCAGTGGACTCAAGTCTTATCCGTTGATGCTGGTATCTTAGCAACACAGAAACAGTGTTCATATATTAACACTAAACCAGTGTCACCAGCTACAGCTTAACAAAAGACACTGTATATTCACAGCTCGACACAAAAATCCAAAAAATCAAGGTGTTACAAATGGTAGAACAACTTTGGTTCCATAAAGGAACCGCGTTTATAATAGAGAAGTGTGAGGGTGAGCAGCCTTTAAACGTGATTAATGGAACCATCACCACCATCTTCATGGCACCGCTCAGAACCTCAGTCCCAAGCTTTTTTTTTTGCATGAAACTTCAGACGTTCTCACCGTTTAAAACCTCAAAAATAGAAAGAATAATGCATTTTATGGGTAAAGGTTCTGAGTGGCCTCTGCGAGGAAGACCTGTGTGAGTGTGCAGATCCCTCTGACAGCACTCTGTGTAGATGTGTGCGCGAGTGTGGAGGAGTTGCACTGAAGTGTTCGAGAGTAAAAGAAGGCGTGGGTGGCGGATTGTATTTTTGGGAGCGAGTGGTGTTCGGAGCACCGTGTGGGCGTGTCTCCATGGGTTAGTTAAATGTTCGGATTAGGAATTCTAGCTATGGAGCACACTGGGGCTGACGGTGCTGCTACAGCCTGCAAATCTACCAGATCGCTGTACGTGCAGCAGGGGTTTGACCTTCTCCAGAAAAAATCTGCTGATGCTTAGGAGCTCCACGACCTTGAGTTCAGAGAAGACATTTGGAAGGCTGGTAGTGGGAGGAGCGTTTTAAACATCTTAACAGTTACATTTTACCGTGTTTATTATTCATTAATGGTTATTTTTAAGAGCGGTCCGGTTGGAGTGGGGTCATTGCCTACATGTGGTAGTATGATTTGCTGGGTACAGTACATGAACCGGCAGTATTTGTTTGTATCAATCAAGATCTGTTTGTTTGGAGCCATTTGCTGACATGCAGGTCACATGATCCCTTCTATGTCTCAGTTTTTAGGTAACAGTTCATTTAAGGGCTCGAACTGGAAGTGTGTTTTTATTATTGTGGCGTCAGTCGGACAGCGAGAGCAGGGCGTACTGTTCTAAAGAAAATAGAGCGGTACTGTGTAGAGTTCACGTTTGTCTTTTAGGAATGATTGGCAGCTTCACAACATGACGCAGGTAACCTACACCATAAAAACACAGGAACATGGAGCGCAGTGATAGTGCGCTGCGTAGAGTTACGATTGTCTCTGACCACTTGCACTTTGTTTGGAAGCACGAGAGAGCAGGTATGAAAACAGCACCTGTTTTCAGGTGTGAGGTACGAAATTTGCATAATGAAAAGCGATGGAGCCCGAAAGGTTCGTGCAGGTTGGTGTTGGTACCCTGCTGTGGAAAAGCGCCTCTAATCTCTATATAACGACGTCTTATTAAATGAACAAATGGTCGTTTGGACACTCATTTAAAGTCCCTTTTTGTTCAGCAGCTTTTATTTTCTGCATTGTTCGCTTTCAGTGGGAAACTGTTACCTCAGCATCTACAAACCCTTCCTTTAGAAATGCCCTCTCTTCCACTGCAGTTCTCCAACTCCTCAGGGATCCCACAGACCATCCACATTTCCTCCAACCCAACTTGCATCATCCAGGGATGGAGCCGAGTCCCTGTGGACGTACAAGACGTCCTTCTCCTGCTGAACGGGGCTGTTCCTGCATCGGAGTGCGCTGATCTCAGTGTTTACAACAACCATTCCAGCTCCAGGATTGTTTATCAAGCAGAGACCCCGTTCAGGGCCTGTGGGAGAGTTTTGTCCACGTACCAGTTGAAGTTCTTGGGAGGTTTATCATAACCATAATACCAGTATGCCCGGAGGAAGAGGAGATGACACAATATGAGACCAGCCTGAGACGTGGTGATGTTACCTGTTTAGCTACAGAGCTGTTTCTGTGATGAAAGCACAGCTGTCCCTCCTGGGGACGCCTGAGGAGAAGCAGATATGGGCAGCGGAAATGACCGGCTCGCTCCAACTGAAATGCAGAAATCCAGCTAAAGGAGTGTTTGGAGTTCGTTAGAGACAGTCGAAGTCTACAGTCTGATCAGTGGTAACGTTTAGCATGACTCGGAGTGCTGTTCTAGGATCAGTTTGGGCCTATGAATATGTTTAGGGAGTGTGCAGACGGTCACTGTATGTCCAAAAATGTCTGGACACCCCTTCAAATAAATGCATTCAGCTACTTTAAGTTGCCCCATTGCTCACTGAGCTTATCTAGTTCCTGTACTACCAATAGAATAGGTCTCTCTGGACCATTGGCACCATTCCTAATGCCAGGGGTGGGCAAGAGGTGTGTAAAGCCCCCCTATGCAGTCTCGAATGAAGCTGCTCCATCCAACACTTTGGGATGAGTTCGGAATGAGATGGGGCGGAGATTATCCAACACCCTGACCTCACTAATGCTCTTCTTACAATCAAATCCTCACAGCCATGCTGTAGAAACTCTCTTTAATACCCTTGATTTAGAAACGATGAACCAGTATTTTTGTCCACACAGTGTAGCTCCGTGTCTCTCTACGCCCGATAGCGTAGAGCTGTGTCCTCCCTCATGCTGACTCATCCCTTTGCTCTTTCAGTGACATTTACTCTCTGGACGGACGCTCGGCCTGCTGATCCCAGTTCGCTCTGCTAGTAGACCACAGTCTCTTACTCGGAGTCCTCTTCCTGTGTATAATCGACCCTGGATCAGCCGAGTAAACCGATACCTCCCCATAAATACACCCCCTGCTCCGACCCAGCATGCTGAAGCAGCCGCTAAAACAATAAGCACCACCTCCAGCTCGGCTCAGTTACAAATACCAGAGCGCAGATATGTTGGAGGTGAACGTACGGGAGTGATTTTGCATGAGGAGCCAGAACGAGATGGAAGAAGATGAAGACTTTGAGTGTGTGGAGGTGGGGCTTCGTGAGGAGCAAGCAGGGTAGAAAGCAGCCAGTCAGAGGCTTCTCTGCTCTATGTTGCCATGGCCACCCACCGCTTTTTTAAACACCTTTTTTTCCCCCATATTTGGCCCAAATGTCCTCTCGTAAAACACTCTGTTTGGAGTTATTAATGTGAGATACTACAGCCACTTGTTGTTTGAACCCCTCTGGGAGCATCTGAACACAACCACTGCACCATGTAAGGTGGGGTAGTTTGGACAGTGTTGCAGTGAAAGTTTGAGCAGTGAAGTGCCTGTGTGTACGGGAGCTCGTAGGATTCCTGGGTAACCCAGTTTGAATAGGCTCGAGTACATGAGCTGTGGTTGCCTATAGCAACAACCCCCCTCCCCTCCCCTCCCCTTCCCTCGCGAGCTCTCTTGCTTGCTCTCGTCAGTTTTGAGGTTAATGAATCATAAGAAAACGTACTGGAATACAAGCCCACGTGTTAAACGTTGTCAGCTGGGTCACCTGCTCAGCAAAACTGGGTGGAGTCAGCAAAATGTGTTAATGGAGTGTTTGGTGTAAGCAGGTGATTTCATATTTCTAATGTATACTTCTCTCTCTCTCTCTCTCTCTCTCTCTCTCTCTCTCTCTCTCTCTCTCTCTCTCTCTCTATCTATCGCTCTCGTCCTCTCACTGCAGGTTCAGAAGTTGGCCGGGCCTGGTCGGTGTGGCTGTGAGGTCAGTGGGCAGTGTGTGATGTGCTGCGGGCGTTCTCTTGTTCCTGTAGACCCTCAGTTTCAGCTCCCTCTGCTGGACAGGCTGGCGCAGTTCGACCCCTGCATCCACTCCATCCTCTCGTTCCCTGATGGTGAGCACGGCCTTCTTCTACAAATATACATCTGGCCATTTATCCGACGCTCTTATCCAGAGTGACGTACGAGGTTACACTCATTACCGAGGCCGGCAGAGCGGTGTTAGGAGTGTTGGACACACTGGGAATTGAACCCCAGTTGCCCCATTTCTGTGATTTGGTCCTCACAGAAGTAGAGATAGAAGAGGTAGAAGAGAACCATGTCCTGAAGTTCTGCTTGAAGTGAAGTTTCTTCACCAGTTTAAAGGTTGGGTTTGGGGGTCGACGTGTGTTGCACTCAAACTCGCACACGAGCAGTTTTACAGCTTATACCAAAAAAACGGACGAACCCTCACCATCATCAAACGTAACGAGCGTTTCGTTCAGCGTCACCTTCAGCATCTCATTCAAACGTGGTAAATCATTGTCCATCTCCACGTTTCACTGCTATTTTAATTCAGCCTGTTTGTTCTTTGCTCCATCACCAGGTTTTCTGGCCATCTGTCTCTCCCTCCTTCTCTTCCTCCCCCCCCCCCTCTCTGTCTCACTCGCTCTCTCTCGCTCTCTCTCTGTAAAAGATGCATGTAACAGTGGTGCTACATCCACAGCTCAGTCCTGATCAGCCAGATCCCCGTTGGTGTTGCCTTACTTGCTCTTTTGTCTGCGTTCTTTTATCTCAGCTGGTTCTTTCTGCTTTCTCTCAGTGGGTTTCTTTGGCGGTGTTCTTTCTTCTCCATCCAGCTGCTTTTTGTGATTTCGGTTCCCTCCTTCGTTACTCGCACTCCTTTTTGCAGCGTTTACTGTATCCTGAGCTCAACAATAGTCACTCGCATCTTGGTCCCATGCCTTCCTGCCTAAGTGTTAATTATTCCATTGCTGCTGTTTCACCTCCTAAAATAGCCTGCACGCTGCACCCGGCTCGGAGCGAGGCACTGTAATTCAGCAGCGCTCTCACACACCCTGCTGTAGAGTTTAAAGCATAGTGCCAGTCTGACCCCAGGTCAGGGCTTCGTTGCTTACATTTAGGGATCATTTGTGCAGGAGAGACTTGGGACATCTGCTTTATCCTGCTTTTGTTGGTGTATCTGACTCTAGGATGTTTCCATGACCACCAGCCCAACAGGTTAATGTTGATCTGCTCCAGATAATCCTATTCTATTGGCAGCACTTCTCTCATTACTCATCGATGTCCCCAATGGGTACAACTTCATTAGAAGGGTGTATATGTATACACAGGTAAGAGAACGTAGTACTGGAGGTCTTGTCCAAGGTCCCTTACTGGTGTAGTGTGGTTGTCCATCCAGGAACTTAAACCCTACTTGACCAAAGAGCTCATTCTGATGTCTGATTGGCTGTATTATCGGAGTTCTGTACCGTAGTCAGCAGTGATGGTGTTGGAGTTTTCACTATTCACATCACTTTTGAGTCACATTTGAAGCCGTCCAGCATTATCTTGGTTCAGCCTGTGTGAGACTGGCCCCTATTGCTGCTTTGTGTGTGTGTGTGTGTGTGTGTGTGTGTGTGTGTGTGTGTGTGTGTGTGTGTGTGTGTGTGTGTGTGTGAGAGGGCATAATCAGTTCGGGGGGGGGGCAGGATTACATGTGGAGTGAAACTGAAGCAGGGTGGATGAGGGCGAGGGGAACTCCACGAGACTTCAGGCTCACAAAACATGAAAGATGATGCCACCTGCTGGTGTTGTGTGAAACTACATGGATCGAGTTTAAATTCGCTGTCTGGATGAGAACTGATACAACGAGTATAAAATTACACCCACAAGGATGACGGTGTGCAGTAGACTGATGGGAAGTGGACTATATGAAGCAGATTTCCGTATGACCCTGCAGTTGTTCATTTTCTGCGACTTGTAGAACGATGATCTCGCCCTTACTGAACATCCCATAGGAGCGATTGGAACCATTCCATTATTCCATTATTCCTTTAACTGGCTGTTCTTCTTCTACTTAAATGACCCTCCTTCAATCGGAGTAATCTGTACAGATTGATGTTCTACGCCATCAGTCGTTTTATTAATGTATGATCAGGCTGTTGGTAAACGTTGTGAATGATGTTTTATTGTGTTTATTAATATGAAGCGTCAGATTACAGGGTTTTATTCGGAAGGTTGGATGGGTGTTGTAACAATATGAATGGATCCACAGTCTATATTAGTGGGTGTATTGTCCTCTTTGGAAATGTGTCCATTAAAGGTCTCTAACAAGGGATAGAAAGAAGACAGTCAGTGGTTTTACTCCTTCATGGAAGCGTCAACGTTCGGGTCATTACGACGTAAAGGGGAACATTTCTCTGAAAAGTATAACGTATCAGCATTTCAATGTTTATTGATGGACAAATGACTTTATATAAAGGTTTGTAGATGAAAAATGTCCTCGTTCGTCTTCATCCAGACCTCCATTGTTCTAAATCTGTTCTCTCTCTGTCTCTCAGATGTGGGCATAAGTCTGCACTTGCAGCGTTTGTTGAAGTGTCACTGGCAAGGCCGGCCGCTTGAGAAGATCAAACCCATCAAGAAGCTTTCCCTCAAACACAAGCTCCCTCTGAGCAGCCGTCTCCCCGACCCCTCATTGTCCTCCGCTTCCAAAGACAAGCATAAGCTGACCAGCTCGCTCCTCTCTGCAGCCCGTAAGTACTGTCTGAAGTGGCGATTGGGTTTCGGAGCAGAGCTGTAGGCTGTAGTAGATGACGGTTGAGGTGCTATAGTGACTGAAGTCCAGATTTAAGCAGGATCTGGTTCTGATTGGACTACTTGTACAAACCCGTGCTGGAGCCACCGTTTATGATGCACGATAAGAACGAGGTCGGTGTTCTACACTCGGTTCTGAGTGACCCACGACTTGTAGGAGTTGTTGGTTGGAAAATGGCTCTTGACCTTCACAAAGAGTCGGTGCTGAAATCTGCCTCCAGCCTCGCACTGTGTGGAAGTGACCTTTTGTCTCAGGTCAACTGCAGCAGTTTGTCTGTGCTTAGGTAACGGTGACTCAGCTGTCTGTCGTCATAACAGCTTCTTTTGCCACCGTTTACAGCTGCTGTCCAGCTGCAGGGACAAATATACGTCTTTTTTTGCGTTGAAATGTTGAAATTATTTGGGCATTTGTTGATATTTTGATTAATGTGGTCTTCCAGCATGTAGTTCACCCTATGGACACCTAATCATAGATATGAAAAAGACTCTACTGTCCAGGGAGAAGACTTTCTACTAGATTCTGGAGCATTGCTGTGAGGATTTGATTGGATATCAGATGTTTACTGCTGCACCTCACCCCAAGATCATCCCACAAGTATTGGCTGGAGCACCATCATTCCAGAGAACACAGTTCCATCATACCCCTCTAGTCCACATCGATTCATGGTCGTCTGCTCCAGAGAGTCCTGTTCCACAAGCTGTGTGTGCATTTGCACATCTTTGTCAGCATTTGCCCAGTCTGGGAACCCTGTAATATATGATATATTGGTATGTGCTGATGATAAGTCAAAACCATGACTTTCAAATGTCTTAAATGCAATTTTACTTTAATTATGTTGTTTCTTCGGCATAATTTGAGCAATTATTTCATTTTTCAGTATGAAATATTCAATATTTCGAGTCATACATCGTCAAAAGAGACACAACCATCTGTCAAACTGCGGTTCTGCTGCATTTTCAGTTACTTCACTGCTGTTGCTCTTTTAATGTTTCATGAACGTCAGCGTGTTCACTTGTTTTGTTTCCACGTTCAGCGTGTGTCCTGAATAACGTGGCATTAGAAGGTCTTGTTAACTGGTTATCATGGCTGTAGACACCCTGCAGGCCCTCCAACAGCCAGAGCACATACACTGTAAGTCCAGACTGACCACAGAGCCATGTTTCTCTCCCCATTCTCAGGGTTGTCCCATCACAAAATTCGTCCGGAGAAGCTGATTCGGCAGCAGAGTGACGGCAGTGAGTCTCGTCAGCTCTTCCGGCCGGAACGCAGCCACGCCACTTTCGACAAGAGCCACAGCCGCAAAAGACCCCGCGAACACTCTCTGGAGCGTACAGAGAGTATGTGCACTCGTTTTCTCTTCAGATGAAGTTCACGAGTTGGTTCAGAACTCTCTCCCTATTTGTCCTTCGATTCGTTTAGAGCTTCACAGGATTTGAGACACAAAGAATGAATAGATCTGATCATTTAGAGACACAGTTTGAGACGCTGGACATTTAGTTCGTTAAGAATCACTGTGTAACAATCTGTGCAGCTTTATTTCGTTACGTCATTAAGTCTTAACTGTTGGGTTTGAGTTGGTGCAACTTTCTGACTCTTCCGTCTCTTTACAGATGCACCCAAATTGTATATGGATATGAGCAGCCCGTACCCATCTCTGCCCAGCCTGAACACCCCCAGCCACAGTCCACTGGTCAGACAGTTATCCTCCTCCGAGAGCCCCACGCCCTGCAGTGTCAACAATGCCACTCCGGTAACATATATTTGTGTGTGTGTGTGTGTGTGTGTGTGTGTGTGTGTGTGTGTGTGTGTGTGTGTGTGTGTGTGATAGAGATAAGATGGAGAATAACTAAAGTCTGACGCAGCCTTGTTTGCGGGTTACAGTTTTCATCAGCACACGGAGCTGAACAAGCAGATTTCTTTAGCAGTGTTAGTTTTGAACATTTACACGAGTTTAAATGAGCAAGTGCATGGCTGACAAACTAAGTTTATTAGCTACACAGGCGTCATGCTGTAGGGGGCGCTGTGCGCTGGTGAAGAATGGGTGATGTGAAGGTGTTAAAATCCATCAAACTGACTGTAATTTTTTCTGTAAATGTAATTTTTTCTGCCAGTTTACATAAAAACATTAGAAGAGGATCGTGAACGTGAGCAGACGGGCTTTAAGTAATTTAATCTGTAAAATATTTGTGCCAGTGGCGCGTGATCTTCCTTTCAAAGCTACATTCTCTTATTCACTGAATTAAACCAAATTATCTGCCAATAGAATAAGACCGTGTTGTATATCTGCCGATCTGTTGTGTAGCTCAGTGCTGAGCTCAGTGCTGAGCTCTGCACAGCGACGGTCATCGAGAACTTCTGCGTGTCTTTTTCAGCAGCCCATTCGCCGGAGGAGAGGAGAAAGCTCTTTTGACATCAACAACATCGTCATCCCCATGTCTGTGGCGGCCACCACCAGAGTGGAGAAGCTGCAGTACAAAGAGATCCTAACTCCAAGGTTAGACTCGTACCCGTTTCCTCAGACGCCGCCTCTTCTGAAGTCTTCACTGTCTGACGTTTATCTTTGTTTTTTCTTGAAGTTGGAGAGAGGTGGACATCACTGCGAGAAAGACTTCAGAGGACGATGACGACTCGGTGGAGGTATGGATCTGTGGTCTTTCGGGGTGGCCCGTCAGGACGGTTAGCGTTTGAGCTGAAGTGTCTCACGCTGTCCTGAACATTTTTAAAACGGCTGTTTTTCTTTCTTAGGTTGAGGATCTGTCTGATGCAATGTTCTCTCAACTGCACCTCCATTATGAAGATCAGGAGCGCTCCAGGTGGAGTTGGACAGCCAGCGCCATTGCCAAGAGGAGGGGCAGCCGGTAGGTCCCTTCTACATAGGTTTGAGTCACAGCCACACAAACTGCGTCACAGGTTAAGTCAGCCTTTCCCTGTTGAGTCAGACCTCGTCTTCGTGACGTCGTTCCCTCAAAAGAACATTGCTATCAGACTGCATTTTTGTTGCATCCGTTTCACGGCAGTTGCTCCTTAAATGGTCCCACGTTCATCCGACGTGCACCAGGTGTGATTGACCGTCCACTGAAGCTCCTTGAAACTTTGTAATTTCCGTCCCTCATAAAATCTACAACAGCGTCTTTCTTTCACGTCCTCCCAGGTCTTATAAGTCTGTTGACGGGCGGACCACCCCGCTGCTGGGCGGCACCAACCCTTCCACACCACAGCCCTCATCCCCCGACACAGCGCACTTCCACCTGCTGCAGGATTACAGCTCGGCCGCCTCTCCCTCCAGCCCCGCGAGCCCGGAGATGCTGATGTTCTCTGGCTCTAGAGACTCGCACCGCCTGCTTTCCAGTGAGGACACGCGCTGCTCCACCCCAGACACCATCTATGAAGAGATGGTAAGCTCCCACTGTCAGTGCTGACAGTTCTATAGTGTTCAGGAGGACGTCAGGGTTATACGGGTGCTGTCTCCCACACGGCCTCTGACCTGCATTACAGCAATGCGTAACAGTTATCAGAAATACTTTCATAATCCCATTTTTCTTCGTTATGTATTAATCCCATTCCCGTTTCCGAAACGCAGCTTTCCCAGCCGGTGCAGCCGTGGGAGCGCCGGAACTTCCCTCTGGACTTTAACCCGGGAACGGACTACGAGGACCAGATCAGCCCTGTCGGCGAGCGGCCTGGTCGAACCATGCGCAGAATCTCCGGCTGCAAGACCGGCTCCTCCAGATCGGAGTCTGACGCCGGCCCTCCGTCACCTCTCCCCGAAGACAGCAGCAAACAGAAAGCCAACCCACTCAAACACACTCACCGGTGAAGCTTGGACAGACAAACCTATAGACTCTCAACTCCCTGCCCCCACCACCTCCACCAGCTTTCGTAAAAAAGACACCATAAAAAAGTTATATACATATATATATATATAAAAAAAAAAAAAATAGAATAAATCCCTGTTGTTTGATATTCAAACATCAGTTAATTCTTTCACAGTTTTTAGTGAATTGTATGGAAATGTAGAGACCTGTTTTAATTCTTTTCTCTGCTTTTCTCTCGTTTGGGTCACTGGAAATTAATCATAAGAAAGAAAAAGAAAGTGATTGAAATTTAGCAGGAAGGAGAGACTCGGACGAGGCGTTGTCCGACGCCCAGCATCTTTACTAAAGAGATTGTATTGCTTGTATCAAACCCCAGCGGCTTGACCACAAGGTCCCTATTATAACGTCTTAGGTACATCCCCTAAACGACGAGACTAAACGACAACAGAAACGAAAAAAAGAAACACGCACACAGATATTTGACGAAGTGTCATGCCTTTCCTCTTGGTTTATCCTTTATACTTGTTTTGTTTAGCACTTCATCGTTTTCTTTCCCTGACTCCCACTTATTACCTACTTGGAATATCGAGAATTATGTCTGCGTCACACATTTTGAAGGGGACAGGTTTAATTTTAAGTCCGTTTTTAATCAGCTGCCTGATTTTTCTCATTTTTTGGAGGCTTTCGTGTGTTGGAGCCCATCTGTGCCCCGTTTCTGTGCATCTAGTAGTTGAAGAAGAGCTGATTCCAGATAAGCACTCTAGAGCCGTTCCATCCGTGGAATTCCCACGGATGCACTTCCCATACCTGCCACCTTTTCACGTGTAAAAGAGCTTCGAGCACTTAAGTTAGAGTTGCTTTGTTTTAGATCTGCTGCCTGTACGTGTTGGGAACGGAAAACCGCCCGTGTCCAGTGTTGCTGGTTGGCTGATTAAAGCAACTTCATTTGCACTCTGATGTTAGCACTGTTCTGTCCATCATTCCACAAATTCGAGTTCCTGATTTGATTTGGGCTCTCAAGGCACTTTCGGTCCTTTTTAAAATCAATCTTAAAATCAAAGTGGAATCATTGGAAATGCGTCTGTGATCATGGAACTGCACTATTCCTCGCCTTCCTCCGAGTTAACCAGCCGCCTGTGAAGCTAGACGAGCTGACTTGAGCGACCCTGTTCTCGTCATCTAGCTATTCGCTTGTTCGTTAATCTCTTAATTCCAGTGATCGGACACCCCCCGTACGACTCCATTATGTTCGTGAACGTACCAAAAGCCATCCGACGAGTTGAGAGGGACATCGAGACGTCCCGTTTTCTACTGAGACTTTCCTGCTCTTACTCAATATCCAAACATGATCGACGATGGTCTGTCTGTGCTTGGGCCGTCTGTAGACCCACCAAGCAGACTCGATGTACAATAGAGTTGGGTTAGCTTCCGAAAGCCAATATTGTATTTGTGTGGGTTATTTTCATACTCTGAATTTCCAACGTGGTAAATGGGGGTCAGGGTGAGTCTGGTATATCCTTTAGCATGTAATAGTTTGTACAAAAAAAAGAGTATATTTTGTAAATACATTGTTTGATTCTTTACTGTGTTTGATGTTGAGGCTGTAGCTGTCCTGATTGTATAGGGAGAAGACACATACAAAAATATTTAACACTTTCTTTACGCAGAGGCAAAAAAAAAAAAAAAAAAAAAAAAAAAAGAGAAGGGGAAAATGTGTATGGATAATTGGCCGATCTGACGGACAGGCAGCGTTTGTGCTTCTCAAGATTAAAAGTGAATTATATTGTACTCTCTCGTGTCTGTCTGGCTTTGTGACATTAGTCTCACAAACGGGGACCGACTTTGGTATGCTGTAGCCTAGTGGTTACTAAGAGCAACGTCATCACCGCCATCACCAGATCCCGAGATTTTTCCCAAATCAAATTAGTGAACATGAAGTACCGTTTTGTCCAAGTGATCAGATCGGATTTGTGCGTGATGTAGATCTGTCTGCAGGGGTTGTTGAGGTTCTGTGCATCAGTAACCCTGTAGGCCAGAGTGAGACATTTCAAACCACCTTCACATTGGTCTGTTCTTTTCACTCATACAGAATGTAATTATTTGGGCTGGCGGTCTGATTACAGTACACCGGTCTGATTACAGGACGGCGGTCTGATTACAGGACGGCGGTCTGATTACAGTACACCGGTCTGATTACAGGACGGCGGTCTGACGGCATTCAGATTTGAGTCACTTTGGATAAAAGTATCAAATAAATGCTCGTGATCTAAAGATTCAATATATAAACAAACGTTTCTAACAGTAAGTCATGTTTTATCACGTTGTTACTGTGATGCAAAACAACGTTACAAGAGGGGAAAAAGCCTTTCAGTGGACGTCAACTTGAAGATTTCTTTCAGAGTCGTTCTGGAGCCTCATTCTGGGCATATTTTCACGACATTTTGAACCAAACTGCCAGATTTACATCGTCAGAAAGAGGAAAAGTGTGAGTGAAATTGGACACGACTGACAAAAGTGTGGAGGTTTTGTGGTCGGTGCCAAAAAAGCCTGGTGTCGTGGTTTGGGTGCAGTTTCGTACGATGCCAGATCACCTTTGATCTTCATTAGACTCTTTAACAGACCAACGTTACGTTAGTGACCAGTGGTTCTACCTTTTCTGAACACACTCCGGTGCTCTATTCCAACAGGATGATGCTCGTCCACACACTGCTGCCGTCTCGAGATCTCGTCTTGAAGACACAGATACTACGCTGTGGTCGGTCTCATCTCCAGACCTGTCCCCGATTGAAAATGTGTGGACGCTATTGGACGCTCTATCAACACTCCACCCCTACCACACCATCTGCAGAACTGAGTGAGAACATTCAAGCTGCATGGGATGGATCATCACAGGACACCATTAGGAACCTTAAGATCTTTGAGCATTTATTGATTCTGATCCCGTTTATCTTTCTTCCCAGTAGCGCTGCAGTCCGACGCCTCCTGGCTGCAGCTTTTAGTGTGACATTTTGAGGAGTGCTGCAAATAGTGAACAAAGTGATCACAAACTCAGTTAAAACCACAAGACACGGATCGCTGTTTAATACCGACTTTATTTCCAAATCCACGTTTACAGCAACGAGTATGAGTGTAAACCAACTGATAAAACGCACAACTACAATGAGGACAATCACAACTGTCAAGCTAGAATGTACTGTAGAACTGCAGTGAGAGAACGGTAGTTATGGTTCTTTTGAAACAGAAAACTGGGTGAGATGCCTCTTTCCTAGTTGAGGTCGCAGGATGTTATGACGCCACCTTCAAAACAAAGCCACCGCCTGTTCCTCTGGGCTCCACTCATGCCTTTCCACATTTCCCTGTTTTTCCTGAGCAGCACACGCTGCAGAGGCTCTGGTTGAGGAACCGTGTTCAGCATTGGGCTCATCCTCAGCTGGGAGACCAGTTTGAGTCCAATCAACTATTCTGTAAAGACCTTTACTGGTCAGAAAACGAAGATCCAAGTTCTAACATGGGTGTGTCAGGAATCACGAGGACTGTGGTGAAAGTCGGCATGAATTAAGCTGTGGTTGCCAACTCGACTCAACCCCTGCCCTTTGACAGACTCAAACCCAGCAAGGATTTGGTTTGGTCAGCTGAGTGCTGTTAGAGGTTGGAGACCACAAATCTGAAGGAATCTAATCCATCAGCACTTCCTTAGTTACAAGGAGGGCCATCCAAGGGTCTGCACTTTTACGTCTGCAGAGTGGCGTAGCTCAAAAGGCCCAGTTTGCAGAAATCATCTCATCTGGTGGAGAGTGAGTGTTCGGTGTGATGCTCGCTCTACCACTGAGGAGGCGTCATGCCTTTTCTCTGAGCTGAGGATATTCAGGGCAGGTGAAGCGGTGGAATGTTTTGAGGAGAAGAGGCAGCTCCAGATGTGTTCTATATTCATTCACGGCATTATTTTTACTTTTTTAAATATCAAAAGGAAAAAAGCTGAGGTGCAGTTGAAGATATAAAAAAGGCTTAATAAATATCGGGTAAGATTGACAAACGAGTAACAGAAACGGAAAGAAAACGCATTCTTGTCTTACATGTCGATTACATCATCTCACATCCACAGAATACAATTAGTTAAGAAGTGCGCAGCTTGGATTTTTGCGTGAAGCTTGTATCTTTCCCCTCTTTTTTTCAATAGGGACCCCCTTTAATGTGGAAGAGGAGTCAAACGCTCTCTCTGGAGTTAAACTGAGTGCGGTGGTGTACGGGTGGGGGGGGCGTGTGGTTTCAGTGGTTGGGGAGAACAGGGCAGATGAAGTTGACGTTATTAAAAATCTAGCGAAGCTGACCGCATGCCGTGAAACGAGTGCAGAGGCATCCGTGTGTTTTTGATCGGTGGATTTGGAGAAGGCATCTGTAATGAAGTTTGGAATTGCGTTGTAGAGCACGTAATAATGCATCAGCTTACAGCAGCTTTATCCAAAACTAGGGCATTCCCGCTGCGTCTTCCCTTCCCAAATGAAAGCCTCATCGTCCAAACGTATTTACATTTATCTGTCTGAAATGTTGGATAATGAAGCAAAGGGAGGCACTTTTTTCTTTTTAAGAAATAAAACAAACATTATCACCACTCACACCACAGCCTGTTCGAGTGTGTGTCTGAAGACTGTTCTTGCTTTCGTCGCTATCGATTAGCTCGCAAGTTAACAGCTTGTTTAGTGAGTGCCTTTAAACGGACGTTCCAATCTGACAAATCGGTCTTTGATATGAGACTAATAGATCTAGCTCTGGTCACCATCACTGGTCCATTCACGCATTCTTTGGAGCCAAACGTCTTCCTCAGGGCGTCAGTGAGGCAGAAGAGTGAACTGACTGATTTGGAAGAAAAGCTTCAGGAGGCAGGGGGTTGAACAGCACAGTGTGTTGGTTTCGTTGTACACTAACATCTACCACATACTAGGGGTTCCTGGAGCTTGTGTTTAGGGTGTTCCTGCTCTACTTCACCTACTTCAGCTCAGAGTGGGTTTGGTAACCGGCCGATTTGATAAATCAGGTGGGAACTCTCTCGTGTGCCGGGGTGGGTTAGGTACCACTGGTCTATCACCAGTTCCAGAGTGCTGTTTACCACCATAGTGGATCATGCTGACTGGGGCTGTAAGTTAAGAGTTAGGAATGAGTGAGAAATGATCCAGAAAGGCTCTAGTTTTTTTATATATTATCTGTTTATCTTATTTTTTGTTGTCTTGAGATCACAACATATTTAAAAAATAAATAAACTCATCATCCATCTTCTAACCCACTTCATGGTGCCATTGGGCACAAGGTAGGAACATCCCCTGAACAGGGCACCAGCCCATTGCAAGGTACCAAATCAAATTTACACTGACTTGCCAGAAGTTGTGAAATCTCAGTATGTAAATTGATAATGAATTGGTGTCTCTCAGGGGACAGCTTGGGAACACCCACACCAGTATATGTCGAGGTGTTCTCTTGTGAGGTTGAACACTGGTCAGTATGCTCATGACATGGAGATGTGAATTGTGAGACGTGAAGGTGAGTGCTAGATGGATGGGACATTCCCTTTCTGAAGTCGTGGGGGCATGTAACAATTCTTGATCTACAGCGTCACGTGTGTACTACGAATACATCACAGAAGGCATTACCCCCCATGGTGGAAAGCAGGTTGGGTGGTAATGATCAAAATCAAAACTATAAGAAATCACATCTACGGCCCCGAGTGGTGTAGCAGGCTAAGGCGCTACCACTATGATCCTGGGATCGCGAGTTCCAATCCAGGTTCATGCTGCTCATCATCGGCAGCCAGGATCCAGAGGGAGAGAAATGGGCTTGCTCTCCCTCGAGGGGTGGGTAGATGGCGCTCTTCCCACATCACATAAATGTGCTGCTGGCCGGCACAGGCGTCTGCCGACCATTGCGTCAGAACCGGAGATCCAGCGTTCTCCTCCAAGCGCTATGGCTGCCCGGCAACAATGCAAAATGGTGGCAGTTTGAAAAGAGGCATTTGTCACATGACTCGGAGGATCTCTCCCCCCTGGCACTGGGAGCAGGCATGTGATGTGGGAGACAACTGGGGTGGGGGGGATTTTCATGTCTAAGTTCGTAGGGTTGAAAATTGAAAAATAAACAATAAAAAACAAAATCACATCTACATCCAATCAAGAGCAGCTCAGTGCAGGTTCTTTAGCTTCTATATGGCAAGTTAAAACTGGTTGTTCCAGTCCCATGACTTTTGGCATGTCAGTGCAGATGAGTTTACCTGTAAAAATGAACTTTCACAATATTCTACTCTTCAAATTGACATTTTTTGAGATGCGCTGATTCACTAATTTTAGCAAACTGATCAAACCCCTCACAGTTGGAACGCTGGTCTCAGATCAGGTCTTTCTACTTCTAGCCAGTGTTGGGTAAAAGGCATAAGCTGATTCCAGATCAGCGTTTTAACGGTAAGGAATCTGATCAATATGACCTAATGAACAAACACTAGAAGCAACTAATTAGCACAATGTCATTCCCCTGATTTCGTTATTAGTGATGTTTGAATCCCCGTTTGGATTGTTCCTTTCAGTGACCAATGATCTTGGATTTCTGGTCCTACGTCTGAAGTGACCAAAACTTTGTGTGTTTATTAAGTATTAAATCAGCATTCCGTTTTGTCCTGAACCATTCAGCCATAAAGTCATCAAGATGTGCAGTTTAACAACTCGCTGCCTCCGTCTGTCATCCTCACAGAACTCAGTTTGACTTTATTCTACCTCTGACGCTCTTCACTGATTAGCACGTCGCAAAACATCCGTTCCCGTCTGGATGATGCCAAATAAAACGCATAAAAAAGGAAAAAATAATCGAGTTAGAAAACAAACATTCACAATAAGGCAACAAAGCAGAGAGACGGCAATGGAAAGGTAGGCCTAAGTAACGTTTCATACATAAAAAGTACCTAACATTATAGAAGGGCTACTTGGGGCTGCAGATGATCATGTGGACCAAACACAGCACCAATTTCTGCTCAATTAATCGGAGCAAAACAAGCCAATAACGTCATTAATTACTGAATTATCTGTCCCTAGCTGTCGGAGTCAAAATTCCTGTCTTGTTTAGTCACTGCGACAACCCTTAGTAAGGAAATCCAGCAAGCGCCTCTTTTTGTTTGTTTTTTAAAGACTGAGGGAAATATTTTTTTCCGTTTTTAATTTTTTTTTGTTTGCTTCATTTCAAGCCATGTTACTCCCTCTAATCTGGGTGAGGATGAGGGTTAGGGGTGCGGGCAGGAGGGGGCGAATCACAGGCCTTGCTTGGCGAGTGAGGCGGACACCTCATCAGCTAGTGTGGAGAGCTGCGGGGATTCTGTCATGTTGATGCTGCCGGAGGAAGACACTTTGCTGAGGTGGCGTGGTGAGCCGTCCGCTGACAAGTTGGGCGACTGGACCACGATCTCGGCACCATGGTCAGTGCGAGCTTTCGCTTGCTCGCGGAACATCAGCTTGTGGCTCTCAATCTGAATGCAAAAATGAATAAAAGCAGTTTATGAAGTCTGATTTACAGTGTACACAGACAGTTGATCAGCCAAAACATGGTTAATATAAGACGTTTGTTAGTTTTACACTGTAGCTTTGAGGCAAATGTGTGTCACATATAAGCTGTGTTCACACGTTTTCATATGTCCAGAGGATGGTGGACACCCTGTCCAATCAGTGCATTCAGCTATTTTGTTTGCAACCACTACTTTTGAGATGGAGGATGGAGGATGAGGTGGGGTGGTGATCATCTCACTAAAGCTCTTGTAGATGGATGCAATCATATGTAGTCGAAAGTCTTCCCTGGACTTTAGAGACAATTACTCCAAAAAAAGTACAAACTCAGATTAATACCTGGGATAAAGAATGGGCAGGTGCCCCAATATAGTGTATCTTACATTGCTTCTCACCTACATTAGCTTCAAAGCTCCAGACATTAATGAAGGTTCAGATATTAAACATGTCTTGGCTGATTGTCTGTGTTCTCCATTTTACCTTTAGGTCAGAGTTAATCGGTAGAAGAACCACTTTTGGTTCAATAAAGGTCCATGTGAGGGTCATCACACTCACACAGATCTAAAAGTGGTTCTTCTATGGCATCATTCAAAGATCCACTTGAAGCACCTTCATATCTAAGAGTGTATGTTAATGCCATGAATGACATTCTGTAGTACACTTACTGGAGTCGTTCAGCTTTACCAGACTGACCTCCCCACATCGGGGGAAATCAAAGGGCTCGTCCCCGTTTGGGTGGACGGTTGCCCCAACGGCCCCCTCTGCTTCCTTCCCCTTCTCCCTCTATGGTGGACATCATTAGGGGGTTACATTTCAACAAGACAAACAAATGACAGGGCTCAACAAATCAAAACCAACTGAGGTGGTCATGAATTAATGGCTGACAAAATTAAAACTTAACTTAAAAGCAGAAAAATACAATGAAAACAAACAAAAAGTAAAACCAATGAGTGGAGTTAGGGCTGGGCGAAGATCAATTTGAGCTGAATGCCGATATTTTATACAATATAAAATGTGAAACAATAAAAAAATAAATTAGGATTTCCCATGAAATTCACTGTACATTCTTAAACAAATGGAAATTTGATCTTCACTTATAATAAATATTTAAAGGTAATATAACTTTCAAAATAAATATTTTAAAAAATTATTAAAATCAATTAGAACAAACTTTTTATTATCCCTTCTCAGGACTTTTATTCTGATAAAAGGTTGCGCATCAGCCCCGCCCCCTCTCTCTGATCAGTCAGAGTCTGTATGCAGGTTGAGCTCAAATCACACTCTCTTTACATCCTGTTATGATTTATCAAAATGCCGCCCAGCCCTAAGTGAAGGAGTGGAAGGAGGAAGTGGTGAAGAAACAGAGACTGAAAAATGAAAGAAGAGGAAGGATAGCGAGGCACCAGGCAGCCGCTGCTTAAAGAACCCACCATGAGCAGTGTTTCAAACTGCGTGAACCATAATTTCCGTCTCAGAGGCGTTAATGATGTCCAAAAACACCTTGTGCCCAGCAGAGGCCGCCACTTGTGTTAGTGTGCAGCTTTATACCAGACTTTCTCTTCTGGATTGAGTTACATCTTAAAAACATGAATTGATAACTTGATTTGAGAACCACATACCACAAGTCAAGAACACTTTCATATCTAGATTGGACTGAGACTAATAAAGACTAGAAAATGGTTTGAAGGCATCTGTGCAAAAGCAGGGCAAAAGCAAGAGGAGACACACGAATCCCACCAAAAATCAGATAGAATCAATGTTCAAACATGCAGCTAAAATGAAAATTAAATTGTTATCAGACTGATAAACTGAAGTGTTGCCCCGTCCACAGACCACAGGGCATTTTCACACCTGCACATTTTACCCTGTTTAAATCAGATGCTGGGTCATCGATTCGTTTGGGCTGGTGTACAAAGAGTAAACGCACTCAGATATGGATCAGCTGGACTGAGATCCCTGACAGGAGGTGGTCTCCTCTGAAGAGCTCCTGTATCTGGGGATACGTTACTACAGCTATAAACAAATGCCAGCTCTACTCCTGCTCCATGATAAACTACAGGAATATGCACTATTCTAGTTTATCTTCAGCTCTCACGTGGTTTGTTGGGATGAATTTTGCTGTGTTTAGATTTTTCCTTGAGGGAAAATGAACCAAATCAAGATGGAAAAGATCCAAGTTTACAAACATGTCAACTGATTCAGACCAGAGAAAATACAGGTACAAAACTACAGGTGTGAAAATGTCCTCAGAGTCAGTTTCCTGGACAGAGATTAAGTCTAAACTGTGGTTCTACCATTGAAATGCTGAGAGCTTCTTCCACTTGTGATGAATGTGGTCGTAGTGAGTTGCGGAGGTGTTTACACCTGGTTTTCATGCCGTTTAAGGAAATCCAAACAGGACTATATTCTATATGATTAGGTTTAATCTGTCTGTTAAAATTAGTGATAGCTGTAGCTTAGTTGTTACTGATGTTCTCGCCTTATTTTTGATCAAAGCCCCGAACGGAGGAGCCTACCTTCTTCTGACCGCCTCCAGCCACATGACCAATGTTTTCCAGGGATCCAATTTTCGACTGGGCTTTGAACTCCAGCTTCTCTGATTTGATCTCGATATTCCCTCCACCTAGAGTCGGAAGCAAGGATCAGTTTCCACAGAACCCACAGATATGATATGTTGCTCCCTGCTTTACGAATAAGACTACGGTCCTGTTTTATGAATCTGTCCATTTTTATTTAATATGAGGTGCGTCGGGTTGCTTTCCCAGCTAGATATTTTACATGAACATGCTGAATGTTGCGGTCACTCTACTTGGCCCCTCTTTGAATTGCAACTCCAACTCATCTCTAACATCATGGACATACACTCACTTCCTCAGTTCACAGTTTGGCACCCCGGCTGTTACTGTGTACAAGCTGAAGATGAATTGATCTCATCTTTAATTCATAAAGTTACATTTTAGGCAATACCGGTGTATTATTTTGGTGTTGTACAATTTTAGAGTGATTAAAAAAAGGAGTGTCTTCCAAAAATACAGGAACCCAAGGAGAATCGAGTGCTCAGATTGCTTTGACCGAGGTCTCAGACTTTAATTAGCCGTTAGGGTTATGGCTTGTTCACAATCATTGTTAGGAAAGTCCAAAGCTTTATAAATACAGGATGCCTCTAAACTTGTCCCAAAAAACATCAGCCATGGGTTCTTCAAAGCATTCTGAACATGAAAATAGTTGAGGCTCAAAAAGCAGAAGAAGCTGTAAGATAGCAACGTGTTTTCAGGTTGCCATTTCATCAGTAATTAAGAAATGGAAGTTAATACGAACAGTGGAGGTCAAGATAAACTGACCTGACCTGTCAGATGTTTGCAAAAGAAAATCTAAACAAGCCTCATGTATTTTGGAAACAAGTCCTGCGAACCAATGAGGTTAAAAAAAACCTCTTTGGCTGCATTGAGCAAAGGTATGTTTTGAGATAAAAGGGCACAGAATTGACAAGAACTCCTCTATAACCATTAAGCGGTGGGTCACTCATGTTTTGGGGTTAAGTTGCAGCAACGGACAACGATCTAAACTCACCCCAAAATCCACAACCGATACACAGTCTTTGAAAACATCGCTGAATGTTCCTGCACTCTGATAGCTGGCTTACCTGGTTTATGGTGGATGTTGGCCTTTGAGCCACACTTTGATTGCACGTTGCTCAGATCTATCTTCTTGTGCACAATTTGAACCTGAAGACAATGACAGGAGAGAGGACCTAGATGGTCAGCCACAGTCACATGAAGATGCAATGGACACAAATCTACAGCAAAACCAGCAATGCAGCACTAAATAGAGCACAGGTTGCAATTCACAGCATTAACTGTAACACAGAGAGGGAAAATGACATCATTTCACCACGTCACTTCACACTTCTGGAAAGAGGGAGAGGGAGAGAGGTATCCAGTTCACACTCTACTCATCTTCATAAATCAACAGCAAACACCTGAACAAATCTGTCAAATGAATCATTCTGTTAATTCAGGATATGTTTTCTACACACAGAAGATCTACGTTCAACATCAGGCCATGCATGATCTTTCTGTCACATAACCTTCAGTCCAATCAAGATCCCATGAAGACAGAAATGTCTTCTCTGCCTTGAGTTGCTACAGGAAAGCAAGTCAGGTAAACAACTGATGAGATCTGACTGTGCTTTTTAATCACAGGCGTGTGACAGTCAAAGAGTTAAATGTTTCTTAAGTTGTGACAAAGAAAGCAAAACTTGTCCCACATCAGAGAAAGGGTGACTTCTTCAAACGTCTTCAAGGAATGCTTCATGCAAAATGAAACGTGTTAATGTTGAATCATTCAGCAGCAGAAAGAATTTCATTAATAATCAATTTCCTCCATTTGCTGGTCCAAGGTTTAGCACTACACGCTTACACCGATCAGCCATAACATTAGTACTACTAATGATGAGTAGGTCCCCCTTGTGTGGCCATAACACATCACACCATTTGAGACATGGACTCTGCAAGATGTCTGAATGCATCCTGTGGTATCTGGCACAGATCCTTTAAGTCCTGTACGTTGTAAGGTGGGAGCTCCATGAGCATTAATAAGTGCTAGGTGCCATTGACCCTGTTGTCAATTCACCAGTTGTCCTTCAGTTTCTCTGTATATCTGTCCATTTCTCACAGAATAGCTGCTAATGTAAATCAGCAGACCTCAGACACCAACCCTGTCTTGGCTGGTCAACAACAAGTTACTTGTTGCAACATCTTCCTTTCATTATTAACCATTTTATCATATTTGCTTGAAGTATTCCTTTGATATAATCACAGTGAAAATAGAAAGACTACGGCTGTTTTCACACCTAATGCAAGTTCTTTCATTGTGAAATTTGATTGCTTCACTTCGTTTAACATTAGACTGTTCATGTGGGAGTCCACTGACAGATTAGAAATCTGGGGCAGATACAAGCATTCTTTCAGATTCGTGTTCTGGGTCATATATTCTTGATATAAACGTCATGGGAATTAGACATTCATCTCTACATTTCTAACAATCGAGTTAATAAACGCTCATCCTGCCTGAATCTTTCAATAATCAAATGTAAAAAGAGGCAGAATTTGTGCTGATGTGCTAGAAACCTTCTCCAGTGCTTGATTCCTTTGTTTGATGTGAACCGCTGTACGAACCTTCCCACAAATGTAGTGAACGGAACCAGGCTTCACCTTTGTTCAGTCATTTTCTCCTCACTAAACAAGATAGGTGTGAAAGCGCCATGACCTACAGATCACTAACGAACCAGCCGCTACACCAGCTCTCGCAGGCATTCTCCACAACATCTCAGTGGCATGAGTCTGGGTAGGGGTGGTGGTCTAGGTGTCACACAGGTATGAGCAAGTACCAGGGTCTAAGATCAGGTTTACAGGTAAGAAGGTCCAATGCTGGGCACACTGAAAGGAACTCACTACTGGCAATGGCATCATGGATGATGTCTTGCCCTTAGCAGATGCAATGCCCATGCAGGCATGCTGAGAACCAGAGCTATCTTGCGAACCCTGCCGGCATTCACAAATTGTGGATTTAGAGCTCCCACAGTCAGTCAGGATTTACATTTCCTTGGGCTTTTGATTGGTAGGAGATTAACATTTAATCATATCTGCATTTTTAGTTACAGACCAACAATGATTAAGACAGGAGTGACCCTACATTTAATATTTAGCTGGTGCTTCATTACCACTATATGGACAAAAGTACTGGGACACCCACTCATTCATTTGCACATCTTTTTCAGCAATGGATGCAACAAAAAGTATCTGAATGTGTTCATTAGAAGAGGTGTCCACAAACTTTTGAGCAAGGGTGGGGAGCTTACATGTGACTGGTGTATATTTATTAATATGAACTATTTCATATTTCAATTAAGCTGCAACTTAAATACAAAACATCTGGACACCTACTCATTCATTCTTTCTTCTGAATTTGGACATATGGTGTATTTTTATGAAGGCATTTGCTAGTTTTGAGTCAGGAGGTAAAGAACAAATACAGGTAATGTAAGGTATTAATCTCACGAGTTGGTGCTTTTTACTAAAAGGATTCCCTTAAAACACAAAATAGCACAAACTAAACCAAAGTTTAATCACAGATTAAGGTTTCAATCACAGGTCTGTTTATCCACAAATTAAATATTGCCAAACAACTTTAAACAAGACAGAATTACGAAGGTCTAAATTTGGTTTGGCTTAATCTTTGTTGGTGTAATCAGTTCAAAAGGTGCTACTATACAAACCGAACTCCAGCTTGGCTAGTGAGACTCTGCTTACCTACGGTGCTTCCCTACACTTCAGTGATGTCAGCTCGGATAGTGCTGTACTCGTATCGGTTACGTCAGTAGGATGCGCCTGCTTCAGAAGACAGTCACTGAAGAATTACTGTCTTTGAGAGCTCCAAAACCTTTGGACGTTCTGTCTGAGTTGAAGTGACAGCTGTGGCCAGAGCTTTAGGCTAGACCTTCACAGGAAGAGTGGAGTTGTTATTTTGTCAGGTTCTTTTGCTTGTTCTTTTTTCAAATAACAACTTTTACAAAGTGTCGCACACAGAGCGAGTATTCTGCAGGAGGGAATATACTCGGAGATCTCCTCTGATCTGTCGCAGTGCAGAGAAGTATCACATGTGACGGTGCTCAGACAGCAGATGAAATAATCTGTCTGGCGGCGGTATTTTTTGTTTATTAGCTGCCGACGTACTTTGCATTTGTTTCTCTTTCATGTCAATCAAAGCCGACAACCGAGGGAGGCAAAATCTTTTATTTATGTTTCATTCATTTTCTGTTGACTGTGTGCAACTTCTTGATAGAACAACAGAAGCCTGTAGAAGCAGCCCCTTAAAGGGAATGCTGGGTTTCTCTGAAGACAGCTGCCTCAAACAAAAAGAACAAGAACCATAAAGCTGTAATGCATTAATGGGGCTCATGGTAGACCCCAAGACAAGCTAGACAGGGTTGCTCCCAAAGCTCTGGTCAGTGCTGTGGTTTGCTAAGCCCTTTCTCTTTTGCTCAACTGTACTCACATTCCCACCTCCTGGGACATGCTTGATATTGTCTCTGGAGCCACACCTAGACTGCACATTAGAAAGGTCCAGCTTCTTATTAGGAATAGTGACCTAGAGAAGTAGAGGAAAGGCAAGAGACCATTAGGCCCATGCCTAGAGGCTTAGAGGAGCAATGGAGCCACAGAACCATGGTGCTCTGTGAAGACTTGACGTGGACGAGGTTTGACGTGGACTTTGGAGCGTGTACCGCACCTTGAACAGAGGGAGCGAGGATTACTCACATTGCCACCTCCTGGAGAATGCTTCATGTTGGCTTTGGAGCCACACTTTGCCTGCACGTTGGTGACATCCATCTTCTTGTCGAGAATCTGAACCTAGGAAGTAAGCGGAAAAAATCACAAGGCCTGCTACAAGTAGAGATGTCCCGATCGTTGGGGCCGATCCAGTCGTATTTGGATATATCAGGTCTTTGCTGTCAATCCAGTTCCAATTCTTCTTTTAACCACAGTGAATAGAGTGCTCTCTGGTGTCCTCTAGACACCATTAACAGACATTATCCACAGCTGGCAGGGAAGAGCGTTCTCAGAGCTATTTTACAGAGGAATGTGAAAACATAATAAAAACAACGTTATCTGAAACGATGTAAATCTACTGTTGACAGGATCAGTCCTGCCTCAGGCCTTTCTTTGATTTTAAATCAGCAGTATATGTTAAAGTCTCCTATTATGGATTAACCTGTTCATTTTTTCTGCAAAACTGATTGTTTGGTTTTTAAAACTTTGACAAACTGATTTTTTTTCTTCAAAACTAGGATCGTAATGGTCAGGAAGGTCAGTCAGATTGGATTATAAGAAACACATTATGGAATAATAAACACAGCTCGAATCCCGAGTCATGCCGCTTGCCATCAGCAGCCGAAGTCTGAGAGACCAACATTCACCATGCTCTCTCTGGGTGGGTAGATGGCACTCCCTGCCAGTGTGATGCTGGTCTGCACAGGCATCTGTGAAACACTGTATCAGAGCTGGGGACCCGACGATTTCCTCCAAGCGTGCTGGCTGCCTACCAATGATGTAATGGCGGCAGCTCAAAAAGAGGTGGTGGCTTGTATGTAATGGAGGAGGTATGTGTTAATGTCAGGAGCATCATATGTCAGGGTTGGGTAATTGGCACTTCCAAATTTCTAAATCTGGAAAAAGAAAATCAATAACAAAACAAATGGGTTTAAGAAAAGTGATTCGGTTCAGATCAGGGGGCAAAATTACTGGATCGGAACATCTCTAGCTTCAAGGCTCCAAGGACAGCAATAACTGTGAGCCCAAAGTGGGCTGGAAGTGTATGTTGGGAAGAAGCATGAAATTGTTAAATGCGACCACATCAAAAGAGTGCTTGGCTCCTTGCCATTTCCTCTCCACTCTTCTCCAGGACAGGCTCAGTTTGGAAAAAAAGGGAAGTGTTGAAAGAAATGTACAAATTCATCCAACGTCACTGAGCAGTCCTTACCTTCCCTCCCCCAGGCTGGTGTTTAAGGTTCTCAGTGGAGCCAATCTTGGATCTGACGTTCTTCAGATCAGGCATGGGAGCAACCGGGGCTATAGGGGTGCGAGACCTGAGAGACCCTGGCGATTTGGGTGGAGTGCGCACCACTGCCACCTTCTTCACCTGCTGCCCGGGTGTGCTGGACCTGCTGGCCGGAGACTTGGGTGTGGCAGGGCTGCTGCAGCCGCTGCGGTCTGGAGTCTTTGGTGAATCCGCTGCAGAGGAAGTACGACACACTGAGCATGAAATCTTTATTACTTTCCTGTTACACATTCTGCATGTTGTTTATTCACTTATTAATCTTTTAAACCCATTTGCAATTTGGGGAATGATGATGTTGGCTGTTAGTTAGATGCTCCCGGGGTTGCAGTGGGAGCCGTAATGACACACTTTCTTAGTTTAGACTCACACGAAAGAGGTTCTTTTACCTCTCTCGATTGGGCCTGCTCCTGTTTTCCGCTGCTCCGCCCGTGAAGCAGCTGTTACACAAACCAAAGTGTTGATCAGATACTTTTCTCGTAGCTCCTGGAGCCGTCAATGCAACGGTGCCACTAAACTTCTATTGCAGTCATGTGTTGTTGCGGGGACCTCTAAAAGGGTTGATGCAGCTTTCTACAGGGCGTAAAACCATGTACCTCAAAAAGTGAGGTACAATGTAAAAACTTCACATGCGGTGAGGAGCGATAACTCCGTACAGTGAGCATGACATGCTATAAAGTGCCAGGGAGGAACTATTTATTCCTTACAATAAAAGGGATGTTTTGTCATGTGCATGAAGCAGCTTGATAGACATGCATATACAGACAGGAGACCTCAGTGGAAATCAGTCTAGATCCATCTATCCTTCAGCCTATGTGTTTCTACCATGCAGTTCTAAAGTTCTATCAGCTGTTAACAGCTAACAGTCTGTTTTTAGGAGGATGTGGAGAAGAGAAAAGTGTCTTACCAGGGATTTTGGCACCCACTCCCTGAGGTTTAGCACCCGGAGTCTTTGTCTTAGCATCACCAGCCTACATATGAAACAAAAATGACACTGAAATATCACAACGATATATCGCAAGAGAGAAGACTGGGATTACTCTAATACATGTTTGAAGAATTAAGAAATGAATTGCGAACATTTGTGTCAATATTATTTTCATCAGGTTTGGTAAAGCACAGATCAATCACAGATGTTTAACCGTAACATTTCCTCAACATGAAAGCAAAATAAAATCAAATTCTTCCACTACACTCTTAAAAATAAAAGTAAAACTAAAGGAGCTGACTGAGTGGGAAGGCCTCATGGGTTCTTAGGAACCTATTTTCCCTTAAGGTATCAAAGTAATGTATTATACATCATCATAATTCATCATCATAAAGAATTAAGGCAGTATAGGGCTCTGGATGCATAGGAACATCCTGCACCATGAAAAGTTTTATTCACATATACACATAAAAAGCCTCTTTGAAAAGAATCAAGACAGGCAGGTCAAAGGTCTCAGGGTTGATCTGATTACTCACGGTAGCTCTTGGGTCCTTGGTTCCTATAGTGTGTTGTCTAGAGTTTACAGACCCAACAGAGGGGGAGGCAGAGGTGTGTTTTAAAGGGGACACAGGGATGGATGACCCACGTTTAATGCTGGAGTTGAGTCTAGTTTTGGCTGGTGTGGATGTGGAAGGTGTCTTTTAGTGTTATCGAGAATGAGAGGGAACACAAAAGAAATGTATAAGAATTGATTCAAACTCAAGGTGAAAAGGACACAATGTTGGAACACAACACATTAAGATAAAAACTTCAACACGAAAGAGAAAGAAACTCAAGCTACAACGTGTCAGGGTTGAGGAAAAAACAAAAAATATACAACTGAAAAAATGATAAACTGAAAGATATGAATGATAAATAACTATAAAGAAAAATATCCTCTCATTCTCACCGTTTTATTCCTTTCTACCCAAATTTCAGTGGTAGTGGACGTTTATCATGGAGCGACCATAATGTCAACTACACATGAAAACCCTTTTTATGCTCATAGTCAAAAATTAACTGCAAAAAAAGCGCCCAGACAGAAGTGAGGGACTGCAGTGCTATTACCAAGAACAATGGTTGGTTAAATGTTTAGATTGATATGGGTAATATTTATCAATCTACACATACAGAAGTCATGTATCTCAATATAGAGTGTCAGATAAAGACACCCCTCTTTATCTGACACTCTATATTGAGATACACGATGTGCTGATAGATTCTAATAGCGTCCCACACATTTTCAATTCAGGGATCGGTCTGGAGATGTGACTGGTCGCGGGCGTAGTATCCGAGTCTTCAAGCCAAGCTCTGAATGTGGGACGAGTGTCATCGTTGGAACAGCACACTGGAGTGTGTGCTCAGAAAAGGTAGGACCACCATTTGCAGGTATGAAATTTCGCCACACCGTGACATCTGGCCTTCTGGACGTGTGATGTGTGACAACAAACCGTTGATCCTGGTGGTGACCACATGGAGTCGTTGGCTGCTGAGTGACTCCATGACAGTGTGCATTGCAATGAGTTGATTTCTTCTGGTTGCCAGTTATTTTTGAGGATAAGTACACAATGTGAATCATTGTGTGAAAATTAAGGACAATTCTACTATAAAGTGGCAATTTTAGAGATATTTTAGAGGCCTGACATCATCCACATATAGCAACACAACATATATAAGCCACACCATCATACCTTAGCGTTTTTATCAGCTCCTGCTGCTCCAGCTGTTTCAGAAGAGAACACACATACATAATGGTAAGTGCAAGAAAGCCCTGTGGTTTAATACTGACAATAGTGTGTTCCAGTTCATATTCACGGTGCAAAATTGCTACGGCTTTGCAAGGCCAAGTTAATTACTGCTATTGGTGATTAATGTAATATCTCATTTTAAAAAGCTGCACACTCCAGTGGACTTCCATTCTGATGTTTAATCAGTAGAATTATAAGCTATTAATCTGAACACACGGCCCGATTTGTCTGTCTTTGACCTTTGATCAAACGATGTGGTTAGGCATTTCAGGTTGCAATGAGTCCAGTTAGAGGCTTACTAATTCCCTGGAGTATGAGATTTGTAGAAGGGGCGCTGCAATCAGATCTGTCAGACACAGCTTCAAAATGGCCCTATTAGTTTAACATTAACCACAAATGTCCCACAGTACACATATTTAATATTTTCCATCACTGCTTCACAGACTTCTAATGGGGTCTAGGTTAAGAGGATTTAATAATAATATTGATTTAAATTTCTCCCTCAGGATGTGAGCTATAATAATGTGTGTAGAGGTAACACTAAGCTTTCCTTCATTTTCGGCAGACGTTGGTGACATTATGTATCTAATTCAATCCCAACGTACCGACCTACCTTCTGTATCCGCGTTAGCCGAGGTGAGAGTGTGGTGTGTGTATATAAGTGTGTGTGTGTATGATGAAGACAACCATGCAGGTACAGTTGTAACCCACACAATACACTGAAGTTTGTAAGTGATGCATTACAATCAACAAACATGCACAGGTAACATGCGAAAAAGAGGTGTCAGTGAAAACAGTGCCAGCAAAACAAACAATGCCCAGAGCACAGACATAGAGGTGTAAAACACACCGACCACAAACACAGAGAAGGAAAGGAGGCTAGGGGTGGGTTAGGACAGGTAGATCACAAAGGGTCACAAAGAGAGACAGAGAGAGATTTGGTGGCTACAAGCAGTCCGTTTCTTCAACCGAACACGTTCTTTGACTTGCGGTGTACGCTTTTCAGAAAGGGTGCTGCTTAGCTTAGCTGTTCTACAATAAAGAAAAAAGCAGGAGGAGATCTGTGGAAGAAAGAGAGAAGGTGGTTTACAGGAGTGGGGTTGAGGAAAGGAATGGAAACAGACCTTTTGAAGGGGCGCTTGTTTTTCGGACCGGTGTGGCCTCTTTAGAGGGGGCTTTCTGCGGTTTTGTGGCAGGCTTGGGGGAAGGGGTTGCGGCAACTTTTGCAACAGGCTTCTTTTCTTTTTTTGCAGGAGCTTCTTTCAGAGGTTCTGTTTTGGCTGGCACTGCTTTCACTGGTTCCGGGGCACTGGGCTTACTAGCAGTAATAGCTACCAGTTCTGGTTTGGCAACAGGATGGGCTTTCTGTGCTGCTTCCACGGTAGCAATGAGATCTTCATCGGTTGTGTCCAAGTACGTCCCAGGCGTCTCCTTGTCAGAGTCCTTTTCCACCTTTGTTTCCTCGGCCTTGGTGTAAGCTTCTGACTCCTCCTTAGGTTCTTCCACCTGTTGGTGTGTTGTAGGGATGCTGACCATTTCCTCTTCTTGTTCAACTTTGAGATGGTCCTCGTGGACTTGCTTCAGTTGATCTGTGAGAGGCAAATCTTGGGCACCAGTACTTGGGGAAAAGGGGGAACCCAGATCAGCCCTGCAGGAGTCGGGACTCTTGCTCCCTGGAGGGGTTTTATCAGAGCCGTTCTCCCAACCTTCAGGGACTTGTTGACCAAGCTGCTGGGGTTCAGTGTAGTCAAATGACAAGCCTCGCTTCTTTGCTTCCTCTGGAGTCATTGGGGGTTGACTTGGATCCTTCCTCTCCAAGCTTTCATCTTTCTGCAGTGACAAGTCTGTGACACAAGCACTATGAGCTGGAGGAACCATTTCTTCTTCTTGCTCCTCTTCTTCCTCTTCTTCTTCTTGTTCTTGCTGTTCTTCTTCCTCTTCTTTTTCATCTTTCTCCTCATCATGATCTTTTAAGTTCGATCCACTAATCGGCATGCCAGGACTCACTGCCAAGTCTTCCTCATAAGCAGATGTAAAAGCTATGCCGTCATCCTTCTTACCAGGCTTCTCAACCTCCTCTATGTCACTCTCCTCTTCTGAATCACTGAAACCTTGCTTCTCAACCATCTTTCCTGAAGGACTCTTTTTCACCTGGCTGTCCAAGCTTTGTACCACAGAACCAAACCCATCAGCCTGGGCTACTGGTGATGGAGACATGGGTGACTGGCGTGGGCTACAAGCCCTGTCCCCATTCACAAGCTCCTCCTCCCCGTCTACGGACGCCACGCTGCTTCTGCCACTGTGTGGCGGAGAGAGCTCTCCTGGCGTGAACTTGTCTGATGAGCGGGAGGCACAATGATAGGAACAGCCACAGACAACACTGCGGGATTAGCAACACTCAACTGCCCTCTCTCCACAGTCAACATCACAAACCAACAAAAGGAAAAAAGGAACAACCAAGTACCAAGAAACTGAAATCATACCAACCGGAAAAGGGGCCCAAACACAAAACAAAGGATAAAGAAAAACTGAAGATTTGTTAAATAAAATACAGTTCGACATTAATTTCAGAGTCGTCATAGCACAACATTGAGCTGTAGGCACTTTTATAACAATGTTTGCGACTCTAGATTTTGCATTACTTAAAGCTCCTGTAAGGAATTGCTAAAACAGCACCATGGTGGACTTTCCTGGGTCTTAACAAGGTAAACGACAAAGGTATCGACACCCAGAAGTTCACAGGACATGCTTGTAATTCTTTGCTAAAAAGTCTCATTTGTTGCAGTTCCAACGACTGACCTGGTAGTTACAGTTATTCCAGACAGGAACTTTAAATGCAACCAGCAAAAGCTAGGCAAGAACATGGACTACTGCAATGGCAGAATGAGGGGGGAGCTACAAAGGCAAAAATGGGCTTTTATGGCTCATAAAAGTGCCTCAGAACTCATTTCATCACAAAATACAACCTTTGACCCAAAGAGTTCATCCAGAACACACACCAAAAAAAGAAAACCGAAAGCAAAGCCAACACAAACAATACATCCATTCAAAACACAATACCCACAATGACCCAAAAGCATTTCTATCACTTGCATCAATGTGACTTGGAATGGTAATGAAGCCCTGCTGCACTGGCTGCCGCATTGTCCATTTGCAAATAGGTTTTAGTGCAGAGGAAGCACGTTTTTGAGGGCTGGCAACCAGGCGCAGAGCAGATTGTCTTTCGCTTGTGCAGAGTCTCATATTGGTGTGCTCCCGCTCAAAGGCCTTTTCTGTATGTTTTACAAAGTTGTGTTACAGTATTTTAAACACTGAAGAGTCACTTCAGGTATATCCTGATAATGTTCTCAGTATTTCAGTAATCTACAACATGTTACGGTAATCGACTTACTGTATGCTTTCAACAGATCAATAGACATGATTTGATATAAAGATGACATTGATTTCCTTTAAATGATGTTTGCTCTCCTTTAATGTATGCCTCTGTTTGGAGGCTGAAGGTTCTAAAGGCTACTGTTGAGCTCAGCTGTGATGGAATAGCTGACAATGAAAGGTAGTGGCAGTGGAGAAGACTGATGTGACTCATGGGTGTTAGCTAACCAAAGCTAACCGAGGAGGTGGAGGTGAATAAGGGCGATGTAAATCCCACTGTACCTGCACCTGGTCTTGCCGTTCCTGCTGGATCCAGTCGTTGGGTCAGGGGTCACAGAAATAAAGAAAGAAAGAGGAGAACAGTGTCATAAACTGAACATTAAGACGTCAGTTCTCCTGCTGAAATGAAGCCCAAACTAAAGACCTTGTGCCTTTCTGTTAAAACCGTTCCGTTTTAAACATTTCCTATGAATTCATCATTTAAAATAAGTTATGAATACATGAATAATTCATGATATAATACACGTAATACCTTATAATGACTGTCATAATCCTGTATAAACCTGTTACTCATGAGTACTTACAGCGACATACATAACACTTCATAATACACAAGTGTTTGATTTTATAAGGTGTTATGGGTGCATTATAATGCAACATATGAACGCTGGAAATATTTCACTGATATTTTAACTAACCATCTCCCTGGGATGCGAAAATACAAGCCCTAAAGAATTATTCATACCTTTGAGATTTAGTTAGAAATTCAATACAGTCAGTGATTTGCTTGAAAAGCTTCTCAAACATTTGCATCCAATTTGGACAAATGATCGATTCTGAAATGTGTTGGATCATCTGTGCTCTTTCATTAGAAGAATATATTGCTTAAGGTCCTTTAAGTTGGGTATCCTATGATGGGCAGCTCGGGCATTTGCTGAATCAATTAAGTGATGAAGGAAACATCCGGCAGATTGCTTCATTTGAAGGAATTCCTTTGGAAGCATACTCGGATATTAGGGGCATTAGGGTCCGGAGAATCTGCAAGCATCAGCAATACGGTCTCCACCATTAAATATTCAAATGTTACTTAACAGCACTCCAACCTTCCTCTGCTGACTGCAAACACAATCAAGCCATAGGAATGCGAGTGTCTAATGGGTCTGAAGGTCTGTATCATTTACAGACTTGATTATTTCCCCGTGCTAGCTTTAACAACACGAGAGTATGAGAACATAAGCTTCCTTTAAATGACCAGATTCAGGCCCTGAACTTTAGTGTTATAGCCTTGTGAAAACACAACTACACAAGTTGCCCCCAGGCCCATGACTGTCAGATTACTTTAATGAGATGGCATGAGTGTGCCACCACATATAAACATTCATCTTTTCAGTAATATCGTGCTACGCAGGCCTCACGTGGCCTTCCGCTAACCCACAGTGAATTACGAATACGATGTTGATGCCGTTCGGGTGCAGGACAGGGCAAAGGGGAAGTGCCTCACTCTGAAACATCAGCCAGCAGCCTTATTAAGTTCACTTAGTTGGACTGACCATGAGAACACTAAAAGGGTATTCTGGACACTAATAATGTACAGGAGCGAGGATACGGTTGCTTCCCCTAATTGCCTTGTGAAGGATCTGCTACTGACCTTGAATCCTGAAGAGTTGAGTGAAGAGTGTGAGCACTTTGGAGCACCAGAAGATCCACATTCACTTTTTTTTTTTAAACAGAAACTTCAGACCAACTATATGACGTTTGTTATTATAAAAGGCAGGTTTACCAACAAGGATGAGGCTCCAAAACCATCTCAGAGGCACTAAAGATTTTGGCAGGTCACACACCTTCAACGTCATTTTAAACAATCAGGCACTTTCACAAGCCTGATCTTGGCAGGAGATTCAATGCATTTTCAGTTTGTTGTTTCCCACAGATTTGAAATGGGGGCTCTTTGCTGTTATAAATTCACAATGCTGAGCTGGTGTGTTAGTTACAGTTACAGTTACAGTCCATTATATCTCATGTCATGGCTTTGCAGTGTAAACAACTACAGGCAACATGATCAATTATACAATTATAAATCTAATTTTTAGAAGACGAATTATGTTCATTTGTGAAATTTAACAGAATGAGGACAATTAAAGGAATGTGCTGTAACTCAAAAAAGTGTTCTCTTTGCATAATTTCATCATGTTATTTGATGAGAAACTAATCTGTTTATTTGAGCTAATATAGGCCACCAGGTGAGTGTCAGTTTCTTTAAATCAACATATTGATACACAAACACATAAAACAAGGCTCTAACTCGCTGTCTGGTGCACCAATTTGTTAAATCTGCGAGAAAACTGAAGTGTTTTAAGGCTGACAGGGGGACATTAGTCTGTTTGGTTTTGTGACTTTATAGTCTGGTTGCAACTTAAACACACAGCCATAATCAGGGGCAATTAAAGACAAAGATGTGAGTCACACTGGAATTTACTCAGAATAACATCTGCTGAAATGCGCCTGCTTTTCATTACGGTCTATTATGGTCTTTCAGCAAGACCCTGAATGGCTGCCGTTTCTGCTGCTTGTTCTATTTTTCTCTATTAATTTCAGGACACCTCACTGATGACACTGATTTTACTTGATAATTATTGAGAGTAATCTTACAAAGCCAGAATTCAATCATAAAGAAAACATTCACCTGTGACATGTTTTATCATCCCCCCAAAATACCATTACTTTCAATATTAATCCCACTGTACACATTTAATACAGCAGTAAAAACATGGTAGCACACAGAAAGCATTGATTCTACACACTGAAAATTCACATGCCCCCTAAATCCTCTGGTTGCAGGTTTGATGAACATGAAATGCTGTCCACCAACTCGAGCAGCATTCCAGTAGAAACCAAATATCAGAGTGATTTTTTAATTCAGAGAAAACGTACTGTGTTACTGAACGGGTCAAAATAAGGGTGGGTGACCATATAGCTATGTGTGGGAAACACTGTTCAAAAGAAAATTGTGCTGCATTAGCAAAAGCCATTTATCAGGAACACATGATGAGGATGATGATGATGACGGGAGAAAAGTGGTGACTGATGGCAAATTCATGAAAAAGTCAGAAGCAGTGAAACAGAAACTAGTGAAACTGGTGAAAAACACTAGTGAAGCTACTTTAGCTAATTTCTAGCTGTGGTCAAGGGATGGACAAAGGACACAAAATGAATCAAGGGTTTTCATTTGACCGTTTCCACAGGATTCCTACCAGCACTCCTGTACTGGATCTCATCACCGATAAACAATGCAAATAGTGTTGGGTTTGATCTTCTGGAAAAAGAAGAAGAATTTGTTCTCAAATCCAATCCGTTTGTCCATCCCTAAAGAGGGAAAACTTGGGTTAACACGGATGGAAACCCAAAATGAAAGCTGAAGCTGAAGGGTTAAGGGAGCGCCAGTGATAAAGCCAAGGAAGCTGAAGAGGTTCGTCCTGAAAGCGTGTTGAAGCACTAATGCAATTCACACTGGAAGGCCATACCAGACACAACATCCTCCTGAGGCGATACAGTCTTAGACTCCATATCCTCAGTCGTCGGCTCTGGAGAGGTCACCTCGGGCTTTGACCCCTCTGTATCCTCTTTGAGAAAAGATCTTGTAATTAGCACAACAACACAGATGACGTTACAGTACCAAAAATAATTAGCTGAAGACGTGATGAACCATTATTTTCATTTGAAATGACAGCTTATGTTCATGAACCCTGAAGGACTTAAACAGAGGAAAAATGAAACTGCCTCCCAGTTTGATGTGGTTTCTAAACCCTGATAAAATTTCATACCTTTTACGTGGAAACTACACTGTTCAGTGTTTCTGTGATGTAACAAAAACCCAAACATTTGCATATATCTGCCTCTTCAGTCTGCATTTTACCGCTGCCTAAAATTTCAGAATAATGCCAGCCAATCAAAACGGAGGTCATTCATATACAATCAGTTCTAAAGAACACTGATATATCAGTGTTATGTATATTGATGATGAAGTGGCGTTAAACACCTGTTGAAGGTTAAGTTTGGGTGAAATCTTGCGAATGAAGCTGTGATATGAACATTGAAGTTTGAGCACGGCATGACAGTGGGTGAGAGACAGATGGAACACTGTATGTTATACAGACATTTAACATTCCTCAATTCACAGTGTCATACGTACTAGCAATGAGAAAAAGCATTACCACCCACAGTGGACAGCGCAGTGGGTGGTAATGACCATGATCTGCAGCGTCTGGTTAGAACTGTCTGTGCGAACAGACACTAGAAACACAGTATGCTGTATTTTTAAATTGCAACCATTAATTTTGTGTAGTTGTTGTGTAGTGCTCTGTAGTGTTATCCCTCTGGAAACCAAACCATTTCCAGACAAATGACCCACTCACGTGTTTTTGGAATTAAAGTTGTACCTGCATAACAGATGCAATATTATTATTATATACAAAAGCCTTTACATAAAACATGTTTTTATTTAAACTTAAAAAACAAAAACAGCAACAAAAAAAAGGAATTATAGCCTTATGAATGTTGACTTTCAGTAAAGTGCTTCCAAAAGCATATTTCTTAAACTTATTTTTACCCCAATTTTCTCCCACGAACGTAGACGTGATAATTACGCTAATCCCTAAGTGATCCCCCAATCACGTGATGCTCCTGTCAGTAGGTGGGAGAGGACAAGCACATGCTTCCTCTGAGACATGTGACGTCTTTTCGAACTGCTGCCATTTGCATTTTTGCCATCACTCTTGGAGGAGAGCACCGAATCCAGTTCTGATGCAATCGACCAGCATCACACTGAGTATGTGATGTGCGGAGAGAGCGCCATCTACCCTCCCAGTGAGAGAGAGCATGTAAACATTTCTACTTTTCCTCCAAAGTTATTAAAAGAGGTTCATTTGTGCTCTTGTATGTTTGTGACCCTCTATCAGCCAGATCTTCTGACAAACTAGTTGAAGTGGTCAAAGACCAGCCAAAACAGCCAAATGAAGCCACAGCAATAACCCAGATGTTTTTGGTTAAACACAAAGGAATATGGGTAGCAACAACACCGTTTTTCATTGCCACTGACAAACTGTTGGGTTTGTTATTGCTTACCTGTTGCTACTAACATCACCAAGAACAGGTTCCATCTAAATAGTGCTCTAACCCACGTCCGTTTATGGACAGTCTGCCTTGTACAGTTGTGGTGGGAAGTTTACAGACACTCATGAAGGTGACTGACACAAAGTTCGTGGTAATATTAGGCATTTAATGATTTCTTTGACCTGTTCTTCACTGAGTGACAACCTACATCTTTATTAGAAAAACAGGAATTTGGTGCATATGCATAACGACAGCCTGCTTGACCTATTCCACCAAAACCTGTGACGTGTGTTCAGTTTATAGAGCCCTTTCTGTGTGGACTGCAGTGAAACAGTGGTGAAAAAATAATGAGACCTTGAGCTCAGACACGCACTTTGTGTATGTCAGCTTAACGTGAAGCCTGTGTACTCAGTGAAAAACTCAGCGTCCATTAACCAGATATTTCAGCCTTGTTGCTGTTGTTTGTCAAACTTAAACATGAATCATTTTAATTTCTTTATAACAGGCTCTCTAGCTGCGTGTGGCAGGTATATTTTACTGACCTTTGCCCTGGTTGCCTCCTAGCCCCATATGCACCGCCGTCCCGTTCTTCATTTCTGCCTGAGGGCCGTCGTTGATGGCCATGTTTGCCATGCCGGATGCCACATTCTCCCCAGAAGAGTTCATCAGGTCCTGGTGGTCCATTTTGAGATATTTTTAGTCTAAGAGAGAAAAAATAAGAACAGAATAGCATTGATGGTGTTATATGGACGTATCGGATTCGAGCTCTAGTCCAGCACGGTTGACGTGCAGTGCATTAAACCCAATCGTTCCAAAGTGCATTATGGTATTACACATATAATACAAACCACACTGACCAGTAAAACGAACACTTTGTTCCTTAGATAATGGCATAATGTCAAATTAATAGTTGTGTGTAAATGTGACTTCCAATACTTCGGTCTTAAATATTTAATATTTTACTATAAAATCATGATGATAGTAATGAACTGGAATGACAGGTCAGTGCCATGTTTAGTAAAGAGCTTCAATTAAAAACAGAATTTTAAATCATATCATAAATATCAGACAATTTGCATGATTTCAAAATCGGTACTGAAATAGAAAGAGTGGTATCAGGCTGAGGGTAGGGCTGAGCAAATGGCAGAAATATTAAATACTAGATATTTATGAAATGTTCATAATATTTATCATCCTACTAATTACTTACATAAATTGTATGCCAGTGAAAAATGATCTGTGGCAGATGAATTGATTCGTGTCATGCCAATCCGATATGAGAAATCTGAAGTGGTCCAATCAGTCCCGTCCAATCAGTCAGACTGGATGGGACAGATTAACGCTAGACACCATTAGGAACCTCTACTCTATTCAGAGGCGTCTGGCGGTGCGTTAAACCCGACGCTGTACTGAAAGACACGACTTCTGTACGTGTAGCTCAATAAATATTGATCACATCAGTTACAATCTTCCTTCCCAACAGCGCTGCACTTCCTTCTGGGTGCAACTACTTTTTTTTAAGAGTGATATGGTAAGATACGGTTGGGAAAGGGCTGGTGCTGCTGGTACAGTATGAAGTGGTGACACTGAGCTCTTAGATAACTTCCTGCATGAAACAACGAGGGTGATGTTTCATCACTTAAACTACAGCATAACTGAAATGATTTTTGGAGATGGTTCTAAAGTTTCTCTGTATTCTGAGTGAGCAGCACCGTCCTCTAAGCAGGTTCTCTACCACACTGGAGAGTAAAGCTGTTTCACAGGCTGTGGAATTAGTATGGTTTACTGGGTGGTTTAAGAGAAGCTGCTGTTGATCTAAAACACAAACTCACACACTCACATCCTGTTCTGTTATTGGTTTGTGTGTGTGTGTGTGTGTGTGTGCGCGCTGTCTTTGTATTTTATATAGGTCATGTATGTGTTTCCTCAGATAGCCCCTCAGATAAATGAATGTGGTTCTATTTATTGACTGTAACACTTCTGTTGTACTCTGAGTATGCTCCTCACTGCTGTGGGTGAAAAATGGTGTCCGTTAATGGCAGCATGAGGACAACACAGTATCACACTTCAAACAACCGATACTTGTCCACCACAATATTTATTATTTAAATAAAACTCTGACTGCATCGAGAAAGAATTGCAGAACAAGCAATTACCTGTGCACCGGACTGTGTGGTCAGAAAAGGGAAAGGTGTGTCTGTAATAAAAACCAAAGGTGATCTGACACACTATGACACCAAGCTATCACATGTTACGCTGACCACAATGCCTCCATGCAGATTCACTGGTCATATTCACCAAGATAAAAGTTGCTCCTATAGCTATAAAAAAAGCTCACTTCGAACAACATTCCTCACTGCTGCAGGACTGGAACTAGATCAGGCTTAAAACAGCCAACATCCAATTCATTAATATACATCGACATCGTCCTTTCACCCTCAGGCCTAGTGTACATTAAAGTGAAACTACAAATACACACCAGAACTTCATATTAATGGTGATTTCCTAACTTACATCCTGTGGGTGGGATTGCTGTTGCTATGCAACCACAGACCTGCCTGCCTCTGGAAGTCTGTGACCCTGATAAGTCAGTTTTTCTTTCACCGTGCTTCTGTCTGTCCCTCGACTGTGCATGCATGAATGTGTGTGTGTTGTGTCTGTCTGTCAGTGTGTATAATGTCTTGCAGCCATTCCATTCCTCAGTGTCACTGACTATGTGCATGTATGTGAAAGAGGACAAGAGAGAAAGATGGAGAGATAGAATGTATGTACTGTTTTCATCATGCACCGCTCACCTCCTACTTAAAGCATAATGAATCAGTGTCAAAAACCGGACCTCACAGCACTACTGAATTCCTCCTTTTCCAGAAGACCCCGATTCAGGTGTGCTTTAAACTACCAACAGTGGATGATCATAGCGGATGGTGGGTCTCACTCAGAGACTGTGTACAAGCACAACAAAAATAGACCTCAAACCAAGGGGGTGGTCTGTCCTGTCACTCTCATCACCCTCAAACTCAGCAGCAGTTCACCAGTATCATCGTTGGTGTTAAATGAAGGCCTACTGGTAGTTCCATGGCTTCTTGAGAGTACTGTGAATGTTCTATGGATGTATTTCACTACGAAAGACTCCCTTTTCATCACAGTGTCCTGAACAAGCTCAGGACAGGCTCAGTTTCAGCAGGATAATCCAACACTTTGTTATGCATTGAAAATATTTTCATTGGGAGTGGAAGAATGGACCAGACTACAAATGAGCAGATCAGAGGGACAGTGAAGGTGGAGCAGTTTGGAGATAAAGCCAGAGAGGCCAGGTTGAGATGGTTTGGACATGTGTTGAGGAGGAATAGTGGATATATCAGACAAAGACTGTTGGAGATGGAGCTGATGAGGACCACAGTGAGGACAGTGGCCGTGGCAGTGACCTCTTGAAAAGTATCCAAGTTTTCTGACCACCAGCTTACCACCATGCCTTGCCCTGGAGTTGCCTAAGAGGGTGTCTGGGACAGGAGTGGCATAAAGCCCAGTGCAGTCCCCTCGCTGCATTCATTATTCAAACAGAGCTGTGATTATCAAAAAACACCATTCAGTCAGCCATCTGCACGCACAGCTCTGCGCTAGACCAGCCGCAGCCCCAGCGAAGCCCCAGTGGGCACAGATTTATTTACTAAATATTCAGCTGAGAGAGCGTGGAGCGGTGGACGGGTGGAGGGAGAGACACAGCTGAAACACTTCAAACAGCAGTTCTGTCCTCTGTGAACTACTGAACTAAATGCAGACGGGAAACAAACTCTTTTCTCCTTCAAATGAACTGGCGAATGAACTGGACTGAAATGGACGACTACAGCGGTGCAAAAAGGGACAGTTCCAGGGGCGGGGCAATTAAACATATTTAATTGAAACTTGCACTCAACAGCTAATTTGTCCAAATTGATTTATTCTATTTGTCATTTTGTAATTAATCAGTTTCTTCTTTTTCATTGTTTATCATTTATTTTTTAAGCCCAATTTGGAAGTGCTAATGACCAAACCCTGTTAGGAATCTGCCCCAATCACATACAAAGTCCCCAACACTAGGAGGGTGAAGACGAGCACATGCCTCCTTCAGTACATGTGAAGCAGCCACCACCTGCTTTCCAATTGCCTTCATTGCATCACTGAACGGCAACCAACACAGTCAGAGGAAAGCACCGAGCACCAATACATCTGCTAACAGAGGCCTGTGCTGACCAGCGCCACCTACCCACCCAGAGAGAGTATGGCCAATTCTGCCCTCACAGACTCCGGCTGCCAGTGCCAGTTAGCTTCAGATATACAGCTTGTAAAATCTATATGCTGCCCCTAGAGGCACCCCTGCCCATGCTTTAAACAGGTGTGTTAGATGTGCAGTTTGTACAATGTTAATGGGATGTTGTCAGCTGTCATTCGTAGCACACATATCTGACACCAAACATATACTGCATTTGCAGTCACGGAAAAACTGGGTTCATTCTATTTTTGGCCAAACAACTGCTTTAAATTCACTCTGAGTTTGGATTTGAGGCTAAAAATTGAGTCCAAAGCTATTTGCTGAACACGGGTTTGAGCTGAATCTCGAAGCAAGCTGGATCTTTTGGCTTTTGTCAGCACTGAACCCGGCCTTTGTGTTCCTGTCCTCAGAGGAGGCTTGCTGGACTGACAACTGAAGCTTTTCATCAAGCTGAGCGTGCCAACGAAGCAGCCCAGTCAGAGATCCGTCTGGTCACTGAAGACTCCACAGCCACTGCTGGCCCTTTAAGGGATGTCCAGCTGTCTGCTGGATGGATGAGCACCTCTCCTCTTTGTGTGGAGAGCTGAAATGAAATGGTCGCTAAGAAGGAGAGTGATGAAGGGACGCAGACGGACGAAGGCTCTTCGGCTAAGATCGATAACCGGCCACGTGGGCTGGAGGGCGGAGAGGAGGGCTGTGGGTTTAGAGTGAGACGGGGAGGGGAAGAAGATGGAGAAATGTGAGTCTCTGTATATGAGTGGACGCAGCAACCCCCTTCAGAGTTTGTCAATATTTGTCTCATTTATTCAATAAAAAGAAAGACGAGCTGATGCTGTTTGTAGTCAGTGAGTTGACTGAAAGCGTCAGATCAAAAGAAACATCTCTTACATAACTGTAGTAGAGCAGAAGAACCCACATATTTTATGTGTTTATTTTTTAGGTAATCTGCAGATGATTTCTGTGCTTTCTTAAAGACAGCTAAAATAAATTACAGTATTTAGACCAATTTCAGAAAGCTTTCCATTCCACCTTAACTGGGTCTGCAATTGCAGTCTGTCGACAGCACCTCACTTAAGGTGGACTGATACATTTAATAAAAGCTGTCTGACTATGAACAAGATTACACCCAACATCTTTCAAAGAACTGAAGAACAATCATAGTGTTTATTGTTGAGAAATGACTGCACTAATGATATAATGATTAAACATTTTACTTTGATATTTGCTGAAAATACTTCACTGTCTCAGTATTTGACTTCTTTTGAAATTTCCTTATTTATAATATTTGTAATTTTCACAGACATTTTGAGTATTTTAATTTGCAATAAATGCGAAATGCAAGAAGATTTATTTTCTACTTTCTGTTTACATTAATAAAAGAAAACACACACCAAAATAACCGGATCATTAATCGGAACTGAGGCAGAATGTTCAATTAATCGTGACATTGATTTGAGGTCATATCACCCAGCTCTAAACTGCAGTCTTAAACTAACCAGATTAAATGTCTACAATGTAACAAAAACATCAGTGTGGTTTTGAACACCCTCACAGCTTTACAGAGTTTGTTTTCATATTCATCAGTAATATGGTGGCAGGAAGTCAAATCGTCACCTTATGCTGTTGGCAGTCGATTCATCAATATTTCAACATATACCTCTGCAGAGAGAGAGAGAGAGAGAGAGAGAGAGAGAGAGAGAGAGAGAGGCAGGCGGGACTGGGGGTGTGGTTAGGAGGAGTGTAGTACACTAATGTGTCTGAACCTGTACCTTCTCAACCCCACTGGAAACAAGAGGAGGACTTTAAGTGACAAAGGACAACAGAGAGAGTATGAGATGTTGGGAGCGAGAGAGGGAGACAGGCAGGGAGAGAAAGGGAGGGAATGTGTGAGGGCTGAAAGAACAGAGTGTGGGCGAGGAGAAGCGAAGGAGAGGCAGGAATCAGCAGAGACAAAGGAAACACAGAGGTAAAAGAATTCAGTAGAGAGAGAGGGATAGAGACAGAGAGAGGGTGAGGGAGTGAGAGAGAGACAGAGAGAGAGCAAGAGGGGGAGAGAGAGAGAGAGAGAGAGAGAGAGAGAGAGAGAGAGAGAGAGAGAGAGAGAAAGAGAACGAGTGAAAAGAAATGAATGGGGTGAGGGATAGGTGAAAAAAGTCCACAGTGAACAGCATGTATGTCCTTTCCTGATTTTTGCTCAGGGCAGTTGTCCAGCCTACACCCAAGGTCATGCAGCTATAGAGTGAACTGACTGCAGTCCTGCTGCCCTCCTCACATTGATGCCTTGTGCTTTTCTGGACAGGGGTGAGTCCAGCCCAATCCATGTTGCCTTAAATCAAGGATTTATTTTGGTCTCATCCGTCTACATCCTTTTAATCAATCTACATACAGGTAGCAGTGTTGTTTTGGAGGACGGTGTTCCTTTGTGACCTCGTGGATTACTACACACCTTGCTGTCTGACTGTGGATTGGTGGAGTTCAAACTCTTCAGAGATGGTTTTGTAAACTTTTCACAACATGTCTTCTGAGCTCCTCCGAAATCTCATTGACACTCTTCCACAAACGTGTGTTGTGAAGATCAGATTTTGATGGATTCCCGTAAAACAGGATGTCCACTCCCTCCTGACTGTCTCCCACTGAGCAAAAACACCTGCCTTTAATTTCACCTTCAAATGGTCTGCTAATCCTAAAGGTTCATGTACTTTTGCCCTCGTATGTAATTTTGGATCATTTCCTTCCATAAATAAATAAGCAAGTGTAATATTTCTGCCTCATTTCTGTTTGATTTGGGGGTTTTATGATGAGTTTTTAGGTCAGATTTATGCAGAAATATACAAATGAAGGTGAGTAGATGAATTCACCAATTAGACGGGATGTCTGGACACTACTGGACCCATCACTCACAGCTGTAAACCCTTTGCTGGCAATTTTGCCAATTTCTGAAGCAGATAGAGTATCCAATTCCCAAATCAAACAAACTCTACCATATCGTTAGGTGTCCAATACTTAATTAACCAAAACGTCCAGCACAATTTAAACTCAGGGAGCGGTTACTGTGTGGTCAAACAGCAGAGGGTAAAGCTTCAACTGACTGTCCAAGAGTGTGCTCTCTGTGACCATTCGATCGGATAAACAGCCATCTGTCTCACCCTGCCTCTCGCCCGGCCGGCCTAAACACCGGGTATGATTTGTGTGGAAGTCTGCCAATGTATCTATGTCTTGGTGTGTGTGTGACATGGAGCTGCTCTGATGACACCTCCCCACTCCTCCCACTCCAGCAGTCACATAAACCCAGGGGCCTTGGCACAGGTGGTTGTGTGTTTGAATGCCTAAAGGACCAGTATCTTTCTCAAAGACACCACTGACAGTGACACCATCAGATCCATTCAACACTCTGATTATGAATGTGTCCAAAATGCTCACATCTCCCGTATAAAGAAATACAATCCCAAATATTTTGGTTCTGTATGGGTTTACACGCCACTGGAGTCACTGAAGACGTCGGGCCACGCTTGATGAATCCCCACTATCATGTGTGAAAATGTCACTCGTGTGCTTCATCAGCAGCGGCTGCAACATGCAGCATCAACGGGTTTTCTAATTCTGGCTCACCGCTACCCTCAGTGTGTTACACTCGTACTGAAATTGGGCACTTGGTACTACCCACATAATTTGGTGTAACTTTGGTACCCAAACTGGGATATGCTGTAAAAATTGCAACATCTGCAATAAGACATGCTTTATGATATGCACTGTTTACTATAGCTATCCCTATTTTGTGTCAGAAATTCACAACGCAACACCACCCTGCTACAAAATACCACCTGAACTAGTCCAGCACCTTCTGGTATGATATGGTCTGAAAGAGCAACACCAGCTGCCTTTTCGAGTGCTAGCTATTAATCACGAGTGGATGCTGCCCAAAAGGCATAACATTAGCTAGCTAGCCATCACTGATTGTGGCAAACAGGAAAATGACACTTCCCTGGCGTTGGAATGCTGACTATGTTGTGCTGTGCCCTCTGTCCCCACTGGCATTGCTTTATGTGAATTAAGCCCAATACCATCCTTAGACTATTTCCTGACAATCTCTGGTAAACTGATATTATTATTATTATTATTATTATTATTATTATTATTATTATTATTATTATTATTATTATTATTATTATTATTATCATCATCATCATTATTTCATTTTATTTTTCATAATGTTCTGAGGTTTGGTCACACAGGTAAGCCAAGCCCTGACAAACCGATATATTTATCTTCCAGCCTAGCTCAGCCAAATGTTACTTATATTCTCCACTGTTTGTTTGGTGATGCATTTTATCAAAGAGAACTTCAGCATATGATTTATTTGGACCTGGATGAGAATGCAAAATGCTGCACTTAATACAGCTGAAAGTCTCTGGAACAGAATGCCAAATTTCCCTCTACTTTAAGTTAAACGATATTGAAGCCCAAATGCCCCCTCCATACAGATGAAAGAACTTGGCAGAGAACTGTAAGTGGCCCACTACACACAGCTAAAAGAATGCAAAATGCCTCATTCCACACATTCGTTCGAACAGGGGCTCCCAAGCCTTGCATATAACCCTTACTGTGTGATTTTGTACTGTTGTTTTACACTGTACGGTAGTGTGTAAAACAATGTTAATAATATTGCATGATTTTCACAGCTCTTGTGTTTCTATAAAACTGTACATATGTATATATTCTGGTTCTGACAATTCCTGAAGATGAAGGAACCACCAGGATATGTCTGGGAAGTCATTTCCAACAAAGTGGTAAATGAGCCTCTCTATTGTAGTGCAGGGTGGTATGGGAACCCCTCTTAATACAACACATCGTGAGCACTTAACAGACATTTCTGTGCATTACACATGCATTACTAATGTAATGTCCATGTTACATTCTCAACAAGGATTGAATGGTGAAGGAATGGTGGAGGAAGTTTGGAACGGAGCCCTGAAAGGCCCTGCAAGGCACACTGGTATGACAAAGTGCATTTAGGAAAGACGATAAACACCCCTGACGAGAAAAGCAGTGACCTTGGAAAAGACACACTAAAATATAGATGTAATGTGTGGAGAGTGGTGCTACAGGGCGACTATGTTCACCCACACACAGGGAACTGGGACCAACTTCAGCCAAGCCTGAGGCCTTACCCAACCTCAGACTGAATATCTAAAATCGTCAAAAGAACAAGAAAGACACTGGCTAATGAGTGTTTCTAACCAAGTTAAAAGTGCAGATTTACAGTTTAAGACCAGACTCAAACATTAAAGAGCAACACCAGTGAAATCTCAATAAATTTATCAGAAACACAGTCAGATACATCTTTTGATAGATAATGACCGAAAAAAGGGTCAATATAGCGTTGGGTTTAAATCATGTGACATGACATCAGCCTAAAACTGTGCCCGTAGCAAGAATGCTAATGCTGCAGAAGCAATTTGGGACAAGACCCGCAGGCAGCATAGTGATTTTGCACAAAGCCGGCCTTCTCCAACCTGAAACTAAATTTTAAGACTACTTTTAAAATAAATAAAGGAGGTGAAGCTAAAAAGCTGCTGATTTTGCTCTTTTACAACTTAACAACAAGAGCAGATGGTGCTCACACACACAACATATAGGCCTTTTCTACCAAAATAATTGGTTCTTGAACTGGTTCCATTCAGGCTTATAAGAACCTTGTTTCCTGCTGCAAACTATCTTTTCACGTTCTGCAAACTAATTAGGTCCTTGTTTTATTGGTGGGAATGTAATGAACGGTTCAAAATTAGGTTTACAAACAGGAATGGAAGCCATTCTACGTTGGTGGAAAAGGCCTTTTAGAGAGGAGAACTGCACGATGCTTAATTATCACATACTGCACTTAATTTGCCAACATATTGCCAACACCATCAACTTTCACTTACTTTAGTAAGACACAAGTTTGGCACACTGATATGTTTCACACACATTTCTGGTGACCCCACCTCCATTACTTACCAGGGCTCCCAGAGAGCATAGCTGATCTCACTCACGCTGGATAGCTCTCTCTCTCCCCCATCATCCCCCAGTGTAATGCTTGCCAGTACCAGCATCAGCTGACATAACAGAACTGGTAGCTAATGTTCTCCACCAAGTGCACTGAGCTGTCCAGGCAATGGCGGCTCATTGCATTTGATCTGGTAATATCTATAGGCAAGCATCACCTCCATTCTCATCTTCTGGATTTATTGAGTTTAGATGTTCAATGTGAGGCCTGCATGGAATGGAGATGAATGGACATCAGTGGCCAGTTTAGGTCTGAGTAAACCGTGGTGCTGTGATTTACACAGCTGATAAGATTGCAGCGTTAGAGCCTTGCAGGCTTGCAGCATCATTCATCACCATGTTGAATGATGTGGAGGTCAGAGTCTCCTGTAAACAGTCAACAGAGTTCTAATAGCTGGTCGTTGTTTCAAAATGGAGCCACTGATATCAGTCATGGTCACTGCTAGACACAGATCTTACTGCACACATACACACAATTGCTTGCCTCCTGTAGACACACATCTAGAGGTCTTATTCCCTTGAGAGTGGCACAACTTGTCTAGTCCTGTACAGAAAAGTACTGCCAATAGAATAGGACTCTACGACGCAGATAAACATGAACATATTGGCCCCATGCCTGATGCCAGGCTTGATCTAGAGAACTGTGTTCTCTGGAATGATGGTGCTCCAGCCAGTACTTTTGGAATGAGCTGGGAATTTGGGATGAGGTGGGACGATCATCCAACAGCATGACCTGACATCACCACACCAATACTCCACAATCTAGTGGACAGTCTTTGGTGGACAAAAGAGGCATTTATTCTGACAAAAAAAGGACAGGACTTTTGATTAATCTGGGCTAATGTACGTTTGTCACCCAAAGACTTTCTATTACTTCCCACACAAGAAACACAGCCCACGCCCACCCTGTCCACTCCACCAGCTCTGTTCAAAAATGCCCGATCACCAGGAGCACTGCAGTCAGACTGAATACTCTGAAGCCTGTGAACATAGTCAGGCTGCCTGCCCTCGTTACGACACTGTGTCTGACTGACTCAGCAGCATGACAGCAAGCTGGTGTCATGTCTTTCTACTTGTCTTTGCAGACTGAGCTCATTTGGACTCAGGCAAATAAGATCAGATACAAAGCAACTACAGCCTACATTACATTTCATGGCTCAGTCCAGCCTGTGGACATTTCATAGCATAATGTCCAGCCTGACATGACTGAGCCTTAATTACAGGCTGCTGCTATGAATGAAACATGCTTGAAGTTGTATTAAGTGGATTACCATCTGCAGTCCAGTGTTCTTCTCTGACCAAAATTTATAGGCCTGTCTCTTTCCGGGAGTGCGCCTGACAGACCAATTACATAACTAGCCTCTGTCTGATGTAATTGAAATGCCACATAGATGATTCTCAAAGGCTTCTGCAACAGAGCAGCAGGAACTGCAGAGCAAAAGCCATGAACAAAGGCTTTTACCAACAAAGACCAGTTAGAGCAAGGACGTGGTCACCTTCCAAGTGCTAAATGTTACAACAACTAGCATTACAACTCGCAAGGGAGCACTCTGCCTAGTGTGTGAGTCGGGGATGAGTGTGTGTGTGTATGGGTGGGTGGGTGTGTGAGAGTGAAAAGGGCACTGCAAACTACCTCATCCATACACAGTTGGATGCCTCTCTTGTTCTGACCTAGATTCTTGGAGCCCATCCCAGCTATTAGGGATCGCCAATTGCAGCATCACTTCATCACTGTTTCCTCGTCTTTCCTTCCTTTCTCATGTTTTCTCTTTGTTTGGTGCCCTGGTAAGATTTCAGAGTGTAGAAACAAACCTGTTTTGGTTCTAAAAACAACCCTGTTTGTAAGCTACATGAACGTGAAGAACCTTTCAATGGTCCAAAAATGCATAACGTCATGTAAATGTTCTTCACACTCACATATCTCTTTTGTTGCAGCACCTTTACCTCCAAAAAGCAACATCAAACTTCAGTAGCCTTTTAGCCCCGCCTCCCTTCTCTGAGCTACCCAGTGTAACTAGATGGACTGCTTAGTGTTGCACTGACCTTGTCTAACACTACCTGTGGCAGAAGTAAACTGGCTACAGGCCTCGACCAAAATCACTTGTGCTGTATTTGCATGCTTGTTATGCGAAAACTGCTACTATGGCGTTCTTAGTGGAAAAATAATAATATGCCGAGCATTTATTTTTGGCTGAAAGTTGGAAAATAATTTGAAAAATTGCTGAATCTTCACCTTCAGACCCCGTCTCTATATGCATTAAATGCAGCACGCGTGACTGGTGATGCTTTCCACTATGATTCCCAATGTCTCCTCATGCAAAGAATCAAAGCATCCTCACACAAGCCTGCCAGATCAACCAGCTCAAGAGCACATCAACCTCATGGCTAAGAGCATAGCTTTAAAAATAAAGCTCACCATGCTCTGTTCTCCCAGCACGGTGTTAATTTGTATAACCTCCATTAAACAAGCCAGAATGTATATCCAGCATCAAACTAAACATCCATAACAGTGTAAGACCGTGCAGCTCCTCCTTTCAGATTGGGGTGTCCTTGACTTCTCAGCAGGAGACCCCACCTTCTTCCTCCACCTGAACATGCCATATTAATGCAGCCCATGTGCACTACAGGTTCCATCTAAAGGCCAGCTGGCATTTACAGCAGCAAGTGTGTGCAGATGGTCCAATGTGAAGTAAATGGCAAGTGTGTGATACTCATCTGTGCACAGTTTTTGAGCCACTGTGTGGTTGCAGATAGCTTTGAACGTCAAATTTGAAATTTCTACCCATTATCACTGAACGCGTGCGAGTGCGTCTGTGTGTGCGCGCGCGAGTGTGTGTGAACGATTTTCTCATTGTCCAGATGCTGCAGGCGAGAGGTCATCTGTTGCTGTGGTGCAGTGAGGAGTCTGGGCCATCACAGTGTGGGGATACAGGCTCACTGGTCAAATCAGGGCTAATGCAATTCCACAGTGATGTTTCTTATCTAGTATTCTCTGCGCTGAATTGTACACCCCGTATTGTTGTTGTCTGAGTGTATCGGTACAGCCATATACTACACTCATACTCAAAGAAATAGTTGCACCCAGAAGGAAGTGTGAGATTGCAATGCTATTGGGAAGGAATATAAAGTTTACCAAGACCAATTCTATTTTCATTTTCATTTTATTTCAATTATGATTTATAGTTTTTGGTCAAATCATGTAGTATTCCAACAAAATGATAATTATTTCTCTCGTTATCCACTATTAAGAGAATCTTGTTGCTTTGAGTAGACATGTGAACGTGTTCACGTCACTGTGAATTCATCATATATAGTCATGACCTCGATAATATTTGCTGATATTACCCATTGTGCTTAGTTGTGTACATTTTAACAGAGACTGAAGCTGTGTTCCCACACCTCGACCACTGCTGAAACACAGCAGGTCTTCTGTAGGATGGTCCTATGAAGACTGCTTCTTAGTAGCCTATTGGTTACAGTAGAACTGACTGGTGTTGCATGGTGACATCTCCAGAAAGGTCCTGGCTCTTGCAATTACAGCACATTACTAATGAGGAAAAAGTGATACGGACACATTTGTAGCTTGTATCTAAAGCAAACAAAAAACGACTCTGTGTTGAAAATTCACACCAGTTTGTCTACCTTTTTTCTATTTTGCTGATCCAAAAAAATATCCAACTGAAATTCATTCATTCATTCAATATCACTTACATCCAGTTTTAGCGTTTTTAAATATTGTTCGGTTTCAATCTTACAAAAAAACTATTTTCTGTTCCTGTGCTCTGCTCCACCCACTGCTCCCAGCTCCTCCCCTACTCTGCACCCACCCTCATTCTCATATACACACCATGGACGAGCTCTGGCATGAAGTGTGCATAAACAAAGGAACACCAGATTTAAGTGTAAATACAGTAAAAAATACACAATTTAATGAGGTTTTCCTCCTTTTTTTACATTATATATCATTATAAACTCATATGAGATTCATATTTAATATGATTATTTGTCCATAATGCCTAGCCCTAGTATATTGGCAGTACTTTTATTTATTTTCAATCAAATAATCTTAAAATGGGTGTAACAGCATTGGTGTTATTACATTATTACAAGGAAATGAATATAAAATGGCCTTAAATGAACAGTAATTCTTTCGTTGCAATTTCTATAAAATATATAAAATTATATATATATATGTATATATATATATATATATATATATATATATATATATATATATATATATATATATATATATAGAAAATTTTGACTCTCCCAACAAAAATGCTCCCTCACTTTCACCAAAAATCTGTGTGTACACATTTTCTCTCCTAATACTGAGACATGTTTATTTTACAGAAAGCATTCCACTGCTTTTGATCGCTTCTAACACTATTCGCCCCCATCTACAGTAATTCTTTTTGTACTGCATCCATTTTTAATGAGCCCTGCAGGATGTCTGACTGAAGGGGGGCAGGGACAGCACCGGTCAGCCTACAGCTTCAATTAGCACTTAGTCTGTGCCATCCTTTCTATTCACTTAAGAGACTGGCACGCGGTCGCTCCCCCCTCTGCCATATGTATGTCTGGTCTGCCCACTTCAGCATGAAGCAAAACGCTGAACCCTCTTTGCTTTTTCCACCAGTTTTGTACATCTAGCACTAAAATAAGCATGACCAGGAGAACTAATGACATGGAACTGCATGTTGTATTGACGAGACAGCTGACAGAGCGCAGTAAAGTGAATTAGGTTTCCTGACATGTGCTGTGGTGCTTCTTAATCGCTGTGGGTAATTGCATTATGCAGGGGGAAATGGGAAAACGTGCATTCTGACGGACTTTATGGAAAAGTGTGGAGGACGGCTAAGGCTTGAAGCAACAACATACTGGATCTGAAGTCAGACATGATCCCAGGTCTGTAGAAGGTAGCTTCGGCGTAAATATCCGAGCAACTCTGAAAAGGCCCAAACTGCACTGTCTACACAGTGGTCAGTAGTAGTACCTACCAAAGGTGATCCAAGGAAGGACAATAAAACAGTAACAGGCTTTGGTGCCTAAGGCTCAGTGATGTGCACGAACCATTTCGATGCTCATTAGGATCATGTTTTAATCATTAGGATGCTTAAATGGCCCTTTGCTTGATTAAATGGTTTCTCGAAAACCTCCTGAAGATGATTTATTAAGGCCGATGAAAAGCGTTCCGCTGCTGTTATGGGTCAACCTTCTTTCAGCATGATATAGAACATCTTTTGCTTACAGTTCTCTCACAAAATCCACTATATGCCCAGAATAGCATAATTTATCACAATAACACTAAATAGCATCATATCACCCACCCGCAGGTATGGGTTACCAGTACTCTGGTACAGACTAGAGTTGCACTGTACTCAGTACTCCAGTGGACAGAGAATATCCTTATCCAAATGTTCAATACTTTCAATTCCCTATTTAGAAAACACATTAATTAAGATATAATATGTGTTTCAGCTTATGTTTAAACCAATTTTGCTTAGACTTAAACAATTCCCAAAAGCGATTCACCACTGACATGGCCATTTAGTCCACAAGGCTTGACTTGATGTTCATTTTCTGCCACAAAATTCTGGTTTCAATCCAACCCTGACATATTATGCATCCAGTTTTGAGCCACATCAAAAACATCTTTCTCACCAGGGAGCAGATTCAGAAACAAACAAAGGCTTAATCAAAAGCTCAGACAAATTTAATCTCCTATATTAATCTTGCATATTAATCCAGCACGTTATAGAGTCTGGTCTGTAATACGCAGTAGTTTGGAAGGCAGATCCAGCGAAGGTACTGTAGCTAGGAAGCCAAGAGCACATGGATGCAGAATGAGGAGAGGAGCAGGCAGGGCGTGGAAGGAGAAATGCAGACATGCGGACATAACCATTAACATAACCAACAGCTCTTTCATTTGGCTTAGTAATACCAATGATTCGGATCGGTAAAGGAGACACTGGGATCGATTAGACTGGGAATGAAGCTGACACGAGGACAGTAGACGGATAAGAAGAACCATGCAGCAGAGAGAGAGAGGAACGAGGGAGACGGAGAGGGAGGGGGGAGAAAAAGGTGTGTCCGTCTTCGAGAGGAAAAGAGCAAAAATGAGAGATGTTAGAAAAGGAATTGATGCACATTTACGCAGTTTTAGGAAGAACATGGAAAAGCACTGAGCTGGTTAGACAAACCACCCCGCCCATAAGCTGAAGAATGGAAAAATGCCCCTAGACTGAGAGGGGAAATCTGTGCATGGATTAAAAGAACCCCCCTGCCAAGACAAAGCCCCCACGTGGTTAATACAGAGGTCAGAAATCCCCCTTTTTTTGCGCAGCCAACACAAAAGACGGAGCCCATCTGCTGCACATCCTTTCAATGGAAATCAACGTGGACATGTTTTATTCCAAGTCATTCTGCAGCACAAATGGTGAAATTCTGCAACAGTGCAAAGCACAAGCACATCCCCAACCTGCAGGCTTTTCCCCACACCAGTTACATTAAAGCATCAATTGCATTAAGACCAGGCAGCATCAGCACCCTGAATGTCCCTTTAATCCGCGACAAAGACCCCCAGACAAGCCCCCAAAGCTTGTTTACTGCGATATACACTTTACACCACGGCCCAGGGGCAAAGACCAGGGGTGTCCAAACCTCGGATGAGACGGAGGAGCCGGCGCTGACCAGCCACAGCACTGCTGTTCCTGCCGCGGCCACTAGGGGCGCTGTTTCAGCCAGAAATACCCAAATCTGCCCCTAAAACCTGACAAAACTAACGAATTTCGTCTCCAACTTCACCACCGACGTTAAAAACATCGCTTTCATTCCGTCGAGGCTCGTTTAACGCGTTTTAAACGCCTCCTACTCGCTGCTACCGCACAAACACGGGTGCGCAGACTGCCCTCACACCCACACCAAATTACCCCCGAGCTCATTCCTCATTTACAAACGAACAAACGTCAGAAAACAGGGTTTTAACGCCGGAAATGGGCTGGTTTGGGGCAGAAGCGGCGCGCGCGCAGTTACCTCAGAGCCAACGGTCGATTCTCCTCAGGAGTAACGGCCGAGCTCCACCACCAACTGCCCCACACACCTGCCCCAGCGGCCCCGACACGCCCCAAACCCCACGGCCGTGTACTCAGGGCTGTTAAAATGTAGAGTTTGGGGAGAAAAGTGAGCCGGCATCCTTCAGGCCCGTCCAAACACACCCAGCAGCGGCAGAAACCCCCCTCACACACACACGGCGGGGTGCGGGGGCTCCGAGACCCCCCAGCCGACCCCCCACAACCCCCAGCCTCGCCCCCCGTGCCACACACGAGCGGCTGTTTGTGTTTACCTGTGCGAGCCGCAGAGTCACCGTCCGTCTGACTGCAGTCCGTCCGTCCGCGCGCCGCTCTAATACAACCCTTCACTTCCGCCAGTGGCCTGACAGAGAGGGGGGCGCCAGAGAGCGCCGCTTGGGTGTGTTAGGCTTGGATTGGCACGTGTGCGACTCACTGGTGATGCACTGTGCCTCAAATTAAACAGTGTGTGTTCATCAGGTGCTGATATCTAGATCCTGTTTAGAGCTGTATATGATGTACTGTATTCTATATACATGCCTGTACCCATGTCCTGTAGGCTGTGCTGTGCATGCATACGTTAAGCCGTGCACTGAGCAGCTGCGGGGAGTTTTTCAGCACATCTTCAACCTGTCACTGAAAAACATTCTCAGGGTAGTTCCCAGACCCAACTGGTGAAGAAGTGCTGAATGCACTTGTGAAATCAAAGAACAAAATCCTCACAGTGCTGCTTGCCATGTCCGGGTGGGAGGAAGTGTCCAGTGGATAGATGACCCTATCACCCGTTGCTGATGGCTGGGCCGAATTCTGACTAAAGGCTTCAACTAAAGGGCCATCTGAAGTCTTTAGTTGGAGCAGCCATCGACACACTGTAGTTTGAAAATCAGGTTGGCGGTGGGATGGATGATGCGGTCATCTATCTGCTGGACAACGCTTACTCCCATCCAGGCAAGGCAGATGCATAAGTATTTCATAAGTGTATTCAGCACCTTTCATCCTGCATTTTTAGGGGAGAAACTTCGGCACATGCATTTGGATGAATATGTCATCTCGTGGGCAATGGATTATCTGACCGGGTGCAGTCATGTGTAGCACTGGTGCCTCTCAGGGGACTGTATTAGCCCCTTTCGTGTTCAACATCTGTTCCTCTGACTTCAGATACAATTCTGGGATAAACCATCTTCAGAAATTCTGGTCAGAAGGATGAATACAGGACACTGGTGTAACTGCAGCTCAACATCAATGAGAGTAAGGAGATGGTGTTGGACTCCAGGAAACTTAGACCTACCCTATCACCAGTCACCATTGATGGACATGAAGTGTACAAGTATCCGGGTGTGTACTTTGATGACACTCTGGCCTGGAGTTCAAACACCTGTGCAGATTTCAGGAAAGTCATCCTTTAGGGCATGCATTAATGTCTATGGACATTCTACCAGTCTGTTGTTGCTGGTGCAATATTCTCTGCTGTTATATGCTGGGCCAACGGCATCAACAATCGTGCAATTAACAAAGTGCACAAACTGATCAAAAAGACAGGCTCTGTGGTTGGAGTCAGTCTGGACAATCTGGAGGTTGTAGGAAAAAAATGGACTTACAATAAACTGACTGTCATTATGGACAATATCTCACACCTCCTGCACACTATAGTGGAGAAACAGAGAAGCACTTCAGGGGTCAGCTAATACAGCCACACTGTCAAAAGAACACCAAGTCAGATCTTTTATTTCCACTGCTATAAGACTGTACAATGATTCTCCACACTGTAGAGACATGTCTCATCTTTTGCTGAGCTGAGAACTGAGCTGAGTGTCTGCACTATGCTGCATATCCTGTTAATGTATTCATACTTAATTATTTTATATGATTATATGTGCTTATAATCTATCTATCTATCTATCTATCTATCTATCTATCTATCTATCTATCTATCTATCTATCTATCTATCTAATAGGCAATTTTGTAAATGTTCAGCTCAGTAGAAAGACTTCCTTGCTATAACCTTTTTTGTGAATTTCCTGTAGCATTGCAACCAAACCTGAGAAATATGCTTAGCAACCAGACCAGTTGTGAATGAGTAGACATTTTTGAGCTAAGCAGAGAGAGAGAGAGAGAGAGAGAGAGAGAGCAAGAGAGAGAGAAGGTGGGGGAGCTATACATTATTATGTTATGTATAGTTCTGACTGGTTTCTAAATTTCATCCCTAATAAAGAGCCCATATCATGAATCAGGAATTCATAAATATAACACTCACTGTGTCACTGGCTGCAACACAAGCCCAAAGCTTGATCAATCAACCTCTATACCTAACATTTTCCCTGCATCCATATATATATATATATATATATATATATATATATATATATATATAATAAATTACTTGGTCTAGGAATACATACATACATACATACATAGATGCTTGGCATTTTAATATTTATTGGTTTGATAGCTGTTTAAAGTATCCACTCAAAATAGCAGTCCAGTATCCAGTCAAATAGCAATTCTGTCAAATAGTAAATCTTCCTTCTGTGTTTGCCTCAATACAACAAGTAGACTATAAATGCCCCTGCTGAGGACTGGAGTGCTGGAGAACCCTGTTACAGATACAGCTGATGTCATGCTATTTGATTAAAGTTCACATTGAAGCCACTTGATGGCGCCTTTGACTCACTTTGCCTTTAAGTCAAAGTGTGTTATAAACCACTGTTCTGTGTGTTTGGTGTGTTTCATTAATACATCATGTTTATTTTGGCCATTTATTCAGAAGGTGGGGTACAGAGTTTCACAGGAGGTGGGTGATTCTTTAGTGCTGATGTTGTAGAACTGTTGAAAACTGGTGAGTAAGACTGCTGTCAGGTGTTGGTCCTGAAAGAGAGACAAGAATTCAGTTCATTTGTCAAAAGTTGTAGGAATGACCTTCTGTGGCGTACTGTAGTGCATGTTGGTGGGGTGAGTTTTGCACTGAAAGTGCTCCTGTGCCTCATTTGATTCTGTTCGGCAGTGTTTTGGTTCTGATGGATGTTCCTTTGAAAGAAGAGATTCACAGTTTGCCACTTCCTATATCTATACATGCTAGGACACTGTCATGTGAGCAGACTGGAGGAACACATCAGAAATCACAGCTGAACATCAGTATATGGTATTTGTTCATGTGTATTAGGTCTTTATAAATGTGACTTACCTGAAATTTATCCGGACATGATGTGTTTAACAAAAGCTGTTGGAGAGAACAAAAGCAATGGTTTCCAAATCACTCATCTGCAGTGAGAAGCAGGGAAATGCCTAATATAGGTACTGCAGGAAATATCATTTATTTAAATACATAATTACTGGAAGTCTGGGTTACCTTCATAGTTAATGCAGCCATTACCATCTTCTTGTCCTGCCATCACCTGCTCAACCTCCTTCTCTGTCATCTTTTCTCCTAAAGAAGGAGCAGATATATGACCCTTCAGCACTCAGTCTCTTCATATCAGAAAAGATACCATCTGCCACCTTTACAGTATTTTGTAGTGCCTCAGATCTATAGGGATGTTCTATTAATTCTATAGCAATTATTTCTGTATTGGACTGTAAAGCAGCCATTTCTCAGGTTTTGTTCACCTAACGTTTGGAGAACGTGTCGTAGCTCTGCTCCCATTACTGTCCCGTTCCCTTCTTTGTCAAACACTCGCAACCCCTCCACAAAGTCCTCGAACGTGCCTCGCTCCTTTGACTTGGATATGTGCTGGAACATGGGCAGGAACGTCTCAAAGTCCATCATTTTGGTGTTCAGTTCTAAAGTCAATCAGAGCATCTCATTAAAAAAGCTTTAAATTAATTAAGAAAGACTTAATATAATCTTCATGTTTTCTAAGATAAAGCAATATAAACAGCACACTGTAGACAGCATACAAACGAAGCTTCTGATCTTCTGACCTTCAGGTTTGGGTTTGCCTAGTACCCTCATGACCTCAGCGTTGGTGGGGTTCTGACCCAGTGCCCTCATGACATCACCACACTGAGCATAGGAGATCTTCATTTGTCCATTGGGTGTTCTATCAAACAGCATGAAGGCCTCCTTGAACTCTGTGTGGGCAGAGAAGATGCTGAGCTACAGTACATGCATTAATGAACCAAAATAAACAGGAACTTTGTGATGACTAACGCAGCTGATCCCTCACATATATGGTATCTAAATTTTGCTGTTTTTCACTTTTTAAAATAAATTGAAACTTGTTCTTCACTTTGTGTCAAAATGAGAAAATTAGACAATGGCTGGACCAACAAAAATGCTCTGAATACCCATACTTTTTATATCTTTGTACATTAATTTGACTGAAAATGAAATGAAAGTTGTAAAGCAGCCATTCGGGAAATACAAAGAAATAATCTTCACACAAAAAACAGCTGCGATATAAACTTTGTTTATATATTTGTACTCAAAGATCAGTCAATTAAACAGCAGTTTAGCTCCGCCCCCCAAAAAAGAAACGATACACTGAAGAAAGGCTGATTTAGACAATTAAAAACAAAAACAACTTTACTGTTTATTTCACTGTTCAGTGATGGTTTGTGAGATAAAAGTTACAAAAATATAAAATAATGATGAACACAATTAATTAAATATATTTAAAATATTATTATAAATGCTATTTGCAATAGAAGTAATAAAAAATAATACAGACTACATTTTCCCGTCCAAACTACTGAATGACAAACTGAAAAATAAGAAGTAATTCTTACCTTCAATCTGATCTGAGCTGAACTCGATCTGTGGTGAGAGAACAGAAAGTTAAACGTCACTCTGATGCTCCCTGTTTGCCAGTGATAGAGATTTGGGTACTGATTTTTTTTTTGCCCAGTTAAAGTGTTTGTCCCACTGGTGTAAACCCTTTTATAGATGGTTCAAATTGGTCTATTGTACCACAAAGGTTCCACTATTGTTGTGAGCCAAAAACCCATTTCTCAATATTATACATAAGCTCTATAAGAGTGAAGTCCTAACAAACTTTGTAAATCATTGACCAACAGCAAAGAAAACAAAACAGACGACCACACAACAGGCTGAGCCCTGGACCAAACACTGACCAACTGGCCAATCCCTCCACTTAGCAGAGCTGCAGATGTTAACAGAACCCACAAGGAGACCCACAACCTATTTGGGGTCATTCCATCAAGGTCATGAACTGCCACGTTCCCCGACCCATTACGGGATCTAAGAATAACGGACGCCTGCCTCCTGGACTGGGGGAGCCACTGTGAAATCCCATCCTTCTGCAGCGTCCCTGGAGTAAAAGATGGGGTTAGCCTGGATCATAGGCACGTTAAGCTTCAACAGGGGAGCTTTTACGCAGACTAACATGAACCATGCTGAAGAACGCAAACAACAAATGGGAAGACAGGTGGACTGAATGAATGCTGATAGAATGAAGAGTGTAAACATGTGACACGATATTCATCATCATCTACGTGCAGACCCTGAAAGGTGTGAGGGCTGTTCAGAAAGCTTCAGCACTGAAAAACAACGCTGGAACAGCAGATTCCGATTGTTAGTGGGAAAACAAAAGTAATCTGAGAGGATAGACTACTGCGGAACTATTTCTGGCTTTGGAAAATGGATGGTCACTGTGGTTTGGATGGTGGACGGAGAGGGTTGTTTTATGACAGGAGCCTGGCGCCACGAAACACCACTCCGAAGATGCTAGTGAGGCAGTGCTGAGATACTCAGATCACTGATTCTTACTATGTGTCCAAATATTTGTGGACACCCCTACTTATGAATGCATTCAGCTACTTTAAATTGTGGTGAAAGGAACAAGAATGCACTGTCTGAGATATTGTTTAAAGAGCTATTTGCTTAAATCATATGCAATCATATCTTGAGCAATAAATCATGATTAATTGCGAAGATTTTTTAAATTGATTAACAGCCCCAACCTGTATTTTGTTTCTACTCTCACTGTCCACTCTATCAGCTTCTTTTACCATACAGGAGCACTTTATACAGTGTACAAGATCCTTGAGGAACTTTTGGAGGTTCTTCAGGTTCTTCAACTTTGGAGGAACAGCTTCCCTAGAAGTAGTTCATTGAGGCACCTTAAGAAGTTTACATTATTATGGAATTCCTCCACAGTTTCATACTGAAGACTCAAGTTCTTGTACTTTTAACAGTGCACCTTCCATATAAACTGTAAAAAGTACAAGATCCTTGAGGAACTTTTGGATTTTCTTCAGTTTGAAATTGTGGAGGAACCTCTTAAGATGCTTTAAGGAACCTTTTATTAAAGGACAAAGGTTTCTCTGAGGTCCGTTGAAGCACTCAAAGATTCCTCCATAATTTAAAATTGAAGAACCTTCAAAAGATCCTCAATTATTTTTTACTGTGTAGTTCTGTAATTAGAAACTTGATAACCCTCTTTTCTTCAATGGTCATGACCCCACAGGACCACCACAGAGCAGGTTTTTATAAAAATATATTTCAGAAAACACTACTTTACTAACATTTGCATTTGATATAAATCTATAAGGCTTACTGTTGGTTTTGGATAGTAAATAAAATGATTTAAGATTCCCAACAAAGAACCATTTCACACCCGATCCCTCTGAATGATGATAAATGTACTGCCTGAGTACTCACTGCGATGCTCTTCAGGTCAAACTCTGGCTCCTTGGGCTTCTCTGGTTCTGGAGGGGATGTTGGCTTTGCCACCTCCTTCTTGGGCTCTATTTTCTTGGGAGCCATGGTTTAAGACTGGCTTCACGCTATGAGGGACAAGAGGAAAGGCAACGAGGTGAAAGAGGTAAGAATGAACAGATGGGTTTTATACCAACTTCCAGCTCCCTCAGGCTGAAACAGAGGGATGGACCATCCCATCCGAGATTCCATCAAGCCCCATATAAGGTCCAAAGGCTGAAGTGCTGAGAGACAAAGCTCCACAGGCCAGCTCTCAGAGGCGAGCATTATCATGTCCATATATTGTCCTCACTACGACGATGACAGTGAGTTAATGGCTGTGACTGAAGTTACGTTGTGGTGGGACAGAGGGAGGGAAAAGCTGGCAGAACAATAATAGGGGACCTTTAATAGGGCTTGTTCCATTGAGAAAGAATGAAAGGAGTAATTAACTCTTTGACACATATGGTCTATTTTGACTCCTGCAGGTCCCTAACGGGGTTGAGGAGGAATGTGGCCCTGGCTTCTGTATGAAACAGATGATGGAAGGACCGCTGAGGAAGGATGCTTGTGCTGTATACTCTGTATGATGTAATTAGTTAAGCTTACTTTAATAAAGCATGCAAACTGACTGCCTAAAAAAGTGGAGATGAATAGGTTTTGTGTGTTGTTCTAACCATTGCTTATTGAGTAATTTACTTAAACTTCAGTTGAAATAACTGGAAAACCTGTGTTGAGTGAATTCAAATTCAAGTAAATCACATTGTTTTAGAGACATATAATGAAACGAACACAACAAATTCCATATTTCATACGCTGTCCTCACAAACACCGATAACATCAACTATGTGAAAGTGGTCAACGTAGAAATGAACCTACAACCACCATCTCCAGCAGAGAAAGTGGTAACTTGCTCTTACAGCCTTCAACACTGAGGGCAGGCAAGTAATAAAAATGATGTGTAGGCATAAACAAGGTAACCTGGGGGGGAATGACAACACAGTGACGTGATTGAGGAGAGGAAGACACCCCAGGAAAAACCGATGGGGCCTGAAGCCGGTACGTTTTACTCTTCAGGGTTGCACTGCCCCAACATAAGACCCACCCTAAATGTCACCATATAACTCAGTTAAGAAGTGCAATTAGATATTACAGTGTAGTAAGATACTGTAGTGTCGAAAGAATACTTGGGGAATGGCATTCATGAACTTCATGAAACCTCCAAATGGAACTCCTCAGGGTACACAGATGCCTATACTGACCTTCTCACTGCATTTGGACCTTTGAGATGGAGATATTTTGAAATACTGAACTGCTTCTGTTTCAGTACTGTGTGAAAAGAGAGTGCCCTTTATTGATTTCATTTCCACTGCTGACACAAACATCAACCTGTGGAGCAGTAGAACTGTGTGCTCTGGAATAATGGTGATCCATCTAATAATTTTAGGATGAGTTGGGGAGTTGGGGATGAGGATAGGTGATCATCCATCATCCTGACCTCACTAATGATCTTTTGCTGAATGCAATAAAATCCTCGCAGCAATGTTCCAAAATCTAGCTGAAGCCTTCCCTGGATATTAAAGACAGTTACTCCAACAAAAGCAGATAAACACTCTTTTTAATATCCTTAAGTGACCTAAATGTCACTGGTCGTGTTTGGGAGGAACTAAGATCTCTGCAGAACATCTTCTGAAAACAGTGGAAGCTTTAATTCAGTTGAGGACTACTTTAGATCCAGAATGGAGAACTGCCAGGACAAACCTGTCTGTCTAATTTAATCCACTATGAGTCCAGTAGGCCACCTTCTGGAAAGTACTGCATGCTTCATGATAGAGGTCTCCTAGTGACTCATCACTGTGGGCAGTGAGGAACCAGCCTGGGACAGTGGAGGACAAGCAAAATCCCATCTTCATTTTATAGGAAGGTGCAGCTGCCAACTGCTCTTGCTTACTTAACCTTCTGGAGGCTGTCACATAAACATTTGCATTGGTCATCAGGTTTAAAACGTTTAACGAGAGTAGGTCTGCGGTGCAGTGAGACCCCCTGTCTATGAAAATGACAGGCAGACACTCTGTCTCTGTCAGAAAGCTCAGGAGGCCTCTGCTTTAGACAACACAGAGATTTCATTTAAATCCAGTTCAGTTGCTACAGATCTATCAACGTTTGTCCTTAATGCTTTGCAGTGAACCTCTTCAGATGGTCGTGGGATGTCCTCTGAATTAAATATTTCCTTTGGAGCTGATGTGTTACTGACCTTGATGACCCACCGAGATCCATTAGAAAAAGCTCTCAGCGGTTCATTCTGACCAGCATGCATGTGCCAAAGTAGCAATCGAGACGTCTGTCAGTGGAGTTAATGATATAGGATGATGCTGGCATCTACTGCTGGCAAAGTATCAGTGACATAGACAAATCCAGGGAAGTGCTGAAGGATTAGAAAATGCAGTAACCCATATCCAGCATGGCTGACCAGCACAACCAGAATGACCAAGCTGGTTAACCAGCATGATTAGGGTTGCACTGGCAACTTAATTCAGCCCTGGATTTAAAAAAAACAGCTCAAAAGGGATCAGTCTTTTGGCTGTTCCCTTCTGATCGTTTTATTCAGGTGACTGGGGGTAGAGGGGTCCCATCTGATGGGTCCCTACTGGTCAGTTTTTATGTTTTACTGATTCACGTCAAATCAATCAGCACTTTTATCCAAGGATCGCAGGTTCAAATCCCAGGTCATGCTGCTGGCCATTGGCCATGCTATCTTTGAGTGGGTAGAGGGCGCTCTCTCCCCACATCACACCCAGTGTAATACTGGCTGGCACAGGTATCTGTTAGCCAGGGGACCTGGCACTTTCCTACATTGGCTGCCCAGAAGAGGCTGCCTTCAGTTGTAGTGGAGGAGGCATGTGCTTGTCGTATGTGATCGAGGGAGAAAACTCCTCAGCTCCTCTTACCAGACAGGAGCACTTTGTAAATTACAGACTGTAGACCATCTCCACCACCATATACAGCTCTGGAAGAAATTAAGAGACCACTCCACATTACTGGTGTCTCGTACAGCCCCGTGTTTTAGATTTGAAAGGATTATGAAGATTTGACGACATTTCTCACAAATTCCAAATAAAATCCTTCCATTTTTGGCAGAAACGACAACCTCTGTTTAAGGGTCAGCCGTGGCCTGGTGGTTAGGGAAGCAGTTGGTTGCTGGTTTGAAACCCTGAACAGTAAGCACATGAGTAAAATACCATTGGATAGGGTTCCCACTGCTCCAGGCACGTGTGGCGCACCTTCTCTTTGATTGTGAAATGGTATGAGAATGAGAAGATGATTCTCTTGGAATGTGGCCAAAAGTTCAGTTTGACCACACAGTTTCTTATAGGCCAAGGTTTATGAGAAGCTGGTGAATAAGAAGCCAACTTCAGCCTCGACCGCGTGTGTTGGTTTGTAGAGTATAAAATATTAATTTACAGTAAAATGTTCTGGGGTTAGATTTTATATACTCTTAAAGGGGCAGTGTCTAAAATAAGGTCTGATCATTTCTGAATTCCTGGTCATTTCTGAATTCCTGGTCATTTCTGAATTCCTGGTCACTAGAATCAGGTTACATTAAGATCTAGTTTGAACTATTGGTCAGTTTAGCACTACTTTTTCCACTACTGCTCTGTGGGATTGGAGGACAAAGGTGGAAAGAAAAGTAGTTCTTATATTATATCATTAGTTTACCAATGATTCGTTTTCATTTTTGAGTTTCGCTGAGAGATATGTTTCATCCTATTTAATAAAAAACAAATGAAATCAATATTTCTGATTATTAATAAAGGCGATGGATTGGAAGAATCAATATTTTGGTAAAAAAAACCTGTTATTGTAGGGAAATGTGTCTCAATTAATCAATATTGAATCAAATAAAATCAAACTGGGAATAGATTTGGAGAGCCCGACCTGCAATATCCATTTTGCCAGTTGTTCAGCAAACTGTGTTGTAGGTCAATAGAAATAATATAATCAACATAATCAACGTCATAATTAATGAAAAATTGATATTTATTTAATGAATTGATTGATTGATTGATTGATTGATTGATTGATTGATTGATTGATTGATTGATTGATTGATTGATTGATGAAATCACAGTCACTGGTAGTTTATGTGTGTTTGCCCAAAGATGGAGTAAAACAACCACAAGAGGGCAGAATTCCCACATCATTTGATGAACAGTGGTGCTATATTTTGACATGCACTGTATGTCCAAAAGTTTGTGGACACATTTTCCTCTACAGTTGCTTCTGAAATCAAGGGTAATTATGAGTTTGTTTTCCTTTTTCTGCAGTAACAGCCTCTACTCTTCTACAAAGGCCTTACACTAGATTTCTGGAACAATGCTCTGAAGATTTGATGGCATTTGGCAACAAGAGCACGAGTAAAATCAGGCACAGGCAATGTATTATAGTTCTAGATCAGAATTGCCACACAGAGGTATTAGCTAGAGCTCCAGCACTGCAGAGAAGTCCACAGCCCGGAGCTGCAGGGGTTTACAGCCCTCTGTGTACCGGATGGCTTTGGGCTGGGTGATTTTAGACTCATGTCTGGCTCCAGAGTGGGAATGGAGCAAATTTAGATGACCAATTCTGTAGTCTGTTGCTTAGGCCAGCTTGAGCACACTCTCAGAGTGTCCACTGCAAGTGGCCAGTGGATGGTGCTGGTGTTCTGGCTATGGGAGCTGGAATGACAGGTGTTTGAAGCAGGTGGAACCAACAGGTTCTGTGAGGAATGGTGGTCTGGAGTAGGGTTTCAACAGTAATGTTTACAGCAACACACCACAAATATCGACTCCTGTTAGACCTCACATTTATAAAAGCAATGGCCATAAATCATCATTGATCATTTACTTTATTATTTCATACCCTGATGATACTGTCAGCATGTGGAGGTTGAGTGAAGCTTAAAATGCTGGCTGTTGCCGTTTGTTTTACATCACTTCACATCATCTTAAGCATAATGTTTTTTGTTTTGTTTGTTTGTTTAATGAAAGTTTGTCTCTGATAGGATGAAACAATATTGGAGTAATAGAAGATAATGTCATCACTGTCCAGTGAAAAACAGGTATCTCCAAAATGTGGACTTCACAAGAGAAGGCAAAAATATTCTTAACTTTGAATGGAAATGAATATAGAATAAGAGTCAGTCGGTCATTGTTTCTTCTGAAATCAAGGGTATTAAAGTGACTGAGGTTATAAAAGTCTCTACTGTCCAGGGAAAGCTGCCTACTAGACACTGGAGCTGCAGCATGGTGCTGGGAGGATTTGATTGCATTCAACGACAAGAGTTTTACTGAAGCCAAGATGTTGGATGAACCACCCAACCCCTACCTCTACCTCTCCTCCAACCTCCCATCTCATCCCAAAATTATTGGATGTCGCTCCATCATTCCTCACAACACAGTTCCACCTGTTCCAGGGATCAAAGCTGGGGGGCTTTATATCCCTCTAGCCTACGCCTGGCATTAGGCATGGTGTCAGTGCTTCTCTGTGGTTCCTACACTACTCGAGTTATATGGTGGTTAGTACATCTACCTCACAGCACTGCGGTCTTGGGTTCAAGGCCCTTTGTTGGTGGACCTTCCATGTTCTTCCTGTGTCTTCATGGGTTTCCTCTGGGAGCTCTGGTTATCTCCCCCATTACAAAAATACGGATTGCCCTGGTGTGTGTGTGAGTGAATATCTGAATGCCCAGATGTAGATTGGCGCTCTGTCCCCCCCAGTGCTTTGTACAGTCCTCCAGGTGGATGGTCATTTCCAGTAGAGAGTACAGTGTGTGCGATTGGCTGACGCTTCTTTCCAGTGTGTTGGCTGACTGTGATTGTGTACTTGGATCAGATGCTGCATATAATTCTGAGTCTGTTTGGGCCCTGAGAATATTTAGTGAGAAATATTTCAGTGGATGCAAAGGGTGCTTGAAGCATGTGCTCTGCTGGATCAATGCGCTCCATTCACTGGACATCCTGTTTTTGTCTCTGGATTGGGCATTTTTACCATTACAGAGCACACAAACTATGCATCCCTTCCATTTCAGTAGTGTGGGAATGGGATTTTGTGACTGTGTATTGGGTTGACTGGATAGACGGGTGGCACGTGGGTGTACTGTACTACTAAAGCCACAACTGAAATAACAGATGGTGGCTGCTCAATGGCATATTTTTTAACTGAATACTTTAATACTATATACAGACACAACACTACTTTACATTGCAATTGAGATTTTTGGACTCATTTCTTCATAAATAAAGATTATATAAAGAACGTGACACAGCTAAACAGCTCAAATGTGAGTGAATAAGTTACGAGCCAGGTCCACATCTTAAAATGACTCATACGGTACATGCACATATACACCATATGTCCAAATGTTTGTGGACAACCCTTCTAATGAATGCATTGGCAATCTGTTCTAAATGCAGCTATTTTAAGCACCAACATGCACACACAGCTTGTCAAGTTCCTATGAGAAGTATTGCCAATAGAATAGGACTCTCTGAAGCAGATTAACATGAACCTATTGGCACCATGCCTACGGCCAGCACCCCTTGTTGTAGATGGTCTGGTCAGGAAGATCTGGATTATGCACTCAGCTGATCCCAGTACCCTCTGGAAAGCCTGTCTATCCTTCTTGGTGCTGTTCCCAAACCAGGCAGTGATGTTTCCTGTCAACTCCAAAGAACTTTAAAGTGTCTACTCATTATCCCAGCACCTGTTCTCCAGGTGTTCTTCAAGGTAGGTCATCTAATCATTATTGGAGATCAGACCCACCACAACAGTGATATCAGCAAACTTGACAATGTTGGTAGAGCTGGAAGTGGCCACACAAAATCACGAGTGTACAATGAGTACAGTTGGAGGCTCAGTGCACCATCCTAGGGGGCATCAATGCTGAGGGTGTGGGTCTCCAGCCAAACACATTTTCACATTCCAAAAATAGGAGATGTCTTGGAAAAAGAGGACATATGGTCACCATAGTTTAGTGTCCTGATAATGTTACATTAGTAGCAGTTCAAGAAGGTGTGGTGGAGCTTCATGTGATTCAGAGGAAGCCTTCACCCTCCTAGCACTGCTGGTAGCACGGTGTGATGAGGGGAGTCTTAGATAGTGGTTGGGAATTCCAAATTATTTTGGATAAAAAAATCATTACATCTGGTTGTAATTCTGGACACAATGACTTACAATGTACAGGAAATGTACATATATCATAAATAGACCTGCCAGACTAATGCCATAACATTAGTACTACCTGCCGTATATTGAGAACTGCCACAACTGACCTCTGAAGGTCTTATGTAGTATCTGTGACCAAGAGGTTGCAGCAGATCCTTTGTCCTGTAAGAGGTGGGGCCTCCATGGATCACATCAAAGAGCATTATGAATGAGATCTAAAAGCACAACGTACTGCCTTTATTTGGTTGAACTGAAACTGAACTTACTCACCTCCCCCAGCTGAATGAAAATGAAACAACCACAGCAGGAATGCCAGGGGTGCTGAACCCCGGGTCTCTCTGGGTCAGAGAGCACCCCTGGTTCTGACCCAGTTATGACACCCAATCATCTAGACATCAATATGGTTTTTGCCAAAGTGTCTCTGACTCTTACACACGTTCATTTTTCCTGCTTCAACACACTGACTTCAAGAACGGACTGTTTTTATTTTTACTTCACCTGTCAGTGGTACTAATGTTATGTCTGATGGGCGCAACAGAACCATTTAGATGCCACATGCTATCTCCATCACATCCACGTTCTCAGTAATTCTCAAAGTGTGTGTAAACAGCACCCGAACACCCGAGATCATGGTGTGAGTGCTTGGCTGTTAGAGCCTTCAGTCAGAGCTCATAAATTAGCACACCCTGCATAAAAAATAGGCCCTGCCCACCTTCCACCATCATTACTGCACATCGTGCCCTGTTTGGTAAGGCATGGGAATGAACTGGAGGGTACACACGTCAATGCCAGGGTTTAATTCAGCTTATACGTAATAACACATATGTATATATACTATATGTCCAAATGTTTGTGGACACCCATTCTAATGAATGTATTCAGCTACATTAAGTTGCCCCTACTGACACAGATGTGCAAATGCACACACAGCTTCTGTGGAGCAGATAGGCATGAACGTTTTGGCATCAGGCATGCATTAAAGGAGTATAAAGCCCCCCAGAATTGAGCTGTGGAGCAGTGGAACTGTGTTCTCTGGAATGATGGAGCTCCATCCAACATCCTGACCTTCTCTTGTCATAGAATGCAATCAAATCTTTACAGCAATGCTCCAGAATCTAGTAAAAGTCTTCTCTGGGAAGGTAGAGACAGTTACTCCAACAACAACTGGATAAACATTTTTTAATGAGCAGGTGTCCAAAATACTTTTGTCCATAGTGTATAATGTGGTATTTCTATTCAGTGTAGAACCTCCAGACCCTGGTAGAACAGATGCAGGAAGGAGGATAAAAGCTTAAAGAAAGCTTGGTTCCAGATTTCTCCTGGACGCCTCGAGCCAGTGCCTGGACGTGTTCAATTCCATCAGCAGCACACCTGATTTAACACCACCAAACACCACTTGGATGAGAGGAAATAATACTAGACTCCCATGAGGAGAGCCGTGGAGACTTAATGAACACAGTGATGGAAAACCACCACTTTCTGTAGGAATGTCATTTCGATTTATACTAATATCAGTTTTATTAATATTAAATTAATATTTCAGTGCTACACTCTGTTCTGGGGGCATATATGCACTGATAGAATTCCCAATCTGACAGCTGTTCTTTACATTATGTCTAACATTTAATTTTAAGTCTAAATTCTAATGACTGAAATGACTTGGATCCTTTTACAGGGACTTCTTCTTAAGAAGCATTTTGCCTTCTCCTGTAGAGTGGGTATTTTAGGAGATATTAGGTTTTAATAAGGAACATGTGGTGTATGAATCTTGTTCCCTGCAGTAAAGAAAAACCCCAGCCTGGCCTAAAATACCGAGAAAAGACCCAGGAAAGCAGATGAGAAGTCTGAAGGACGTCCTTTGGCCATCTGTAACTGGTTTAATCACACCGTCCACTTGTGAATGTCCATTAAGAGTGTGTGTGTGTGTGTGTGTGTGTGTGTCTGTGTGTGTGTGTGTGTGTGTGTGTGTGTGAGTGTGTGTGTGTGTGTGTGTGTGTGTGTGTGTGTGTAAGGTGTGTGTTGCTGAGGGTTATCTGTTGTGGATTAAGTTTTCATAACAGCACTTCAATCCACCCCTGAACCCAAACCCCCTCCACGGGTGCGAGAATCTCAGAGCGCGTCTGGCAGCGCGTCTCCAGTTTGGCCGGAGTCATGGCCGTACCTGAGGCGGCTCTCAGGTTTCATCTGAGACTCCCAGGCTCAGGCAACAGCTGCCTCCGAGACTGGGGAAGACGTTCTGAACGAAGACTAAGCCTTGGGTTTAAACTGCAGCTCACAGGACATTTCTGCTTGAGTGGACAAGGTAAAGAACCAGTCTGAGAGTGTGTGTGTGTGTGTGTGTGAGTGAGTGAGTGAGTGTGTGTGTGTGTTCTTCTAACTCCAGCTGATCTGGGCTCTGGGTTTTGGGCTCCAGGTTGAGGGCTTTGGGGTTAGGCATGCAGCCCTGGGTGAGGAGGGAAGGAGGAACTTGGGCTTGAACTTGAGAGAGAGAGAAAGAGAGAGAGAGAGAGAGAGAGAGAGAGAGAGAGAGAGAGAGAGAGAGAGAGAGAGTTGTAATTCCTCTGAAGTTGCCATAATGTTTACAGTGTGCTTAAGAAAACAACATGACAAAATATCTTTCTCTCTCTCTCTCTCTCTCTCTCTCTCTCTCTCTCTCTCACACACACACACACACACACACACACACACACACACACACACACACACACACACACACACACACATGTTGCCATGTGGCATAGCTTTCACAATGTCATGATGTCTTGTCCATGTTCTGGCGGTGTTTGGACACAAACACAAAATCCAGGGTCTGTACAGGCATTACATCTTCAACTGCGTCTCAAAAAATGAGAATGTAGTTAAAAAGCTTTTTCATGATCACAAATTCATTCAAAAAGGTAAACTGTCATATTTCATATTCATTACAGATAAAGGGACATTTCATTTTTACTGTGTTACTGTTGATCAGTTTGTCTCATAATGCATGAAAAACAGAGATCCAGACGAGCATATATGTATATATATCATTTTTATGGAAAAGCTATCTGTGTAAAATGTTATTTTAGATCGTTTCTCTTGGTTCTCTTGTTGTAAAATGTGTCAATTTTACAGTGTAATCCAGACCATCAGATTTAGATTTACAGTTCTGAATTTGTCAGTGCTTTGAGACATCATTTCAATTCTTCCTCTGTCACTGTTCTACTGATATCAGAGTGATTTTTTGACAGATATATTGCAACAATTTGTCTTGATTTAACAGACATTCATATATGAATCCACTCGTTTCTTAATTAGTAGTTTTATTATACAGAATGTGTTTATTTTAAAGTGTGATATTTTTAAAAAAATGTATGTATTGCTTTTAATAGAAGAAAAAAGTAAGCTGAAGTTATCAAATTAAAACAACATTATACGTTCAGTCTGAGTCAAACTTTTACCCAGAAATACGTGAAGCTTGACCTGTGACGTGGTGCTCAGATTGTTGTAAGCAATATTAACTATATTAACCTAAACATACCCTTTGATTTTTCATTTTTAAACCTGTTATTCATAACTCGTCATTGTTCAGTAGGTACTATGTATAATTTCAAAAACGGACGTCAATTATTCATAAACTGCTGTAAATTATTCAGTATCTGCTATGAAATCAGTCGCAGTGTACTTAGTAGATGTCATTTGAGGGCCAAAATTGGTATTGAATTATATTACATTTTATGCTTTATTTATATTCTATTATAAATAATTTTATTTATTTACTTATTTTTATTATGTTCTTTTAATTAATTAAACATTTATTAATTATTGTTTATTAATTAAACATTTAAATACAAAAAATATTTATTATTTAAAATGTATTTATAAAAAAAAGCTATATTTGCCAGTCAATACATCTTAACACTTGTGTATATATCTAATATTCATCATTATATGGTTGTTGTTGTTGTATTATTAAACAATATAACTAGATACAATTACTCAAACCAGTTCAAATGTTTAATAATAATAATACAAATAATCTCACACAGAGAAACAATAGATATAGTCACTCTGTTTAAGAACAGCTGCATTGAACCGAGCGAGAGTGTGAGCTCTGCCTGATCTCCTTTGACATTAAGCACGTCCACCACCCGTTTCAGCCATCCTCATAACACCTGATGGGAGGCCTGAGGCCTATTCAGTGAACAGATGGACAGAGAGGTGACTGCAGACAAGGCTGAGGGGGGGCAGAATGGAGGGTCTTAACCAGAAGTGGGCATTTCAGGTCCAGCATGTCAAGGTGCTGAACCGCAGCAGGGTGGATGGGCGGATTTTCACTTACTGGACCTGAAATGCCCACCTCTGACCTTTACTCGAATCGAATGATAAAATGACCATGGTCATAAAGTGCCGTGGCTGCTGTGGTCAGAGCAAACTGAAGGAATGGCAGCTCTGGTGGGTCAGCACGTCACAGAATCGGGCATCAGTAGAGGCAGAGATCTGCCGTAACATAAGAGTTGTGAGGCATTCACACGTGGGAAACAGGGGGCTGTCTGGGTTCGGTACTCAGTGCACTCGGTGGGTGTTACTGGGTAAATGGAGATTGTTTAACTGGAACGTGTAATGTGACTGTGGCGTGATCCGTGCTGACCCTTAAGAGCAGTTTATCAAGACGTCCCATAAAGACATCTGAATCTGAGCTCAGGAATCAGCTTCTTCGGCACATGCGCACCGTTATTGCTTTAATGATCTTTTCACATCTACTGTACGTCTGTGAGCAAACACAGCTGGATAGAAAACAGCTGTCCTGGAAGCAGTTAAGCCTATCGTTTGTGTTTTGTATCAGGTCTGTTTTCTCCGTCAATATCACACGATTCATGGGTTTATTGATGGGTTGCAATTATTTGCAATTACACATGATATCAATTACCAGGTATTTGGATTATTTTGAACATGCAATCACAACATCCAGGACTTCTGAATCATTGCTGAAGGTGTTTGTATGTATCTGTTTACTTTGCGGATGTAAACACACCCACTAATCCCAACCACATTCGTTGAAGCACTTGGCCTTTTAGAATTCACACTAATACATTCTATTTTAAAAAAACGACGTGAGGCCTTGAATTTGGGTTGAATGAAAAGGACACTCTCCTAAAGCGTGTAGGGTTAGGACCAGGTTTAGGGTAAGGGGACACGAGAGTGAATTAAATTGATATGTAGTTGAATTTAAGTTAAAGGTATCTATAAAGCTTCTGAACTGTCTCTAAAAATGTCACTAAAACACACCGTTTGTGAGCATCTTTGGGTTCTTAAAAGGCACTATGTAAATATGATGCATTGTTTTACACTCATCATCCAAAAGTGTGGGATCTAAGCAGGACGTCTCAGCCTGGAGTTGGCACGTCAACCCGGGACAGGTCTGATGATGTGGCTGCTGGAATATTACACATGATTTGCTGGTTATTATTGTTGGTGGTTATTCATTGCGGCTGAGTGGTCAGAGTGGTTAGTCGTTAATCCTGAGGTTGTGGGTTTGAGACCCGGGACTTTGAAAGGAGTTGAGTGTTACCGCATATTTTGTACCAAATGATTTCATCATCTGTGGATAATTGATCCAATCAGCAGGGACTCTCAAAATAACATGTGACCCAGAAACCCAACTAATATGAGTGTATCAGCAATTCACTCTCTTCTGGTCCATATACTGACCTTGGGGACGTGGAAGGGAGCCAGGGGAGTGTAACGTGAGTTGTACGGTTGTAAATCAGTTCATCCCTGAAGACCTCATCCTGAGATAGGTGAGAGAGCACGAGAGAGAGAGAGTGAAAGAGAGACAGTCAGAGAGAGTGTGTGTGTGGGAGAGAGAGAGAGAGAGAGAGAGAGAGTTCTTTATATACAAAATGATGGGTGGTGAAACGTGATATTATTAGTTAATGCTATTTTGACTCTTTACACTGGTTGTGATAGGAACCAGTGTCACCATGACTACAACGCAAATGTCTACGCTACATACATTGTATGAACAGAAGTACTGGGATGCATGCATTCATTGTTTATTCTTAAATCGAGAGTATTCAGAAGAGTTTACCCTCTTTTGGGACTATGTCTACTGTCCAGAGAAGACTCTCTACCAGATTGCTGTGAGGATTTGATTGCAGTAAAAGAGTCTTAGTGAGGTCAGGATGTTGGATGATCCCCACCTCACCTCATCCTCAAGCCTCCAGCTCATCCCAAAGGTAAACACAGTCCCACTGCTCCACAGCTCAATGCCCGGGGTGCGTTATACCCTGGCATTAGTCATGGCATGAACAGGTTCTTGTTTATCTGCTCCAGAGAGTCCTGTTCTAGGCACTGAGCAGAGAGTCTCTTACATACTATATGGTGTACACGGCTCACTCACTGACGCCCACAAGTCAAATTAAATCTCCAGAATGAGTCGTCAAGTCCTGCTCCAACTCTTGTCTCTACTGGTTGTAAACGTGCCAACGTGGAACCATTTACAGAATGGTACAGAATGGAACCACTTTGATCATCTTATTTTTACAGTCAATGGGCTTGTGCTAGAAACTTTAAATGATCATTGCTTTAGCAATCCAACACACACACTCTCACAAATGCTCACACACACTCACACACACATAAAGACAGAGCCAAGGGAATTCCCTTTGATGTGGCCATTAGAACCCTTCGTCTCTCAGCCCAGGGGAGCCATGGCTTGCAAGTGCTACATTTACAGGCATGCTGAACTCACGCTACACTGCAGGTCAATGGAGTGTGTTTGTGTGAGGAGAGGGTGAGAGATGTGTGAAAGTGGAGGAGCATGTGTCGGATAGAAAAGTCACACCTGTGAACCGTTTGTTGACTGCAGCTTTAGGACGCTCTGCATCATAGTTACTATTATTTCCCATTCAGTCATCAAACTCAGGGTGTCCTCTTCTGCACAGCTTTGAATGGGCTTTCCATGGTCTCCTGCTCCAACCATCAAGCTCTACTGCAGCTGAAGAGCAGGTAAACACTACAATGTGCAGGACAGGGTAGCTCCAGAACCAGAATACTGCTATGTTCACATCATCAGGCACAAAACCAACATCTGGCAACAACCACATCAAATCCATAGTGTCAGAAGTGCAGGAACCCAAGAAGAGCACGCTACCAGCCTTGCTTTGTAGTTACTGGCAACTATATCATTACCATAGCAACCCTATATGTGGTAGCAAATCTGATCTGATCACTTGCAAAGAATAGTGGCTGCAGTCTGAACATAGCCGTGGATCTCTGCACTTCTGTCACTCTGGATTTGACACGAAAATCCCTTTGATCTGATTTGAGCAGCCACAGTGTCTAGACTGAGATGCATCTGTTCAAATCTGAATGCATTTCAAGCCGTCTCCAAATGTGGAACTGGACTTTTAAAAATCAAACTGACTGCCAACATAATCTTTAATATATTACTAAGCTAATAAATATAAGGGATGTGCAACCACTTCAATAAATAATAATAATAATAATAATAATAATAATAATAATAATAATAATAATAATAATTTGATTTAATAATTTAACAAATGAACAATATTTTATTGTTGTTATTATTATTAATGATAATATATTTATTAATTTCACACTTATTTACATAAGTAAATACATATATATATATATATATATATATATATATATATATATATATATACACACACACATATATATTCAGTTGTCAGCAGTAAACAGTCCTATTTTTGACATCTGGCTTTAACCCATCTGTACAGTGAACACACACATGCACACTAGTGAGCACACACACATTTTAGGCTCTAAAAGACAATATCAGTTCCTGGACATTGAATGAGGTTGTGCCTTTTGGAAAAATGGACCATTGGTGTAGAACACTGGTTCTCAGTTCTGGTTCTGGAGCACCTCTGCCCTGCATATGGTAGTTGTTTCGTCAACTTTAACACACCCAGCTCAGGAAAGGCTTGTTAGGGATTTCATTGGTTAATATTGTGTGCTGAGAGCTGGGATGGAGACTGAACCCCTGTTGCCTAAGATCATCAGTCTTAGCTGGTCTTGCCAGGGTTGCACACATACTCAAACAAGCGCTTGTCTTCAAGAAAGGAACTACAGGTCTCTTTCGACCTGGGAGCAGGTGAATGGTGTAGAATGTGTAGCACAATGGTATGGAATGGTACACCATCGCTGATGGTCTTCGGTCTCATTCAGTCTGTCTTTGCTCCTGTTTTCCCCACCTCAGCCTTGCCATGGGTGTACGGAGCATGCTTTAGGTGTGAGATGCATGAGAGGTGCATGCAGTCTCATTTTGGTGGCCAAGCACCCCTCCCCTGGGTCCTCATTAGACTCCAAGATCAGGTTGGAGCTTCTTGCTCGTATTAGCGACTGTCAGCAGCATGGCCTCCTTTTATATCCTCGGGTTGGTTCCTTTCCTCTGCGGGCTCTTAACATGCCATGCCCCTGACACCGACAGGCCCACTGGCGATGCAAAAAGGTTGAGTCGACAGTCCATGGACAGGAAAAGCAGTGAGAGAAAGGAAAAGAAAGAAAACAAGGAACCTAAGAGCATGTTTGTTCAGTTGTCCGAGTTCCGATTTCATTCTTGAACATCGAAAACAGAATAGATGTTCTGTGAAGCAACGTCTCAGGGCCCTGACCCATCTCCGTGACTTCTCCAGCTGTGGAGTGAGAGCTGGCCTTGTACTTGCTTGTAGTTCGGCATGGCGGACCATCAGTGGAGCACCCATGACAATGACCCCCACTGTGTTGAGTGGGTGTTTATCCCCCTTGTCTCTGGTGGCCATGCACCCGTAGGCTACTTGTGACATTTAGGGGATGAATGTGGCTCAGTTTCTCCGGGATCTGTTTCTGGACACTATCAGAGCAGAGCTATGGGGGGTTGGGGTTGGGGGTGGGGGTGGGGATCAAACCGCCTATGTCTTTCAGTTTTTTTTGGATTTGATTTCCATGCTCTGATCAGATTTGTTTTGTTTCTCTTTGTGTTGTCACTGTTGTGCATTAGATTGGTGGCACGAGGTCGCTGGTAGGGCACCTCTATGGCTGGGAACACTTGGGTGTCTCTGCCTTACCATGGGTAATGGTGGATGGTGGGGTGCAGGGGGTGTTGAAGTTTGTCACCTCTGGAATTAATTTGCTCAGCACTCCAACTTAGCCGCTCGCCTAGCAGGAGGCCCCGATCATCACATCCCACAGTATCCTTCAGCAAGGAAAACATAGCTCAGGATTACTTAATAAAGACATATTAAAGACACACTTCAGCATGTCCACAGACATGTAAGCAAGATGTGTAATGGAATAAGGCATGGACATGTGCTCATTTTATCGAATCGCAGAGTGTCTGTATGCGCGCTTAGTCTACTGGTGAGTCTATTAGTGACTGAGACGCTTTAACCTTCTTATCACTGCAAAATAAAAAGTACTACTGTGGTGCTGATCACGCTCTGTGGGTGTAAAGTGATCTCTGCTTGTGGCTGCTGGTCTCTGTGGCCTGAGTGCACTTGGCTTAGCCTGGACCTTCTGCTCATTTGGCTTCTGTCTCTGAAACAGGAGAGATACAGCCCGACTGAGCTGTCATAACGACATGCTGAAGAGAGGCGACGACTGCCTGAAATCACTGCTAAAGTTCTGGACTCTGGTCACATGAAAAGAGCTTATTTTGGCAGGTGTGCAAAACAAAAAAAAAAGATTTAAAGGTGGTTTAAATGCATTTGTTGAAGATTTTGGAGCAACTGATCTCTGTAACTGGTGGAGTAACTGTGCTCTGAGAACCACTGGTGGTGTAACTGAGCCCTGAGAACCATTGTTGGTGTAACTGATACCTGAGAACTGTTGGTAGAGTAAATGAACCATTGGTGGAGTAACTGAGTCCTGAGTACCACTGATAGAGTGACTGAGCTGTGTGAGTAACTGGTAGTGTAACTGACCTGATGGAGGACCTAAATTTTGAGAATCATTCGTGGAGTAATTGATCTCTAAGAACCATTGGTGGAGTAACTGAGCTCTGAGGACCATCAATGGAGTGACTAGGCTCTGAGAACCATTGGTGGAGTAACTGACTTATGAGAGCCATTGGAGTAGCTAGGCTCTGAGGAACATTGGAGTTCAAAAATATATTGGACCACAAAATATGTGTCCTCTATCTTAGACAGCATTTATGCTTCTCCATTTCTTTAATCTCTATATGCTTTAATGGGTTGATTGATATTTATTTTTATGAATGATAAAAAAATATATATAATTCAGCAAAGAAACAATAAATTAAAACACAAGCATGGGTCTGGACTTATGTCTGGACCTTTGGTATTTGTCTATGAACTGACCTTTACTACAATTACATTAGGAGCTGAGTAACCAGCCTGGAACTACAGTTTAAACACCTCCAGCAGGGTGAGGGGCCTGAAACAATGGCCACCCAACAAGCGTCAGAGTGTTGAACAGTGGTAGAGGAGTTGTGAGATAAGACCACCCATGAGAGGGTGCTGGTGGCAGTTTCTATCCCAAGGCCCTCAGCGATGCTCCATGTCCTGCTCTTCACGTGGCGTCCCTTTATCGGGGCAGTGAGTGCTTTCTGACAGACTGCTGATGGATAGTTCTGGATGGTTTTTCATATCTCTGAGAACACGCTGGACCACGCGTCCCGGCCGCGGCCTGCTGATAGGCTTGCTAAAATGGAATCAAATGCATACGTGCACAAGTTATACAGAGAAAATATGAAATATGAAGAAAATATTCAGGAAAATATTCAAATGTAAGCAAATATGTTTCATTGACCATGTTATGAGATTTGTACTGAGATGTTAGATGTGTTTTGAGGTGGAACTGACTGGATGAATCTTACAGCATATGAAGACTATGTGGCTTGAGTACAGGTCAAGAGTCATGTGTGTGTGTGTGTGTGTGTGTGTGTGTGTGTGTGTGTGTGTGGCTGTAATGCTGACAGATCCTTTGAAACACACTCAAAAGATATTTGCATCCTGAAAGAACCAACTAATTGCAATTTACAACTGCAATGGCGTCATGCCAGACTGTCATGGAGTAGCATCTCCAGACCTATCCCTGATTAAAAACACGCACACTCCACTCCACACCTACCGCACCACCTGCAGGAACTGAGTGATAATATTCAAGCTGGATGGGATGGATTGTCCCAGGACACTCATTTCAGTACTACCAACCTTCACCACCTCACCAGTATAATTTCTCCAGACAAAACATCAGCACCTTGCATGTTTAACATTCAGTGAATGTCTGGTTGGATGATGAAGGCCATAATGTGAAGCAACAAGCTGAATTTACAGGGGTATCAAAGCGTGTGCTGATGCAGGTCTACCAGCAAATCCCAGTCTACTGGAAAGTTGTCAGCATTGTGGCCAGAAAAGGACGTTTGTAATGTTCATGGTATGCAGGTCCTTGTAGATTATGGTTGTGAAGGACCTGCATTGGCTTCTAGAAGTAATTCTTGTCTGGTAGTAGTTTTCATTCACAATGTGAGTGTGTGTGAGTGTGTGTGTGTGTGTGTGTTAACTTTAATCAAGTCTGGAAAGTAAAAGGAAAATCTTCCCACCTAAAGTATACCTTTGTTTTATTTCTCCTTTCTCTTCTCTCATCTTGCAGGTTTTCATTTATCACTCGCCGTGTGTAAAACCTCAAAAACTCCTGACAACATAACATCCCACATCCGTGTGTGTTTGTCCGTGGAGTTCATACCTTAGAAACGTGGACAATTCTCAGTCCATTCCAGCATCTGCCTGCTGATGCCTGGCCATCCACGTGACCTTTTCAACACACCAGCACCACATTGTCGCTGCATTAAAACATCCCCCTCTTAAGTGCCCTCCGCCCCGAGCTCCACATAACCACGGCTCCCTCTGAAGCCTGGTAGATTATCCCCAGAGCGGAGCCACAGGCCCTCAGCCGTGTAACCTAGCTTCCGGATCAGAATATCCTTACTGGCATTCCCCACATGGGTACATGCTGACACTCTTTCACTCCTGTGCTGCCTTCTCTTCCTCTCTTCCTCTCCTCATGAGGCATGTCCTGTGTCAGTACAGTCATGACATGGAGTACATGTGCTGTGCGTCCCTGTGTGAAAATCAGTAGACATGATTACAGCCAGTCCAGCTGGAGCTGGAGCTTCATCATCTGGTTACGATGTGAGCAAAGAGCAAAAAACTGAACTTAAGAACCAAATAAAGCATTTTAAAGTTAACAGGCTGCTTTAGTTACCATATGTTTGAGACACGTGCTCTGATTGGTTGTCCCGTACTGTACCCTTCTCAGTCTGAAATATTCATTATAACTAGAATTTGATTGGGAGGAGCTAGACATAAATATGGACTGTAAAGACAGAGAGAACGACATTTTGAAAGTTTATTATATTTTCATCATATTTATGATGAAAAATGGATGAAACCTCTCCTTCTCTCACCCTCTCTCAACTCTTCTGTCTGTCTGTCTGTCTGTCTGTCTCTCTTTCTCTCTCTCTCTCTCTTTCTCTCTCTCTCTCTCTCTCTCTTTCTCTCTCTCTTTCTCTTTCTCTCTCTCTCTCTCTCTCTCTCTCTCTCTCTCTCTCTCTCTCTCTCTCCCTCTTATGCCTCAGTGAAGCAACATTGTAAAGGATTGAGGGTCCATAGACCCTGGGTAAATTCGATTGTACACACGCTGCGGTCATTCAACAAGTGTGTGTGTTTTTGGACATTAATGGAAAGGGAGGGGGGGTCTCCCCTTGTTGAGGTGGGTGTGGGTTGGGGTAGTTGGGACATTTGTCTGACTGGGTGGTGCTTTTTAGAGTGCGCACAAGATTATGTCTGCCTGCCATACACATATTTAATAACAATTTTCAGAAAAGGATAAACGGTACGGACACATGCCCTCACGCGGCCTCCAACACACCCACACACACTCGAGGCGAGGTAGGCGACATATGGTCTGCTAGTGTGAGCGCAGGGTGATGCTGGAACTTCAAATCCTATTTCTTTCCCCAAATATCTCCAAGCTTGGTTGATTGCCTCGTCAATTATTGCTCTTGCTCTGCTTGAACGTTGATACTTTGAGGTAACCCTGAGAGCTTGCTAATTGGCTCACCGCTGGTAAATACTGACCTCCTGACCTCGCACCTTCTCTAGCTGTTGACATTGTCATCACAATGGGGTTTCTCTAACTAACACCACTGATACATTGCGCCCCCCTTGCCCAAATGACTGGTGCCTCGTTCCACAGGGTGAAAACATGCAGTGAGCATGTTGCCATCTGGCCCCGTGATGGTCTCTGTTTATTGTCAGGTTGGATGTATCAGATTTTTCCAGGTTTTAATGGCCTGTTTTGGATTACGTGTGTGTCAGGCACAGACTGGCTCTCGGGTCACACCTTGGGGCCCAGGCTGCCTGGGTAGAGGTGTTTCTGCAGCGACTAAGCAGAAAGAGAGAGCGCATCTCCGAAATGCTGACCTGGCTGCTCACTGACGGCCTGCTTGGGCCCACACCAAACATGATCTGCTGCTTCTGCTGAAATGTCTTGATGCCATTTAGTGATTCATTCTAATTATCTGATTAGCCAGCTGGGGCCGTGGCCCCTCTGGGGCCTTCATTTCAATGGAAAAAAATTCCTTGAGATGACCTGAAGATCAGCAAGGTCAGTGTTTAGCCAATAACTAAATAGGTGTGCTGAAGTACACATGCATTCTATGGCAGCACGAATAGCCGAGAGATAAAAGGAGAGAAAAAAGAGAGAGAAAGACAGAGAGCGATAGTGTTAAAGAGTGTGTGCTCTCCGAGGGCCCAGAATGGCGCAGTGAAGCCCAATAGTTGTGGGAAAATATCGGCCGTCATCCATCTCTGGCAGAGAGGATGAAAGATCAGCTAACAGGGACATGTTTTGGGGGGTGGGAGGGGGGTGGACTCAACATGTAACCCTACTCTTACTTGCTCAGAGTCTTCTCACTTTAAAACTCACAGGTTGTGTAGGGATTTCACATCGTGGTTTTTCATGGCATGAGGTCTTGTGGAGCAAATCACAGCAAGATAGAGTGATTTTTGATGTCTTGGCTTGATTCGGACTGTAGATGGCCGAATGAAAGACTTTTCAAACTTCCTGCATGAATAACGTCAGAACCGTGAGAACTTTAAAGCCTCTGTAAAGCTACATCACAAATCAGGTTTTGTCAATGATCTGATCAACGTGTTGGGTAATCAGTTAAGGCAAAAACCACGTTTGCCTGGTTTACACCAGTAAACACCAGAATGATGTGATGTAAACATCAGACTTCATGTCAAGACTTTAGGAGCACGGTCCCACTTTTCCGGTAAATTTACATTGGAGACACGTTTTTCTATCCGATTACTTTATATTAAGATTCAAATCCAACCCTCTTTATCAGATTTCTTTGGATTTCTAGGCTGTATCTGATTGGAGAATATGAAATTTGGAGTATGCTTTTTACATGATCACTTGAATAATCAGATCAGTGCAGAAATCGGATTACAATCATGTCACTAAGTGCATGTAAACGCCCGAAAGTGTATTTTTTGCAACCCATTTGTGTGGAAGCAGCACATTCAAGAAGTTGTAAGGCAAAATAGTCCTCATACAAACCACTATTCTACCAACTGTAATATTACATACAATATGGAGCTCAGATGATACATGGTGGTGGTAGGTAAATCAAATGGTTATCTTGTTGTCATGGCAACGTCTGCTTTTTTGTTTCCCACCACTGGACAGAGATTTCTTGATAAAGCTCTCTACAATAAACCACTTCACACCAAACCGAATGCCTTTTATGTATTATATGAATAAATGTATGTATTATGTTATTTCAGTATATGAGAGGCTTCTGATGTGCTCGTTGCTGTGTTCTAATGAATGCTACTTTAAGTTGAACCCATTGCTGACAAAGATGTGCAAATGCACACACGGTCTATCTAGTCCCTGTAGAGAAGCACTGCCAAGAGAACAGGACTCTCTGGAGCAGGTAATCATGAACCTATTGCCACCGTGCCTAATGCCAGGTGTTGGCTAGAGGGGTATAATTGTGAGTTGGCAAGTTGGGGATGATGTTAGGTGGTGGTCATCCAAAGAGATGACCAATTCAATGAACAAATCAAATCAAATCAAATCAAACAATGAAATCTTTACAGCAATGCTGCAGAAGCTTATAGAAAGTTTTCACTGGACAATAGAGACTCAAACAAATGCTGGAGAAACTCTTTTTAATACCCTTGAATTCAGAAGAAGCAGTGAATAAGCAGGTGTCCCAATACATTTGTCCGTAACACTGTGTCATATGTTTTTAAATGGAACATTTATAGTCTCAGAATATTTCTATGATTAATGTTTGTGCTGATATTGGTAACAATTTACGTGATATTAACACAATTTAACCCTTTAAAAGTAAATCTTATGAACTGACCAGTGTGTGGAAAGATGCTGACCTGTCCGGTGTCCACGATACTTCTTATCAATAAATAATATTCTACTCTTATATTATAATGCATGTTGAGTTTATTCTGGCCAATGAAAAATCAAGTCAAAGCATTTAATCTAAAGGTCTGTGAAGGTCACGCCATTAAACAGAGGGGGCTTGATTTTAGCATGGGTCAGTGTGCAGTAGTGACTGTAGTAGGTGGAGTTGGAATGTTGGAGGTGGGGCCAGTGTACAATGTGAGGGAGCGAATGTGGAGCTGGAATGAGTCGAGTCATCGGCAGTGGCGTAACCTGACGCCATGCTGTGGCATGATGGCCTACAGCAGCTGCTCAGGACTTGGCGACCGTTGCCGTACCACTCCCGCTCCTGCCGTGACGGATGCTCTAAATCCTGCACGAATCTCTAAATCCACGTTAATAAACTCGGCCTGCACTCAGATGTTCACCTGTGCGTTGCGTCATATTAACAGTCAGCAGAAGAGCAGATCATAATACTTAACTACTGATAGCTATATTTTAAACCTGCATAACATCGCTGTTAAACAAAAACCTCATATCTCCAAAATATCAACTTTAAAGTGTAAAGAACAAATTTTAGACATTTTATCAAAAAGTGAAAAATGACAAAAATAGATAAGTCAAACGTTTGTTCCATGAGAGTGAAGATAAGATCAAAATAATTAAATGCCCATAAGAATCTTAACCTGTAGAACCTGAACTCACTGAGCACATCATGGGAAACCCTATACTAATATTGAATCCTGTAGCTGATTTAAATATGGATTTCCAAATATTTGCATATGTTTGTGTGGAAATTCAATGCATAATGTTTCAGTGCTTGGTACTTTATAGAGGCCAGTGAAACCCTCTGCCAGACCACCAGGAAAAAGAACCTGTATGATGATTAAATGTTATTTTCTTAATGGAATTACAGTCGATGTCATTTTGCACATGTCTGCATCACGGTGCAGAGTGCACCCGGCCTGTGTTTGCATGTTTGTGCAGTTTTGAAGATGCAAACACAGAGCTCAGTGTTTCATTTGGCACATAGAAACAAAGAAACAAAGAGGGGAGCGTTTTAAAGAGCACAGAAAAAGGGCTCGAAGTTCTCAGAAATCTTGTGTTTTTCCTAGAAAGCTTCTATTTTGTAGCTTTAAACACTGAGAGCCAGAGGCCTTTTAGCCCCCTTGCATATCGACCAGCCTTCTCCTACGCAAACAACTGTTTTGCCAGCAGTTAAAAAAAGATTCCACCAGTTGAACTGCGTACTGTTTGTACACTGGATCCCGCATGTTGATTTGCCGATTCGCTGGCCATCTCTACCAAGTGACTCCTTAAGAGTCTCGAAACAGCATTGTAGTCTTTGGTGATGTTGACGTGGTGCTACGGGCAGCAGTTGTAATGGTCAGTGTGCATGTAGTCGTGCATCGTGCAGCTGTACAACACCAGAGACATTTTATAATAACACTGATAAAAAAGGTGTAAATGGAGAGAAATGTGTTTGGTTGTGTTTATGCAGTGTTTGTTAGACCTGGTCCTGGAACTGTCCCTGCTCCCATCACACCTGATTCAACTAAGCAGCTGATTAAGAAGCCCTTAAGAGTTGCTCGAGGTGTGTTAAAGCTATAATGTGCAGGGCAGGGGTGCCTCCGGGACCAGGGTGGAGAGACACTGTGTTAATGAAGTACATTAATATACAAATTTACAAATTTAAGCTCTATTCTTCCCATCCCTCGTGCCATATTTATTGCCAGCACAATCCAAAAATACAATAGACACACCCCCATGCTTCACAGTCCACATTGGGTTTTGTGACAAGGTCATAGGTAAGGTTTCCTGATTATGACTCCTCCAAGATTATTATATTTGTACAGGCAATGCTGCACGGTAGAACAGTGCACCTCCAGCCTCGTCTCAGATGAACCCTTCGGCTGGTTCTTGGAAAATGGGGGTTTCGTCTTGATTATCTTTTGATCAAACGAGCGCTTCTCTAGGAAAGTCTTCCATAATTCCGATTGACTTCCACAGTTGTTGAGTGTTGAGTATTTATTTGATACATTATTAAAAATGATACATTAGTTAAACAAAATTATATCCATGACTCATTGAATAAATCATTCAGTGAATATTACTCAAAGTGACTGTGGATTAGGATTTGCGAGAAAGGATTGTATTTAGTTACGGATGTGTTTTGCATAGGTCTGTCAACGTGCTACATATGGACATGTTTTGCATTGTAATACAGTACTTTTAGTGGCGTCCTGGCCTCGTGTTGGCTCTCAACCAACAGTTAAAAGATCAGTAGGAATGTCCACTGCAGTGCTTAGCATTATCAGCTGGCTGGAGTCACAAGTGCCTTTCTAATGATGATCTTGTAATGCAACTGCTGCCCAAAGGGTATGAGATTATAAAGGCGCTGCAGCAGAAAACACCTGTTCTGCACGTGGAGGCACAGTCATAACTGATATGAGCAGTAACAGAGTCAGAGCTTTTCTGTGTGAGGAGAGAACCACTCTTCTAACAGCATGCAATGAACTGAATCTTCACCCATAAGATGGCCTGGTTATCAAGCATTAAATGGCCTATAATTTTCCCATATTTTCCCTGCAGATGTTCACTGACGGGGCTTCTCTCGATTTACGTTACAACCATTCAACCTTTGAATTAAGCAGGCTGACTGACATACAGTATGTGCATTAACATTGTTCTGAGGAGCCCGTATAGTGCCTCATTCCCAATCTAGTCCAGGATGAAATGCTCTTTATAACATCCTGAGACTTCAAGAACTCTTTTATTCACACCATGACGCCTAATAAACTGTAGTTCATCTGTTCCTTTATTATTGTCCTTCCACCCTGATCTTCAATGGTCAGGACCCCACAGGACCACCACAGAGCAGCTATTATGTGGGTGGTGGGTCATTCTTAGCACTGCAGTCACATTGCAGGGTGATGGTGTGTTAGTGTGTGTTGGGCTGGTGTAAGTAGATTAGACACAGCAGATGCTGCCACTCACTGTCCACACTATTAGACACTCCTACCGAGTGTCTCCACCTTGTAGATGTAAAGTCAGAGACAGAAGCTCATCTGTTTCTGCACAGTTTGTGTTGGTCGTCCTCTGGTCCTTCATCAGTGCTCACAGGACGGCCTGTTCTCAGTCCGACAGTGACTGAGACACTGAGGGGCTTAAACACTCCAGCAGCACTGTGTCTGATGCACTCATACCAGAGCAGCACACACTAACACACCACCACCATGTCAGTGTGACTGCAGTGCTGAGAATGACACCTCACCCACATAATAGCTGCTCTGTGGTGGTCCTGTGGGGTCCTGATCTTTGAAGATCAGGGTGAAAGGAGGAGAAGAAAGTCTGCAGTGAAACAGATGAACTACAGTCTGGAATTATAGAACCACAAAGAGCTGCTGTGTGATCAGAGGAGCTGATAAAATTAACAGCGAAAGGAGGTCATAGTGTTATGGTTGATTTGTGTATATAATATTTATATATTATGTAATATTCTGACTCTATAATATTATAATCATTTACACCATCATTGGAAAGCAATGTGAGAAATCTGTCTTTTGTGATGTCATATTTACACTTAATCAAAAACACGTATCTCCAGTTTGTTGATTATTAGTTTACCACATCCTTTGAACACAGGACCCGTCCTTCACACTGTGTGAAAATATGACAGATGGACAATACATCTTCTCAATAATGACTTGGAATAAAAAACACTTTCCATAAACGTACACTAAAGGTATTTCCCCCTCTGTTTCAGAGATCTATGCTCCTCCACCCATACGAAGGGGCAGCCTATCAGTAAAGAGCCCTGATGCAGTAATTATAATAACACTCTTTAAATGTAAAATGACACAGAAAAAGGTATAAAAGGTCTGACGCCACATACAGCGCTCAGTTTATCCGTTCTGACCAGACTGACATCACCAGTGAAATTAAGAGTGCGCCACTCTAAACTTGGTGCTGGCAGAAAGCAGCATGTCACTGCCTGGCGCTTCTGGGAAGCTGTGCACCGTTCTGGTTTTTTTTTGGATTTGCTGCTCCCATGTGCATGAAGAGTGAGTCATAACCTTGATAAGAGAACGTTTGGGAGCAGAGAGTCAGCTCAAGAGTCTTCCAGGAATCCCACTTAAGACACACAAAGGAAGAAAGGCTCCTATTGATACAGTCGCACTAATTTCCCAGGAGCGAAGAAGAGGGGGTTGTAGAAACATCACTCACAATGCAGCTGTAGAGGGACTGCGTGCCTGCATGAGTTCTTCAGTTGTAGCTCAAATGTATCTTTCATTGGTGAAATGATCAGTATCAGTATCTAGTCCGTTTAAATTTCGTTCATCCCTGTTTTTTAAACGAAACACCTCATTTCACCTTCATATGATCTGCTGATCCTAAAGGTTCACACACTTTTGCCCTGATCGATATGTAATATTGGATCATTTTCCTACATAAATGTATCAGCAAGTGTAACATTTCACTAATGTTTCACTTGTTTGGTTCTCCTTATCTGCGTTTAGGACTGGAATAGTGTACACTATATAGAACATATCTAGAACAGAGAAAGGGATCACAGTGCTGCTCAGACAGCATTGCACTCCACCTATTACTCTGTTCACACAATCGAATGGAATATCTAATTGCCGCTGTGCTGCTGTGCTCTTTCCAAAACTGTTCAGAAGACCAAAAGAGCCTTTGTTGTGGGAAGAGTTTTGGGACTTCCTGGGGAGAGGGGGGACGTTTCTGTTCTTAGTCCAGCAGAATTGACAGAATAAAAGAGCGCAACAGCCGCACCAGGCAACTCGTTAGTCCAGAGCTTTGGAGGGCAAAAAGGCAGAGCATTGGGCGGACAGCAGGTATGCCCAAACACAAGATCTCCCTGCTGGAGGTGTGGCTCAGGAATCGTGCAGCTCGCCTGAAGAAAGACCTGAAACTATGTTCACATCAACTGTAAGTGACCTGCACTTACACTTACTGACGGAATGACTTACAAATGACCTGCCACTGATTTTGCATGTATACTGTAGACGTCTCTTAGCAGGCAGCGGCCTTTAGTGAAAGTGCCGTCGGGTAGATCATCATTTTTGAGGGACTAAGATGAGACTGTCCAGTTCTTCTTATTGTTCTTCTTATTCGCTTTGGAGGGTTTGTTCCTGAAACTCTCGCTTTGGTTTGACGCTCAGAGCTGGATCTCTGTTAAGATGCTCTGTGGAAACATTTGCTGTGAAAAGTGCTGCATAAATAAATCAGGATTTATGAATGAAATGAGTGTGTTTTGTGTTTGTTGTGTGTTTGAAAATTAGAATTGTGTATCTTTTAGGTTCATCTAAGTAACAAAGGATGCTCACATAGAGATTTTGGGAAAACAAACAATGCGATATATATTATTGGTCTATATTTGATTTTCTGCAACATATAATTTTCTACTGTTTATTATGTGCAATTATTTATGTGTAAGTGTTTTTTTCTCTCTACAAATGTCTTTAATGAATACTGATCAGTTTATTGACTGATATAACCTAATAGCTGGTTAGAGTTAATCCAGTTTATAGTAGAAATGTGTTAAAATTGGTAAAGAACTTTTAAATCAAGGTTCTTTAAAACTTCAAATATTTCGTTATTGAAACAAAAATTGTTCTTATGTGGCATCTTTGTGTTTTTGTAGTGTCTATATTTTTCATAGGAATGTAATTTAACTATTGTTGTGCAGCTAAAAAATTGAGAATTTTTTTTTTTTTAATTAAACTCATTTTATTTTCATTACATTTATTTTTTTTTGTTTTAAAGTTGATTCTGTGATTTATAATCTATTAAAATGTTCTAATATTTAAAAAATGGATTTCTGTAATATGGAATATCATTTTACTTAATGAAACTGTTTAATTTTACTTAATGAAACGGTTTAATTTTTAATGATACTTAATTTTTTGTAGATGCACTAGTATGTTGATATTCATGCTTTTCTTTTGTGGCTATTGTTGCTAGACTGGAAACACTTTACAAAACATTCAAACTACTGAAAATATCTAGCAAATGTTGACAAAGTACCTTAATGTACACTGCATTATTAATTTTGTTTAAAGTGTTTGAATATGAAATGTCACATTTTTTTAAAAAATTGGAAATTTTGAAGTTTTATTTTCTTTGTGGAAAAGAAAACCTTTAATATCAAGAAGCTAATATTTCACTGTTAATGATTTTAAAACAGAAGTGAACACTCAGAGTGAAGGCCCTGCTCATCCTCCTGTAACTGTACTTCACTGTCTGATACCTCCATCAGTTTCTTACCTGTTCAGTTGAATTTAATATTTAATATATGACCTTCATAATGATCATAATTCTCTAGTTATATAGTCCAGGTTCAGGTCCAGGTCCAGGTCCTAACCTGTTGCTGTTGTGCTGGTGTTGCGGTGGTGTTGTCTCAAACTGAGTGTCTTCCAACACTTCTGTGATATTATCTGTGCATTTCTATTCATGTTTTTAATGTTTATAGTTTGAAAACAAAAATGTATTAATGTAAACTTGTATTATTTCAAGTGCTGTTATCAGCCCAGTATGGAGTACTGCCTCCCTGAGGTTGACCACTAGAGAGTGCTTCATGGCCCACTGGTGGTCCCCGGTCCACTGGTTGAGAAACCCTGTTGACATACATTAAACATTATAGTTGTCCATTAGTTAATAAATGTTATAAAAGAATTAATTTGCTCAAGAAAATCCAAAGAACTACAGGTCTTTAAGCAGATCCCACCAGTCGAGTGTCCACCTCTGGGTCTGTGTATCTTTCACTCATCTTCTCCCCTCTCCTCTGCCTGCAGGGAACAGGTGAGAGACCCCGAGGTGGTGGCATCCCTCGCCAAGCAGAATGCCAAGATGGCCAGCCTGCTCCCCCACACAGGCACCGATGTGTTCCGCCGCTTCACGCCGGAGTCGCTGGTGGAAATCGAGCGGCACATGGCGGACGAAGCTGCTGAGAAGGAGCGCAGGAAAGCCCTGAACATCGAGATCGATGAAGAAGACCTCCCTAAACCCTCCAGTGACCTGGAGGCTGGCAAGGTTCTGCCTTTCATCTATGGAGACCCACCACCAGAGCTCCTCAATATACCTCTGGAGGAATTGGATCCCTTCTACAAAGCACAGAAAGTCAGTCCTGTGACCTTCACTTCTCATCATCTGTCTTTAGAAAATTCTCTGTTTGTTCCAAATGTACTTGATGAGCCAAGATGTGTATCACTCACCTTCCCACCTTCCCAGCCCTCCTGTTTATAGCTAGAAAGTGTAACAGCCTCCCAAAAGTACCTCCAAAGATGAGCAAAGATGGCATGTCCACTTACAGAACGTGCATTTCTTTATTACTGTCTAAAAGCTGCCTCTGTATGTCAGACCCCATGTCAACATTCCATCTACATAAGCTGTCACATCATATCTGATGTGGTTCCAAGAAAATTTTTAATTTAGTTCAGTGCTTCTCAGTCCAGGTCCTGGATTTTAGACTTTTAGACTTCCCCCTAATTCCAACACTGATCTATTCCAACACTGGGTGAGTTACAGCAGGAAAACAGCAAAACCAGCAAGGCGGTCGTCCTCCAGGATCAGGACTGAGTACAACTGAGTACACTTATTCATCTAACCTTCTTCTCCCAACCAACAGCTTCTACTCCTGTCTTAATCTACCCCACTCAGTGTCTAAATCTACCCCACTCATGAGGCTGACATTCCATCTTAAATGGTGCAGAAGCTACAGGGGCAGAATGGAAGTGCAGCATTAGTAATGTTGGAGAAGTGCACAGCGTGTTGTTAATATGTTTCAAAAATATTTGTGTCTAAATGTTGACTCATAACACATCAGAATGATTTAATATGACCTTTAAGACAATGCTTCTCTGAAATATTGGGAGGGGCAATTCTTTCCTCCCAAAATATTGGTTTGAACTTGCGCCCACCTTCCGTATTCAAATGTACAGCCCTTGAATGGTAATGAAATTCATTGCTATTCAACCTGACTTTATAAATCTTGGCTGATCATCTCCTTCTGAGTTAATGGCACATTTGATTTTTGGCCAAACCATCACTTCAGCTACTCAAAATGTATTTATCGCTTTATGTGCTGCAACTATGATGCTTTCATTTGCTTTGCAGACTTTCATCGTGATCAGTAAAGGGAATACGATCAACAGGTTCAACGCTGAGCCTGCCTGTTACATTCTAAGTCCATTTAGTATCGTCCGCAGAGGAGCCATCAGAGTACTCATACATTCATATCCTTTCAAATATGGAGACCAGAACGTTCACATACACATAGTCACACTCCACTTTAGAGGAGATGGATGTTCTTACTTCAGTTTACACCACTGTAACACTGTCATTTTGGATTAGTGGTGTTTTCAACTAGTGCTGAGAGTGTTTAATCCATTTTTTACCCAATTTAGCCAAATCCTATGTGCTGGTTAGATCTTCTTCTGTTATCACTAGATCTACTTCTACTATGTCTCGATCTTCTGTTCCACAGTGATACAAGGCTGGATGGATGAGTGCTATCACGTGTAGTGTAAGTCTTAACAGGTCTACAGCGTATTAGACGTTACGTGCTGTAAATGGATGCCAAAACATTGCTGATTATAGCCTGCCAATATACAGAACATCCGTCACAGCACTGTCATCACTGTGGTACTTCGGTTGCTGAGTAACCATGAAAACCTCTCCTTGACTGTGCAGTAAATTGTTCAGCATGTTCATCATGGTAACGATCCTGTCCAACTGTGTGTTCATGACAATGAGTGACCCCCCCGCATGGAGCAAAATTATGGAGTAAGTGAAATCAACAGTATTTTCTTATTAATATAATATTAATATATATGTATCAGCTCAGCCATAACATTAAAACTACAGGTGAAGTGGCCGCTGGCCTTTTGCTCAGTGTTTTCTGAGCTGTTATAACAACAATAACAACAACAACAACAACAACAACAATAATAATAATGTTGTTGTTGTTGTTTGTAAATATTTGTCTTAGTTTATTATCTAAAATAAAAGTTTCTGTGCATTTAAAATGTCTTTGATGAGGTTTAGATCTTGCTGCAGGAGAATAATCCGGGTTGATCACGGGTGGACCAGCAGTGGAAAACAGTGAACAGGTTGCCAACGTTATCGAGCCAATGTACTGATATAAACTGCTATCTGGGACGTGTGAGGATTTGAGCCTCTTTGACAAAGTGCATTTTGATGTTAACATATCTGGGTCAGAACATCTCCAAAACATCAGGCTGCTGCTAATATTACTCTTGGTGCTAGATACCACAAGACACCTTCAAAGGTCTTGAGGACTCCATGCCTCAGTGGTTCAGAGCTAATTCTGTCAAAATTGGGAAAGATTAGGAAGGTGTTTTTAATGTTATGGCTGATTGGTGTATAACATATTATACTGAGAATGCTATTTTGCACATTGAGGACCAAGAAACCCCCTTCTGATGATCCTGAATGTGGGGTGAACTTTGGAAAAACAGAAATGCTTTGGGGGGATTGTTTGATTGTCTTCAGTTGAATTTGAAGAACAATGCTGTTCATATAACAGGGCTCATATCGGTTCTTAGCTTGAGTTTATTCCGTCTTACACAGTATGTGCTTTCTGGTGTCACAGGTACGTTTTCACAGGTATCTACACATTTGAGGCATTGGTTAAAGTCTTGTCCAGAGGGTTCTGTATTGGAGATTTCACATTCCTTCGAGATCCATGGAACTGGCTGGATTTCATGGTGATCAGCATGGCGTAAGTAGCAAGCTTACATTCACTATCACGCCATTATTCAAGGCTTCACCCATCTTTGGCCTGTAGTTAATAGCGAGAGTCTAGATATACAGTATAAAAATGTTGGTCCACTTGTAACATGTCAATTACTCTATTTTTAGATGTTCGTGTCAGCCGCTTACTTCAGCCCTCCTTGTTGGAGGAGTTACTGTTGTGGCAAAGAGGCACCCATAAACCCCTGGTTGAACGAACATATACACAGGCACAATGATTTATACTCAATATTCATGGAATTTAACTCATGCAATTGCAATTTTCCAAAGAATTACCATCAGTAGTGTACTATGATAATCTTAATGTTACATAAATGTTAATTAAACCTTTTTTACAAACTATTCTATGATATTCAGTGAAACCAAATTATGTGGAAACCCAAACATCTGAATCCATGTGCTTTAATGAGCTGCCCTCACCCTCTACCCTCTACCCTCCATTGTTCCAGGATCACACCTTTACACCTTTTTCGAACATACATGGATTCATTTTTCCACTCTTGAGCATTCGACCTTTGTGGATGAAGGGCTTTCATGGTTAAGACATGTCTACACACAATGAAAGCAATTAACTTACGGTTGACTGGGGCAGCTTTAGCAGGGCTGACATTTGACAAGTTGACTTACAGGTAATGGGGTATCACTTCAGTATAGCCCACCCTAATGCCAGTGTTGCATGTGAGCCTTACAGCACTCTCAGTCAGCCATAACATTAGCACCACCGACTGGTGTATGATCCTGTAAGCAACAGATGTGGCTGAAAACTCTCACTCGGCCCCGTGCTCTCACTCCACCATTGTTCAGTGGGCTTCGTTTCAAAACAACTGTGGTTAAATTGGGAACAAACATGGGACATGTGATCGAGAAAGTACTTGGTGATTCTGCTCAATTGTTGTCCACAGGTACATTACAGAGTTTGTGGACCTGGGGAACGTGTCAGCTCTGAGGACCTTCCGTGTACTCCGAGCTCTGAAAACTATTACTGTAATTCCTGGTGGGTACAGCGTTAACACCTTATAGGTGTATATTGCAGCTTATCGTTTCCATGTACAGTTGTTTGTCACCAACTCTTGAACACAGGCCCTGTGGTCAGAACGTCTATCAAATTACCATTTTTGAATGATGGACGTTTCTTTCAGGTCTGAAAACCATTGTGGGTGCGCTTATCCAGTCCGTGAAGAAGCTGGGAGACGTGATGATCCTGACCGTCTTCTGTCTCAGCGTCTTCGCCCTCATTGGCCTTCAGCTGTTCATGGGAAATCTGCGCCACAAGTGTGTTATCTGGCCTCCTCAAGCATTTCAAACGTCCAATGATACAGCTCATATGAACGTGACGACAAGCTTTGGTGGCACAAACTATACAAACAACACCTTTGACTATTACGAATACATCAATAATGAAGGTAACTCGTGGCCTGTGTTCTTCACGGTGAAATGCTTGCAGCAAATGTGGCTGTGCAATATATCATCATGAACCTAATATTAGGGATACACTATATGTACAAAGGTTTGTAGACACCTGCACCTCCTCACACTCCTTACAGTCCTTTACACTAAATTTGGGAACATTGCTGTATGGGTTTGGTGACGTTTGACCATAAGGCCATTAGTGAGGTCAAGCACTGATAAGGGATGATCTTATCTCAGAGGTGTTGACTCAAGCTCCAGCACTATAGCGGGGAACCCTCGAATGTGAATGCACTCAATAGCATGAATGGTTCTGATTAGTTTATGTATATGGTAGTTAGGTTGTAGCATAATTCAGTGTGTTCTGCTCTCTAAAGCATTTTACAGGTGCCTGCACACCATGTACCCCGTCAGTCTTGCACAAACACACCTCAGGTTATAGGAAATGTCAGCTTGCATTAAAGTCTGAATGTATTAATGCTGCAGCAGTGGGCGGGTACGTGGGGTCAGTGTGCACTCATCATGTAAATGCAGCATAAGCAAAAAGGGAAAAGGAACCAGTATGTAATATAATAGATATAATCAACAAAAAACAATGAAAACAACAGCCTCATAAGTCACACTCTGTAGGTAGTCATATACTGTTTACTCTCCGAATCAGAGTAACCTACAGACATGACACATATCATAACAAACTACAAGACTTACAAGACAGCTTGGAAAACATCGAAACACCTTTGTTCTCTTTCTTGGTTTACACAGTGTTCAAATTTCAGAATAAAAGTCCTTAAAAGGGATAATACTGATACATACATTAATAACACAATGAATAAAGGACATTCGGGTCATTTTATTTGAACTGCTCTTAAAGAACTTATTATTCAGCTCAAATTTCAGCTAAAATCACTCAAGATGATCCATTTCTGTGAGAGATTTTATTGTCCTTACAATCATGAAGACAAAATCATAAGTGCAAGTAAATGTTTGATCAAAACATGATCAAGTTTCAACATTTGCATCTCAAATAAAGGAATATTTGGGTCATCTAGGATCTCCTGAAAAGGACAATATTTGGAATGTGTGACTGTCTTATAAATATGACGTGTTGTTGCTGAGCTTGTGTGTAACACTATGGGAGTTACACTGTGTGTAACTTTATATCCCTCTGTGTACTGGGTGGCATTGTGGACATGCTGACTTCAGAGCAGCCTGTCATACTGTCAATGCTTTTTTATGGCCCGTGTGCATGATGAGTTCACCGTAAAGTTGCTGAACGCAGTCGTTCAAAGGAGTGTCTGGAAACGTTCGTACATATAGTTTATCACAGTGAGACACAATGTTTGCTTAACTGTGTGCTTCACTTAACCATGAAACATCACCGATTCTACTGATCAGTTTTAAATGATTCTAAATATGGGATTATGTTAAGTTCATGACTGGACGTTAGGAGCTGATCCAGTGTTCTTTCCTGCGCAGAGAATTTCTACTTTCTCCCTGGTGCTTTGGATGCACTCCTCTGCGGAAACAGCTCTGACTCTGGGTATGTACACGAGACTTTCATTTTACATTTGTAATTCGACTGACCCACCTTCTGCCCAGATCTGTGTTTTCCAGTGTTTGTGGTTCTGCGGTTGGAGCTTTACAGAACACTGGCCTTAAATGATATAACAGCTCAGTTTTGGTCACAATATTACAGTTGGGTGGTGAGCCAGGTAAGAGAACATTGTTGGTTCCAATCCCAGGACTGATTGGACACTCCCTGGGGAACCGGTTAGGTTGAGAACTGATGTAACTGATGTATGGAGTCCATGGCACGACAAGGCCATTTCTCATCTCAAAGCTGAAGCTGTTAAACTGTTTGTGTACGGAGGAGACTTCAGAGAGTCTCCGATTTTTATGAATGTCCGGCGGTCAGTATTCTTGGATAAATGAACTGTTCACTGCAATGTTGACAGGCAGTGTCCTGAGGGATACATATGTATGAAAGCTGGGAGGAACCCAAATTATGGCTACACCAGCTACGACAGCTTTGGCTGGGCCTTCCTTGCCCTCTTCCGCCTCATGACTCAAGACTTCTGGGAAAACCTATTCCAGCTGGTTTGTACACCCACACTTTAGAGACTGTTGTATTTGTCCAGTTTCACATTGTCTTCATGTTGTATTCTTCTTTCATCATGCTTCAGTATTGGAGATGTAACATTGTTAAGTGATGTAAGTATTCAGCTTGTTTCCCCTTGAAACGTCATCAAACCATTGTGAGATTGTCACTGTAATGCATAAACCTCTGCACAAACCTCTGATACTTTTAAAGGAAAAGGATAAAAAAGATTTTATTACTAAGACATTCGGGAGTGTTTCTATTGGTCAATTCATGATGCAATTTTGACATAATGTTAAAACATTATTATCACATTATGTCAAAATGTGAAAAATGGAGATAGTTTCTGCATGACAGCAACAATGATATGACTCTGCTGTGATCTTATGACCTCATGAATATTTCTGATTTGGTCATAAATAAGTAACTATTCACCCTTAATGTGAAAAATCCTGTGTATTTCAGACTTTGCGGGCGGCAGGCAAGACTTACATGATCTTCTTTGTAGTCATAATCTTCTTGGGCTCCTTCTACCTCATCAACCTCATTTTGGCTGTGGTGGCCATGGCATATGCCGAGCAGAATGAAGCCACCAGAGCTGAAGCCAAAGCAAAGGAAGAAGAGTACGCAAAAATCCTGGAGCAGCTGAGGGTTCAAGCTAAGGCACGTGTAAAACAATCATAATCAAGCCGTATTTCTGCTTCTGAGAACATTTTAAAGAGGATTCGTTAGGGTGAGATGGGGGGATATGTTCCTCTGTTGTCCTCCCACAGTCTTTTAGGGAATGGGAAGGTCCCCCGCTTGTTTCTGTGGTGTCCACCATTCCCCACCCTCAGACACCCCTGATATTACATAAGTAAAAAGGTACAAAAGCAGATTACTGTGGTCATAACTGAGTGTTTCTTTTGTCCAACCAGCATAAGAAGGAAATGGCAAACGGCAGCTGCACCTCGCTCTCAAGCAAAAAGATAGGCGATGGCAGTTCTGAGCATGATTTGACTGATGACGGCGGCGGCAAAGCGAGAGAAAATGACAGCATTGCACTTAAACCCATCTCCGCCAACGAGGTATGTCAACACATGAAATCCACTGGTGCTCCAAGCCCTTGACCTCAAATAGTCAACCTCAAATAGCTCTTGACCAGCTTATGGTATGTTTTCGTTTTACTTGGATGGCTTTGCTGGTCTCCCAGCATCACCAGCCTGACCAGTCAACCAGCATGACCAGGCTGGTAAATCAACATGACCATAATGATCACAATGGTCATTATGGACCCATATGACCAAGTTGGTTGACCGACATGACAAGTCTGTCTGTCATTCCATCCCTTAAAAAACTTTCCCGATTGACCACCTTTCAACCACCTTGCCCATCAGTGATCAGATAAGACCATGTCCCTAACCGCTGGTCTTGAGCAGGATGTTGCAGCAGGGTACACTGGCACATCATCATGTTCTTGAAGGTTCAGACTACTGAATGAAATATGACTCATTCGTTTCCGTTAAGGTGACAGCGACAAAAACATTTTTAAATACACTGTTTTTGATTTCTTCAGGTATCAAAGTTAAATGGCTCCAAAGCAAGCATGGACCACCTCGATGTGACCAGTGTAGATGGTAAGTTCCAATGCTTAGTATAGAAATATTAGAACATATTCTACATTCCCTGCCTTAGAGATTCTAAATATCAGAGTTAAGGAATTGGCATTTTTCCAGGCTGATTTAAAATCAGTGAACACTAACAGCGAGCTGATTGGCTCTTTATACTGAAGAGTGAAACTTTATCTGTAATCACACCATAAGCAGCAAGCTGATTGGATTAGGAGGGTTGGAGAGAGAAAAGCAAGAGGTTTCAACCAAGACGTTTTATGGTTTTACATTTTTTCATCTTATCAGAGAACAAAACATTTTTTTACTAATTTTAACACACCTATAGACTTCATTCACATATTACAGGTAATATTAGTATTAATATCATTAGTCAATATTAAATAAACATCAAATACCATAGTCACTATCTATGAACACCAAGAATTAATCTGTCCTCATTGTCCCAAAATCTAATAATAATCAATAAGAAAACTGTGGTCTAATAATTCACTCCGGGTTGTCCTGTGAGACACTGGCTCTGCTGAGCTGATCTTCAGAACAAAAGCTAAAAAACTGAGACTTTCATTGGTTTTAATGTGTTTGAACATACATTCACACCTGATCTGTATCTTCTCACTTAGAGTTAGAAGAGATGGAAAGACCCTGCCCACCTTGCTGGTACAAATTTGCAGACATATTCTTAAAGTGGGACTGCTGCACACCGTGGATCCGATTCAAAAAGTTTGTGTACTTAATTGTGATGGACCCTTTCGTGGACCTGGGCATCACTATCTGCATCATTCTCAACACTGTGTTCATGGCCATGGAGCACTATCCAATGACTGAAGAGTTTGAAACAGTCTTGAGTATCGGCAACCTGGTAAGGCCCTAAAAATACATTCTATACCGGGACTAGATACGTCTTCGGACCCTTCTTCTGATGCAGCCTTTTTCTAACATAATAAGAGATAATTATGAGAAAATGAATGAATAAATAATAAATATTTCAGCAAATTTATTAAAAAAAGATCTTTGAGATGGTTCTACACCTTGTTTGGAGTTCGTCTGTGGTAAATCTTGTTAAGTAGACATGGTGTAGGAAGACACACACCTGTGTATATACGGTCTCTTGTCTACCTGTTTATTACAAAGCAGATCAGGATCATTATCAAGCACTTTGAAATGTCTGAGAGAGGTTTCTGGCTCCAGCTTAACTCTCCCAGGTTTGTGCACATGGGTTGTTTACGTAAATCGGTCCAACGTACGGAAAAAATTGATCTCATCTGTTTCATACTAGCAAGAGCAAGGGGGCTCATCGTCCATGGAACTTTGAACATGGGCCCCTTTCTCAAACATATACCTCATGAAGCCCAGACACTTCAAGCCCAATGGTCACTCTGGCTGAGCTCCAGAGATCCTGTGTGCAAATGGAAGCAACTTCCAGAAGGTCAACCATCCCTGCAGCACTCCACCAAGCTCACAATCTCCACCAGCCTCTCTTCAGTAAAAAACATGAAAGCCTGCCTGAGAGGACTCTCAGACTATGAGAAACAAGGTTCTCTGGTCTTCTGAAACCGGGATTGACCTTTTGGCCTCAAGTCTAAGTGTTATGTCTGTAGGAAATCATGCACTGCTCATCAACTGCCCAATATCATCACTACACTGAAGCACGATGGTGGCAGTATCATGCTGTGTGGGTGTTTATCAGCGACTGGGATAGGGAGACAGGGGAAAGCTGAATGGAGCAAAGATTCTTATTGCTTAAAGAATAAGAATTTTGGAAATATTCGATAGAAAAGTCGAAAATAATTTGGAAATGGAACAGAAATTGGTCCAGGAGCATATCTTCTCGAATGGCCTCTCATTTCAGACTCTTTTATAGGTCTTCACAGGTATCTTTACAGCAGAGATGGTTCTCAAACTCATTGCAATGGATCCATACTACTACTTCCAGGTCGGCTGGAACATATTCGACAGCATCATAGTCACAATGAGTCTGGTGGAGCTGGGCCTGGCCAATGTGGAAGGACTGTCTGTGCTCAGGTCCTTCCGTCTTGTGAGTAAACCTTTATCTACTTACCATTAAATAGCTGTGTACTGCTGTAAATATCATACTGAGCAGCCCATGTTGTACTGTGCCTTTTCATTTTATTTTGAGATGAAGTGTGTGCCAGCCTACTGATAATTAGTGTAGTGCTGCTGGAAGACTTATTGCTTCTCGTGCCCAAACGTCTGAAAACCATTACTCAATAGACTCATTGCAGTAGTGCCTCTATTCCATGTAAAAAAGCACAGTGGAGAGAATGAAGAATTTGAGCCACATTCGGCGGACGTTTTAATTGGACACGAGGAATTTGGGGAGAGCAAGCCTATTGGAGGACTTCACACCTTTGTTTTGGTAAATAGCTGACGTCACACTGTCTGATGCTTCTCGTTGCCTAGAGGTAAAAACCACGACAAGACAATTGGCGTCCAACTATAAAACGTGTGCCTTTCATTTAAGGTCACAACAAATTTGAATCGGATGGAAGTAAAACGTTTCACAGCAGTTCGAAAACACGGAAGAATCATATAGTGTGATGTTGGCCTTTGCGGAAAAAAGCTGCACTTTGTACTACTATTAAGTTCATGCGCGAAGCAATAGGCTCAGGCTACTTCCTTCTTTGAAGTAGCCTAGTTTACCAAAGCTTGCCCGGCTCAGTCCGTCGCCGTGTCCTAGCGGCTGGAATGTCCACTGTTTGCTGCATGCATCGAGTGCATTTACACATCTCTATTTGATTCGTTATGGGAATGGGCAAGTGCCTGTTGGTAAGACTGCAAGAAAAACAATTAGTCCAGTGAAAGAAAAGGCAAGGCCTGTTTGTGTATTTCCTGAATGCAAACAGAATAAAAAAGGAGCGCAAAGTCCAGGCAGAATGTGCATAAGGGTCAAAGGCTGGTGTCTCTTGGAAAGGCAGCAGCAGCAGCAGCAGCCTGACCATGCATACAGCACAGGTGCTGAAGAGTAGCAAGCCACTGTGATTGTTACACATTTACTGACACTGCTTGGCACCCAAACCCTGAAGGCTGCATTTTGCTCCAGTATTTGTGAACCGTGACAGAAAAACTAACTTACCTCATGACCTCAGCTAACCTTTGCCAAAAATCAGGTTTGTTGTGTGAACTTAACCTTCTGTGATGTGTAATAGTGATATGCGCACACACACACACACACACACACACACACACACACACACACACACACACACACAGGATAATATATTGAATAATTTATGGCACACAATAATATATCGAGATCACAGGATGATATACTGAGGCCATAAGATATAACAATAATAATTTGAAGTCACTGAATGACATATTAAAGTCACAAAATAATATATTAATACATTATATTAATTTATATATCATCGATTAACACATTAATTAAAAAATAGTTGCACCCAGAAGGAATCAACTGATTGCAATGCGACTGCATTGGTGTCAGTGAGACTGCCTTGGAGTCGCTCAGAATGAAATCCAACAAATCCATGGGTGGAGGTACCATGTGGGGTGCAGTTTCCTACGATGTCAGATCACATTTGGTCTTCATTACAGGCACTTTTACAATAATGAGGTTCTGCAACCAGTGACCCTAACATTTCTGAAAGGATCAGGACAATGCTCATATGCATGAAGACACAGGTACTGTGTCATGCGCAGTCACAATGCCAGTCCTAGAATATTCAAGCTGCGTGGGATGGATCATCACAGGACACCTTTAGGAACCTCTATAACTCCATGCAGAGACGTCTGGCATGATGCATTTTACTCGACTCCGTACTGAGAGACACGACTTCTGTATGTGTAGATCAATAAATGTTTATTGTTCCTGCTATCTACTAGTGCAGTCCCACATTTCCTGCTGGGTGCAACTATTTTTGTGATGTGCTGAGTGTATTTACTCCTGTCAAACTATTTGGAAAATGTGTTTGTGCCCTGCTGTCCACACACTACACATTTGTCCAGTTTCAACTATGACTACATAATTGAAGCTTCACAAACTGGTCTTTGGTATCTCAGTGTTATCTCATGTTCCTGTTGCTTTGTCTACCTGAATAAACAAACGTTTAGTGATCATTATAGATTTGTTTGGTGTGCTGACTCTCTGCAAATCACTTTAGTCTGTGAGTGCTTCAAAAGGTGTCCTACTATAATTTTGCAATGAATGTGTTGGCTCCAGATGCGTGTCTTCAAGTTGGCAAAGTCCTGGCCCACACTGAACATGCTGATTAAGATCATCGGTAACTCTGTGGGCGCCCTCGGCAACCTGACCCTTGTCTTGGCCATCATCGTCTTCATCTTCGCTGTGGTGGGGATGCAGCTTTTCGCAAAGAGCTACAAGGACTGTGTGTGCAAGATCTCTGAGGACTGCGAGCTGCCCCGCTGGCACATGACTGACTTCTTCCATTCCTTCCTCATCGTGTTCCGGATCCTGTGTGGGGAGTGGATCGAGACCATGTGGGACTGCATGGAGGTGGCCGGTCAGGGCATGTGCATCGTAGTCTTCATGATGGTCATGGTGATTGGAAACCTGGTGGTGAGTATCGCCTCCTTCACCTCGTTCCACTATCAGACTTGTTTCACGGATCTAGGGTGGCCCTACGGTCTAACTGCTGCTCATCAAGTGTAAGGAGATCATAAATGAAGTCCAGCAAGGGTTCAAAGCTCCACTGTCGAAAGCTTCTGGAGACATCATGTGATGGGAAGGGTGGTTTTAACCTGGAGATTGGAGTAAACAGTGAACAGATCGAGGGGGAGGAGCCACAGACTAAACATTTTACACAACATCTTTTTATAGTTTTAGCTGCAGCTCTTTTTCAAATGTTTCTGAGGCATAGCTCTGTGTGTATTGTTGACTAAACTACCGTTGGCATGCAGACACCTTTGGGAATGTTGCATTAAAGGCATAGGAGTTGTCAGTATAAGCTAATTAAATTGTGACACGCCACACGCACTTGGACAGCTCCCACAAGTCTGACATCCCAAAGCCTGTCGGAGTTGATGATACCCAGCATGCTTGGGTAGACAGATCTGTCATAGACGTTACATTCTGCGGAGTAGAACCATGCGATCCTCTCACTGAAAGTTAATTATAAATACTCCCCATTTACCTCGAGTATCAACCAGCCATTTACTATTAATGTGAGCAGCTAGATTTCCGTTTCAGTTATTCATAGAGCAAAGAGGAAATAGCTCATCTGAAGAGGTAACAAAAACTGGACAACAGACGAGAGCCAACACAAACAAAAGGGTTTTGTCAGAGATCCCTGTGAGGACAAACACTACAAGTGACCATTGAGACTGAAACCTAATGGGGGTTCTAATGGGAAGAAACATGCAGTACGTTCTATTTTCAGTGGCACAAGCAGCCTGAAAGACAGCGGTCTTGACTGTAGTGTCTTTTGGGGTTGTTCCAAGTTAGGTTCCTGGTATGAGGTAGATACCCAGTCCTGACTTATGGCCAGGTATGACGGAAGTGATTGGTTTATTATACAACGTAATCAGCAAACAGTAATTAAAGGGACAGTGTGACAGATTGACGCAGTTAGAGACCAGTTCTGGTGTGCTCCTGAACAGAACTGTTCTGGATCTTGATCTGGACTCTTTATTTTGTGTTCAAGGAAATTTTTGGCCAACAAACACTGGACTGAGACTTCCATCAGTCTTTACGAATGCACACAAATACACACAATTCATAATTCACAAATTCAGGACAAGGACTGTCTTAGCATTAGTTTGATTTACATCAGCATGGAGAACAGCTTCTTTGGATGTAGACTGTAATCCTGTCTGCCCTCTTCTTACAGGTCCTCAATCTCTTCCTGGCCTTGCTGCTTAGCTCCTTCAGTGGAGACAACATGGCATCCGACGACGATGGTGAAATGAACAACCTTCAGATTGCCATCGCAAGAATCACCAGCGCCATTGACTGGGTCAAAGCCAACACTGTTAAACACATCAGGCGTCTGCTGGGTCTCAAACCTGTGGAAGAGACGATAAAAGGCGACGACGAAGACGACTTTAAAACCAGCAATGAATTAGTCCTGAACCACATGGACTCGGGGGATGAAGCACAGATGAAAAAGCTGGGTGATGACGCTGAAAGGGCTTTTGTGCTGGCAATCAAAGTTCCGATTGCAAAAGGGGAGTCTGATTTCGAAAGCCCTTATGATGACACTTCAGACGATGAAGACAAGAAAACTGATGAAAAGATTAAAGTGAGTGTTTTAATCCACTGAGGACATATTACATCACCAACCCAAATGATGACACTGTAATGAAGTAGAAAGCAAATTCATAAGCAAGTAAATGAGGCATGTGGCAAATCTGATAATACAATACAGATACCACTCTTTCTTTTTTTAATAACAATAAAGCTACTGTAAGACAAAGTCTGTAAGATAATATATTGAGCCATAAAGGAATATTGTGATTGTAATATATATATATATATATATATATTAATTATGACCTGCAACACATCAAACAAGACAATACACTATACCACTTCTTTTCAATCTATGAATCCCATCATACACCCTGCAGATATCAATAGCTCCATCATCCTCATGTTACGCCATCTGCAGTGAGCCTGAAGTTACAACAACCCCTTAAAGTGACAAATTTTGTTTTATATGAGGTAATATGTTAAGACCACAAATTAATTGAATTGAAGCTTGAAATTATTATATGTAGGCCAAAAATTAATATAATGTGACCAAAAACTAATACAATAAACACAATACAGCATATTGACCCCACAAATTAATAAATTGATGCCATATATATATATATATATATATATATATATATATATATATCATCCTCAGTCTTACCCTTGCTCATCCTAGTCCTACTCCTAACCCTTGAACTTGTATGTTGCTGAAAATTAATTGAGACTCTCCAGACAGGTTGTTAATCGTTTGAATATATGTTGATACTGTATAGTAATAATATTTAATGAGAGAAAACACACACTGTTATCTATCCCTGCACTGGTCCTCACTCTGGTCTCATATTGATGGATGACATGACAGAAATGGGAGTACACGGTTATCCCAAAGGCTGTGACACCTGTGTACCTCATTCAGGGTTCGAGAGAGCATCTGCGTAGGCCATCTCCTGCTTATGACTGGGGAGAGAGAGAGGGAGAGAAAGAGAGAGAGAGAGAGAGAGAGAGAGAGAGCAAGTTTTTAGGGGCATAGGAGAGGTCATGTGTCATAGTGACGGAGCGTGGGAAACGGCACCAGGGCAGCATGATTAGTTAACCTGATGGACAACTACCTGACCTCCACTAGTGTCTCCTTCCTCCAGTCATCTGCTTGTGGCCTAGAACCAGTGTTACCAGTGTGAACAGTATATCATGAAACACATCTGCCCATGCTTTTCCACGAGCTTCATGAGTGACAAACCTAGGACTGCTGGTTTGGGTCAGATGTTTGGTGAAACATTTGTTTCATGGAGGTGCACAAGCCCTGACTCATTAGGCAACTGTTTGTTGGTATGTCTGTAAACTGGTTTGAATTACATGGCTCGGATGACAAATTCTCTCATGTCCCAACGCCTAGCATGCCACACTCAGCCATGTTTCTCCTCAGGGAAGGGGATACATAGCTGAAGAAGATCCAGTGGTGCTAAGCAATCTGCTGGACTTCACAAGATTTGATAAAAGTAGAAAAGCAAACACAAAATAACAGAAATGTGATACAGGGAACAGTGCTGGCTGTCATGGTAGCTCAGTCTGGTTAACTGGGGCTTAATCTGCCACCCTGTTTGAAAGGTGCCTACATCGAGATTGGCTATGTTGGCGACACAAAGAGGACCCTATAGGAGGTTGCACTTCATGCACTTTATATAATCCCGCTTTGTTGGACAGGTCTGTTTACTCCTGAAGCTTTAGTTACATGCATCTACGTCAGTGTAAGAGGAATACCATTTGAATGCGAGGGACGGATTTATGCACCCTGGTTATCATTCACAGCGTCTTCTTCATGTTGCTAAATATAACTCCTTTTGAACTGTGCCTGTAAAACCAGATATATTCTTGTACAAGATGTCCCAAGTGCTCTGGTTAACACACTAAGACAGTAACAGAAAACATGACAAACCACAGCTGGTCATTTATAGTAGATCTCACATCGATAAAGCTGTAATGACCAATCAAGCTTGTAGAACGCCTGACATTAACATGCAGTTTAATCTGGGTATGATCTTTTTTGCTTCATTGGAAGTACACTGTCCCCATTCTTTCTTAGTTTAAGAAACTTCAACAAACTTCTACTAGTTGCCTTGTTGTTCTATGATATACGATTATTTGTGCATTTCTATTCAGTTGATCTCTCAAATTTTATGACTTAAAGCACCATCATCAACCTACAGTGGACTACTTCGTCCCCCTAAGGTTGGGCCTCTGGATCACTAGAGAGTGCTTCACAACCCACTGGTTGTCTCTGACCCACAGGTTGAGAAAGCCTAGTTTAAGGTAACTGTGCAAGTTCTATAATGTGGTTGAACAATAGATGGTTCTCACGTTCTCATAATGGACTGTTTAAATCACAAGGGAACTCAATCTGTAATTCTATGAGCATATGCCCGTAAATAGGCATCAGCGCAAATTCTAGCAAGGAGTGAGAAGATCAACAGTAATTATGCATTTCCACTTGTCTGACAGAATCCAATCACAGATAACACATTCAGTTTACAACTGTGTTAAACGTGGACGAGATCCGTCTCTGACCACCTCTGAATGTGGTTTGAAGGGTCCGATCATAATCAGATGAAAAAGCGCCTTGGGGGTGTTTACACCTGGATTTTCATGTGGACAGAGAAATCTGAACGTGATCTATTATGTTATCTAACATCTTTTCTTATCTATTGGGCAGCTGAAACACCCAGGAGGAGATGACTCATCCTGCAGCACCGTGGACAAGCCACCTGAGGTGGAAGAGGCCAAATTAGAGGAAGAAGAAGATCCAACCACCCCTGAGGACTGCTGCACTGAGAGTGAGAGAGATCTGTTAAACCCTTCCCAGATAGTTATCCATGTTTGGCCCAAATGTGGCCCAGGTTTGGACATCACGTGTCTGGTGTATACGTGTCATCAAGACGAGAAGTAAAGCTCTCATAAATAAAGCCTTCACCATATAAATGAAATGTATTATTTTGATCATTATTAATAATATTGCTATTATTATGGAGGAAACAGGCTTCACGAATGGCTCCCTCTCAAGTCAATACCAGATGAGAAAATGATTGTGTGTTTTGTATACCAGAGTGCATTATGCGGTGTCCATGCCTGGAATTAGATGTCACTCAAGGCAGAGGAAAATCATGGTGGAACTTCCGGAAGACCTGCTTCACCATTGTGGAGCACAACTATTTTGAGACCTTCATCATCTTCATGATTCTGCTCAGCAGCGGTGCCCTGGTGAGCTGAGATCAGACTTATGACCAACTTGGTAGTAACAATAATGGCATTCTAAATGATCACCTTGTGTATTTAAGGTGTAGTAGCTTCAGAATCAGAATCAGAATGACTTTATTAAGCCCGGAGGGAAATTTCAAAAGGCTCCTGCAGATGTTGTTGCACAAGAAAGAATTGGTTATAAATACATGCGGGGTGTGCAAAGAGATTCATAGATTGAGTAGAGGTAGTGCAGTACAGTGGATGCCTTGATGAATGTGTGGAAAATGGGTCACAAAGCATATCCAACCATCCACGTGCAATGAAAATGCAGGTGCATGAAGTTATTGCCACCTTAACCACGAAATTCCACAATATATCATCTTACATATAGTAAAGGCAGGTTCTCACCAATGCACAGCCTGTTTGAAGACATATGTTCTCGTGTTTGCTTGTTTCCTTTTAGGCTTTTGAGGACATTTACATTGAGCAACGAAGAGTGATTAAAATCATCCTTGAGTACGCAGATCAAGTCTTCACCTATATCTTTGTGGTTGAGATGCTCCTGAAGTGGTTTGCATATGGTTTCAAGACTTACTTCACAAATGCTTGGTGTTGGCTGGACTTCCTCATTGTTGATGTGAGCTTTTGTTTAATCGTTTCAGAATTTTACAGTAGAAACTGCAGAGCCAGTAAAACCAAGCCCTCAACTTTGGAGCATGTCGAATTATTTATATTAATCTGGGCAACATGTAGTTGAACCTTTAATCTGATTACAGATGTTCATACTAAAATTAAAACTCATCTACAGGTCTCCTTGATCAGCCTGACGGCAAACATTTTGGGTTATTCTGAGCTGGGGCCCATAAAATCCCTGCGGACCTTGAGAGCTCTGAGGCCACTTCGCGCTCTGTCCAGATTTGAGGGAATGAGGGTGAGTAGCTGATGTTCTGCCAAACAACTGACTTCTTAGAACTAGAATTGAGGTCTAGGTTGTTGCTGACTGATAAAGTCAAATGCATCAGATATACAATGTGGACAAAAGTATTGGGCCACTATTATGACCACCATCAAAGCATTATCATTTAGTTCACCTGAGCATTACAGCAGACGTGCGGTGGTACAATGTCCCCTTATCAATAGTCTATAATCTATAAGTTGTTTTGGCCAGAAAAAAATGAGCTCAACCATGTAACAATGCTCTTTTGTGTTCTGAGGTCTGAAACCCTGTGCATTTCTGCAGGTGGTGGTCAATGCCCTGGTTGGAGCCATCCCCTCCATTTTCAACGTCATGCTGGTGTGCCTGATCTTCTGGCTGATCTTCAGCATAATGGGAGTGAATCTGTTTGCTGGAAAGTTCTACTATTGCCTTAACACCACCTCTGAGGAGCTCTTTCCTATTGAAGAAGTCAACAACAAATCTGATTGCTTGGCACTCATTGAAGCTGGTTTAGATGCACGATGGTTGAACCTAAAGGTCAACTATGACAATGTGGGCATGGGCTACCTGTCCCTGCTGCAAGTGGTTAGTGTTCCTACTTGACTGGCTTATTGGCCGAAGCAGTGGGTGGATGATGGTTAGGGGTGGTTTGGGTTTTTGGTGTTCTGGACTGATTTCTTATTTTTCCTTAGGCAACATTTAAAGGATGGATGGATATCATGTATTCTGCTGTGGATTCTCGGAATGTAAGATCCAATTTTATCCTGAATTCCATGTAAAAGAAATAGCAGGTTTCCTCAGTCAAGGACATTAACTGAAGGGTCTCAGCAAATCATCTGAGTATTGACCAGTGATAGGAATGACTGGCTTTTTGTGTTTTCTTCTCTGCTCTGACTCTTTAACTAGGTGGAAGATCAGCCATCTTACGAGATCAACCTCTACATGTACCTTTACTTTGTGATTTTCATCATCTTTGGATCCTTCTTCACTCTCAACTTGTTTATTGGTGTCATCATTGACAATTTCAACCAACAAAAGGCAAAGATGAGTATAAACAGAATGACGTAATATCACCAAGCACAAAACCCAAGGTGTGTCCTGCAGTCCAGAGCTGGCCCATGAGAATGATTGAAGGTGACCCAAACCTACGTCTTCACTCAGTGAAAGAACAAGGATATCCTTTAGATTCCTGAAGTTGTCCCATTGTATCTGACTCCACATAGTCCTATAAGTTGTAAGGTGGGACTTCCATGACCAGCAATGAGTCTTTGGCACCCATGACCCTGTTGTCATGGAAGCACGTTTGTCTCGACCCAATAAAACCATTGCAATTTGGCCCCTCAAGACAAGGAGTCTAGAAACCTCAGATTTACAGTTTTAGTGTGGAATCACTGTTGGAGTAGGCCAGCATGCTAACACTGTCCAATGGACTCTGGACGAGTGCTGTGGCCATAGCGTTAGGAGACCTAAGGACTCTAATAGGAGGCTTGCCCAGGGACTCTCATTGGGCAGCATAGTTGCCCAGGCTGGGAATGTTATCTGGTAGTTTTATCTGTTGTGCCCCAACAGTCCAGAAATGATTGGCGAACCATGTTTGTAATAGAGTGTGAAGGTCCTTGAAGCCTTTTAAAGGTTCTTTATGGATCCAGTAGTGGTTGGATCTGCTCAACAAAATTTGGTTGCACTTTAATTTTGAGAGTGGGATTTAACTGGTTCATACCACCCAGTGTACTTATAACTGTACTTTGCACAAGTTGGCATGCATTTAAAACATCTAAAATAACTATATCTCTTCTGTTCCTGTACTTAGGAGGGCAAGACCTCTTTATGACAGAGGAACAGAAGAAGTACTACAACGCCATGAAGAAGCTAGGCTCTAAGAAGCCACAGAAACCTATCCCACGCCCCCAAGTATGCAGTTCATGCAGTTTGTGTTAGCAGTAATATCTAAATGTGACAAATAAGAGAAAGCTCTTGTTTCTCATGAGATGTTTAGTTGGTGTCTGGGTTGTCACATGATGCCATTGATGAATTATCTTTTTGTTTTCCATGGCGTCTGCCCTTTGGTGCACTCTTGAAGAACTGTATTCAAGGCTTCGTCTTCGACTTTGTCACACAGCAGTTCTTTGACATCTTGATAATGGGGTTGATCTGTCTGAACATGATCACCATGATGGTGGAGACTGATGAACAGAGTAAAGACATGGAAGAAATCCTCCACTTCATCAATCTTGGCTTCATTGTGGTCTTCACTGGAGAGTGTGTGCTTAAACTCATTGCCCTTCGTCAGTACTACTTCTCTGTGGGATGGAATATTTTTGATTTTATTGTGGTCATCCTATCAATTGTGGGTAAGTACTAGGGTTTGGTTTCAGTTACAAGGATAGTCCAACGAGACCAACATGAATCTATTAATGTAACTTTTAACAGCAATGTTAACCTCATACATTGTTAACCACCTTAAAATGTACATGTTTGGAAGGGCTTTTTTGAGCCTTTTGGGCCTCATTCACCAACATCTTAAGAATGTTCTTAAATTTGTACTTGAGACAAGTCCTGCCATGAGATTAATGATGTACAGAATTGTTCACCGTTGGGTACAGCATGATGGAAACCACTGTTCTCGTAAACTGAAACAAATCCCACATAAGAAAGCACTGATAAATATTTCTTTGTGTGAGTTTTAAGAAGAAACGTCTGTTTAACCCTTTTGTGCAGAAGTGTCCCCTACTGGGACTGCAGGTAGACTTTATAGTCATTTAGTAGATAGTGTGAAATATTCTTAGGTCCAGTCCCCCAAATGGTGTCTCTCCCACCTCTTCTGGCCTTTCGCTGATCTGAGGACACCCCTCACGCCTCTGCTGGTGGACAGACTAGTGTCAAAGGCTTACAGAGTTCCTGTATGAACGTTCTTATAGTATTTATGGACTGTTGCCTCTAAGAGACTTGAACGTCTGTTTTGTGGTGTTGGTGAGGTTTTGGGTACTTTTTGGAACCATTTCCTGACTCTAAAATAGACTTCACCTCAGACCAAAAACACTGTGGACATATCTATGTTTAACTTTTGAAAATGCTTTGTAGCTCCTCAATAATTTTATGTATCTGCTCCAAATCTGGACTTTTTTTATGTTCTCAAATTAAACCCAAATAATGGAAATAAAAATCTGGAGTTGAATGGTTCTTGAAGTGCTTGAAAATGAGCTGAAACTTGGATCTGCATAAAGGATTTAGGAACGGTTGGTGAATAAGACCCACTGTTTACAAATCTTTGAAGACTTTGGAACCGTAGTGTATGTAAAGCATATGTTCTGCTCAGTGTTTTGCTTCTTTTCTCCACAGGCATGGGGCTGGCAGACCTCATAGAGAAATACTTTGTGTCACCAACCCTTTTCCGTGTTATCCGACTTGCAAGGATAGGCCGTGTTCTGCGTCTTATCCGAGGAGCTAAAGGCATCCGGACGCTGCTGTTTGCACTCATGATGTCCCTCCCTGCTCTCTTCAACATTGGTCTCCTCCTCTTTTTGATCATGTTCATCTTCTCGATATTTGGCATGTCCAACTTTGCCTATGTGAAAAAAGAAGGCGGCATCGATGACATGTTCAATTTTGAAACCTTTGGGAACAGCATCATATGTCTCTTCATGATCACGACTTCTGCAGGGTGGGATGGGCTCCTGGCCCCTATCCTTAACAGTGGACCTCCTGACTGCGACCCCAACATTCAGAATCCTGGCACAGATGTGAGGGGTGACTGTGGGAATCCTGCTGTGGGAATCGTATTTTTCTGCACTTACATTGTCATATCTTTCCTTGTGGTGGTCAACATGTACATTGCCATCATTCTGGAGAACTTTAACGTGGCGACTGAGGAGAGTAGTGAGCCCTTATGTGAGGACGACTTTGAGATGTTCTATGAGACCTGGGAAAAATTCGACCCAGATGCTTCACAGTTCATCGACTACAATTCGCTGTCGGATTTCTGCGACACGCTGAAGGACCCGTTGAGGATCCCGAAGCCGAACACAATCAAGCTGATTACCATGGACCTCCCCATGGTACCTGGAGACAAGATCCACTGTCTTGACATCCTCCTGGCTCTCACAACTGAAGTACTTGGCGAATCTGAGGAAATGGACACACTCAAAGCAAGCATGGAGGAGAAATTCATGGCCAACAACCCCTCAAAAGTTTCATATGAGCCAATAACCACCACTCTTCGGCGCAAGCAGGAGGAGGTGGCTGCTACAGTCATTCAAAGAGCCTACCGCAAGCATGTGCTTAAGCGTACTCTCAAACAAGCCTCTTACATGTTCAGAGAAAAGGCCGACATGACAAGAAAGGACGAGGAGGCTCCAGAGAAAGTGGGAATGGTTGCTAAACGACTGAGCCAGCTGTACGGGGGTAACGCTCTAGAGGAGCTTCCTTCTGGGCCGGTCCTTCTTCCTGAGAAAAAGGACAAAACAGGAAGCAGCAAGCTTCCCTCTGTAGAGGTGCAGAGTGAGGTGGTTTTGCATTCTGCCCCTTTCAGCAGCCCTTCAGAGTCTTCAGCTTATGTGGACAACCTGAGAGAGTCCATTGTGTAGGAAGAGCAGAATGCATGCAATGTTCTACGGTTTCATTGTGTACAGCTTCTCATGAAATGGCTTGTTCGCTTCAGAATTGGACTTTGGTACCTGCAGAGCTTCCAAAAAGGGATTTCAAATGGTGGTGTATCCTTTTATAACCCTTGTGGATGGGGAATTGAGTTGACTATTGAACATTTAAAGAAATGCTTTGGTACAAAATCAACGGAACCGTTTGAAATTCAACCCAAGATACCTATTCCAGTCCAAATTTTGATTCTTTTTTGATTTTTGAACAAACATTAGAAGTCAGTTGTCACACAAATACCCATTCAAAACTGCAGACTAGGTGGTGCTGCATAGGGTGCAGTATGACTTACCTGGATGGGGCTTGAGCAACTCCAGAGAAGTGGTGTGTATTTACCATAACGATTTTGGACATTTTATTTCTAGAGTTTTAAGCAACGTTTGCCTTGTAGACACTAAAGAAGTAACATTTGGATAGCAAACATGTCTTGGCTGATTACCTACATTAGGGCTTTGTGGAATTTTATTGTTAATTAGTTTTATGTACAAAATCTTTTCTTTAATGACTGGAATCTCTGTCAGGTAACCAAAGCCAATTGTACACTGACTATCGAAGTGAAGTTCTTGAGCCTCTTGCAGAGTGTTAATAGTTAGGCTGTAAACTCAGTTCCCATAATCTCGTATCTACTCTGAATAGTAGAAGAAATAGAAATGTATTGTGGGACAATCCGTTTATCATCTGTGAATAATTTTGATACTACACTGGAGATGTTTTTATCTTACAAGGTGCGTAATGTTGTTTTTGGAATATCGTAGAAAATTGCAAGGAATGTTTTTTTTTGTTTTTGCATTTTAAACACTTGGCATTAATTTATTGTCGTTTAACCTCTTAACATTACACAGTCGACTAAAATAGCTGAAATTATTTAACACCCTAAAACTCTAACAGTCTAATAAAAACATCCATCATTATCTTTTAAAACAACAGTGAAAACTAAATATGTGAATACACGCCTATAAAGTGAGGCATTTATTGTATGAAAACACATAAATGTGCACATAAGTCATTAAAATCCTCTACAAACAATCCACTCATCAAATATAATGACTATTTTTGCTTAATTATGTAAAGATAATGTAAAGTTTGTAGAGATTTTGTTCAAATAGAAAATGAAAAAAAAAAAATCTGACCATGTTTTATGTCAGATTCGTAATCTGGTTATTATGCAAATGTAAAATGTATTTCACACTAATATACATAGAATATGATTCACAAACACTACATTACTGTGAAGAAAATAATCTGAATCCTTTACTAATCTACATACACACCTGCCTTTGGGGTTTACTGTGAAGGAATTGGGAAGGGGCTCAGTCTAATAAAATGGAAAGCACACTAATGTGTTTTTTACTTATTAAATATAGTTTTGACACAACGATCCTATAGTTTGTTTTACATGTTTTGTTTTTACTTCGTTAAAAATCTGTTTCAATGATTTGTTGTTTAGGTTTTTAATTTTTTATTTAGCTTTAAATATCATCACTGTCACCCCAATTATCACGTCAGAAAGTGAAAACCAGCAAAAATGGGGATTTTCTTTTGTGACAGCTATGATCTTACATTTTTATTACATTTTATTTCTTCATTTTATTGCGTTTTCTTCCATATTTTAAGCTACCATAATTTAGGTTTCCCACCTAATTGAAATCAAATTCTTGTGAACGCTGATGAAATGTTTTTCTTCATACTGTTACTGTGAGTGCGGGGATCACAGGGTGAGTGATGTAGTGAAGTGTGTGCATGAAACAGACAAACCAAAAGACAGTGATTGACGTTGGCATCACTCTGTGTGCTGCCGACAGTGATGTTATTCTAAAAGTCCTTTCATCTTGAACTTTCCTGGTGTTAAACTTGTTTATAATGGCACTCTGATGATCAAGCCACATTATAATGCATATATTGTACAGTTTCCATCCACAAACATATTTATAACCATTTCTATCATGAATAGTTTATATGAAAATCAAACACAGATATACAGACGTAACTGAAGGTGTTTATAGGGGAGTTAACAGCTGTAAATACTAACTGATGCTTAATATTAATAGTAAACATCCAAAAATGACACATAACGCAATGGTTTATATTTTGTTCTGAATTCGTGTGTTAAGTCTTAAGACAGTGTTTATTCACAAAATGTTTAAATGGGGAATAAAAGTAAATCATCAAACCTTCTGCGTAATTAATGCTGTCAAGTCGTTCAAAGTGAGTTTGGTGTGAAATACTTCATTATAAGCAACACTGTTAAGAGTGATGGTGCAGTTTAAAGCCTCTTAAAGCTTAACGCTTACTTAAGTCCCGGCTGGAGCATTTTTAAGAAAATTCACTCGCGGTGTGAAGCTACATTAAGTTGCATGTTACATGCAAATACCTCGATTCTACCATCTTCAGTATTACATTAAAACCATTCCACACCAGACCTACTTGGAATTACTGAAACATCTCAAGCACTGAGCTTGGAAAGCAGGAATTTTGAAAAATTGGTGGAATTCCCCTTTTATAATTTGTATATAATATAATATAGTTTCATATAATATAATGTGCTCTATAGTTTCTTTGAACTGTTAATGTGAACAGCATGTTTTTTGGGGCACGTTTAACTAAAACTTGTTAGTTGACATATTGAGAAAACTGTATAATTGTCTTTGTGTATAAAAATGTATGTTTTTTTGATGATCAAACTAATAAAAATAGTAAATCTTTCTTTAAAAGTGGTGCTTTTTTGTAATATTTTATACTTTAACTGAAGGATTAACACTCATTTTGTTTTGACCCAGTTTCAGCAGTGTTCAGGTATAAAAACACCCTCTTCTATTGAGGCGTCGAGCATCGGGTTTTAAAATCTTATTTTTAGCTAATTCTATTAGGAGAAACCTTGGACTTCAGACCAGCTTCACCAAAAAAACAGTTTTTTTAAATTCATTTTCTGAATTAAAACTTTTGAATCAGATGTTGATTCAGTCTCATTTTATAAGTCTCAAACACACCAAGGATCCTGGGATTTGTCTCAACAGTAAAATGTGAATTGCATGCATTAAATCTTACATTAAAAATGCAACATTGTTTAAAACATTTTTACATAATATTTGAAGTTGGGACAAACTCTAAACTCTATTTGTTTATTTAATGTGCACAAGCAGCAAACAGTCACAGTTTCATTGAAACTACGGTTCGGTCATCTGTCTGGTCGGCACTTGCTTGACTTCTCGATGCACTCCTCGCGCACTCTTCACACCGTGTATTCTCTGTGGGACTGCACACACCAATCCCTGATTCCTGTACTGTGACTGTTTGGGATGAAGCTGGGGAGTGGAGATACATCAGGACCTTCGTGGAAATCAGAGAAGCCTCAAACTGCTGCTTAAATCTTTATTTTTATTATTTAGTCATATTTTCTCAAACAAAAAGGTTAAAATCTTGTTAAATGATTAGTCTTTCTAGTTGAAATAGAAGGAATCAACCAACTGAATCCACCAATCACAGTTGATCCAACCAATGCTTTTGATTTCCAATAGATGGGAGCAATTTTGAGAGAATAAAGGTCTGTTTACTGAAAGAGTCAGTGTGAAGAGCCTTTCACCCCAAATATGATTATAATTATTAAACTAAGACACACCAAGACAAACAATAAACTGACTACAAGAAGTGGCTTTAAAGTTCTCACCCGCTCTGCTCCGACATTTGACCTCCAACTCTTCTTTAACTGCTGCATTTTTATAGGCAACTCATTTTGTTTTCTGCTATAAGCAAGCTGTTTCATGGGGTGTCCCAATTTGTTCACATTTTTACATCATATATTGTATCGTATATCATATATCGCCATTCAGTCAAAACATATCGTGATAGGATTTTTTTTACAATATCGCCCAGTCCTAACATTAACATGCATTTCTTTCATCTATAAAAATTAATACAAGGTCAAATACTAATGTCTAGTAGAAGCTACACATAACCTGAAGAGTATATATTTACAGGCTTCAACAGCAGTTAAGAAACCAACCAGCATTGGTTTAGTGCAAGATCCATTACTTAGGTCCAACTGGAGAAATAAACATTAGAATTGAGGGGTTTTGGCATGACAGTCATAGCCTTATAACAGTCACAGCTCGCTGTTACTGTCCAGTGCTCCAGTTCTGTGAATGTGCCCAGTTAATTACTTCTGAGGGTCAGGGGTGAATCTCTTAGCTGGGTGTTTGTCTTTACATAAGTGAAGGAAGCAGCGATGAAGCTCATCCTGTCAACAAGAAGAGTTCCCAAACCAACAAAATCACAGCTGCCTGGGATCCGCAACATGAGAGGACACAAGTGTTGTGACGGCGATGGTGGTGCTGGTGGTAGTGGTGGAGGGGTGAAAGAGAAAGAGTGCAAGGGGGCAGAGGGGTCTGTGCGTTCCAGTTTTTGATGGGCAGGACGGCCCACTTTGAAACCGGAGCAGAACATGGCAGGATGCCATTTAAGGCTGACCCAGAACCTGCTTCCTCTCCCCTGAATGCCAGCCTTTTCTTTTAGATGTGGCACGGTCAACTGATCTCAGGTCAGCAGGAAAGGAAACAGGAGCACCGCTTCTGGTAACATTAAGCGCTGTCCTGCTTTGACACCACGTGACCCAGGCTGGGTCAAGGGTCCTGTGATTTCTGGGGGTTAAAGGTTACTGGAGGATCCAAAGAGGAAATTCTAAACATAACAAGGATGCTTTTGACATGTAGACATCTGTGTTGAAGTTGAAGAAGAAGATGGAGGCCGCTGGAGAGAAAACAACCTCACAAAAACAAAAAAAAGAAGATAAAAATAAGAATATGTTTTGTTTTTTTTATCGTTGGGATGTAAAAGGGAGGTTCGATCTACAGAGTCAAATGTAGCTGTAAATGTACATATAGATCTACTGCACACACTTCATCCTCCACATTTAACTCATCTGCACAGTGAAACACACACTAGAGGGCAGTGAGAGCATGTGCCTGGAGCAGTGGGCAGCCCTATTCACACCTCCCGGGAATTAAGTGCCTTGCACTTCAAACATGTCCTGCCAGTTCAGGGAATCAATCCGGACTCTTTCCAGTCACAAGGCTGGTTCCTGAACCACCAGGCTGCTCCCAGCCTTAAAAGAGGATGTTTTAGTATCAGTTAATGTGCTATTATAGCACATTAGAATGTTGTACCGTTGGTTTTATTTATGGAAGATGTATGAGTACAAAACAAAACCTACATCATACCTGTTTTATGTGTATATTCTATAAATTAATAACATTTAAAGCCTGATTTTGCATCTTTTTCTCTGATTATAAATGCATTCAAATTCAGAAATAAATATTCTGAATTGAATTATAATTCTGATGACAAAAAAGTCTTGAAGCTGGTAGCTTGATGAAGTGATTTAGTCACATTAAAAATCAGTTCATTAAAAGCATTCAGTATTTTACATTGTTTCTACAATGTTTTATTTTACGAGTGACCTTTAAACCACCTTTACACATGTTAATGACGTTAATAAATCTAGCCCTACCCCACCTTTATCTTGGCTCCAGCATGAAAATGTTATTATTCTAAATGGCACCAGTGCCAGCGGAAGTAACAGATTCGGCTGTTAAAGGGAGAGTTACACGATAGCACTTTAAAATAGCCGTGGTGGTCTTATCCAAGAGGGATACCTTATGTTACAATGATCTTCAGAGAGAGTTCCTTTTGCTAGAAGATAGACACTGTTCACAAGGCTGGAAAATCCTGAAGAAGCAAAGGATTCCTCATGCCATGTGTAAAATATATCCACTTTTCCTGGTGCCCATTCCTCAATTCCTTGCGGTCTCTTGCCCCTATTACTCTCTCCCTCACGCACCCTGGACTTCCTTCTCTTATAAGCTTGACAAATTCCAAAGCGATTACCTGAAGTGGTAGAATTCCGGCCTGCCAGTCAGGGATCAGGTGTTCTGACATCCATCAAGGGTGATCAGCACACATTTCAGGACCACCCTTGCCAACCCCATCCCCCAAGAGGCTTTAAAAGAGTGGACAGGAGCCAGTAAATGCCAGTGTTTCCTAGCTTAAACGCTCCCCGCATGCCTCTCATGGCTGCGGGTCACTCAGCATCGAATATAATGGAGGCCCTCCCACAACAGCCTGCTGCCCTTTCCAACGAGGACGTGATCCTAGAGAAACTGTTATCAGTGGCTTTTCGATCATAAAAGCACAGCAGATGGAAAAGTGTGTGTGACAGAGTCAGAAACAACGTAACTGTAGTGACAGGGGTGATGATATAGAAGACTGATATCTCAATATAGAGCTTGGGTTTTTAATTCCATCCGTGCACCCACCCAGCTATCCCTCACTAAAGATCACAGAACTCCCCTCAGAGCCAGATGAAGAGTCGCTGCCACCAACCCGATGAGTAAATTCAGGAGGATTAAGGTGCCTTTCCTTTTCAAATCAGAGATGCAACGTGAAGACTGCGAGCTGAAGTTCTTAAAGGGTTCTGTAGGAAAGTCTTTTTAAAAAGGTTCATTTACTGTTGCTTTGAAATGAGTGAATTATGTTTTGTCAACTTTGGACAAAATGCTGCTTTAAATGATTTCAACTCTATAATAAGCAGGTGTCAACATAGATGGGGACCAATGTTTAACAGCTCCTGGTCCCATCTTTCACTCTGATTGACATCCACGTGAGGCCAACACGAACCCAAAGACAAATCTGTCCGGTTCAGTTGGGCTATGCGTATGTTTTCTGGGTGGAGAGCGTGATGTTTGTTCAACTAAGAATCAGATTTGTGGTAAGAGGCCTTTTGGAATTCCAGCACTGCAGCACTGACCCAGCGTTTCCAGTAGTCCCTTGTCTTTCTTTTTACAGTGCAGTCATTTTGGTGCCCTCATGTGGTGGAAGTGTTTAAATATGAGCAGTTGCTGAGTTTTTGGCCTGCGTCTCCCAGTCCTGGGAGTCTTCCAAGTAGTTTGTAGTGCTATAAAGGACCATTTTAAGCCAGTTCTTTCATGAATCTTCTACAATCATCTGATTAATCATTTAACCAGGTACAGGACCATGTTCTATAAGACTTGGAGCTGAACATTTGCCACGATCTTTAGTGACACACACTGTTAAATGGATCATGAAACTGTGGAAGCACCATTTTCTGAAAGGTTCTATACAGAACCCTCTACAGCACATTCCCCATTAATCTGAAAAACACTTCCATGCCGCAAAGAACACTTTAATCAAACAAAGGGTTCTTTGAGTGTTCACGGTTCTACATAGAACCATTGTTTTTACTGAGGAACCTTTGAAGAACCCTCATTTTAAGTGTGTAGATTCATTGAGCATGCTTTAGATGAGCAGATGTCAGTCTCTGTAGAGCAAACGACATATTAACACTTGGGTCCCAAAGCTTTAGCACGAGATGTTCCAGTGTTTATTGAATAGATTTAAGATGTTTTCATCATTTGCTGCAGTGCAGTTCCTTAATATTCAACATATCAAATTATTATTTGAAATGTACTGTACTAAAAAGAACTGGGTACTGTCCATCCTAATACATCACTGTCCCTTCCCTAATAAATAACATAAATATATAAAAATAACATTTTTTAAAAATGTACTGTATTTGTTTTTGTTCGGCCAGAGAACCTCATTTCCCTCCAACACAAGAGCTTCGTACAGAAATATAGACACAGCGTTCACAGAATCCCGTAAACAGATCAGATTCTGTTTTTCCCAGTGAGGCATTAATCCCATAATGCCATGCTGACATTTCCCGTGTGTCAGAACACTGAATATTACACATGAACTGCCATCACACCTGAACAGGAAGTTCTCCTTTTCCACCGCAGACACGTCTGCATATGATCTGATCTACTGCCATTACTATTGATGAAGTAACCTTTCTGATGGAGGTGATGCTGAAGAGTTTACTTCTAAAAGCTTCATCACAGAACGTTATATTTTTATATGAATATGACGCCAGATGCCTGAGACACTGTTTATGAAGATTTTAAGAGAAGCTTTTGGCCTAAAACATAAATAAACCACAATAAAACAGCCCCAAAACCAAATTTTACTGATGTTTAAGACGTTTAAAAAATGTTGCAGGACAGTTCTTATGTCTACACTGTTGGGCTACTATAAAGACATCAGCACTAATTGGTTCTAACTAACTGAAGTGAGAAATGACTTGATGTCAGAGTGAAAAAGGTCATAAATTCAGTTGACCTACATACAAAATTACTAATAGAATAGAATACGATGTTCTGGAGGAGCCTATGGTCACCAAGCTTGATGACCTTCAGCAATGAACTATGAAGCAGCGGAATTGAGATGAGTTAGACTGCATGCCACAACGAAACATCCAACACTAGTATCTGACTGCACTAATGTTCTCCTGGAGCTGAAAGGAATCAAATCCACACAACAATGTTCCAACATGTAGTGTAAAGCCTTCAGAGAAGAGAAGATGCTGTTCTGCAGCAGAAGACAATCTCCCTCTATTATTAAAACTATTGATTTCAGAAGGAATGAAAGATCAGGTGTCTGATGTTCATAATTGAATTCTAAAATTCTAAAAAGTCTTGTAGCTCACGAAAATCATAACTCCAGTTTCTCAAATTATAAGAATATTCAATTATGACTAATTAATAAATTAACTATTTTGTTTCAACATTAAAACAACATTTTTAAAAAATGACTTTTAAATGTAATTGGTTGTTCTTGTTTTCTGTTTGTTCTTTTAGGTGGTCCTTAGTTTGACGACCTGACCTGATGAAACTTCTAGATGTTCTTCTAGACACCAAATTTATTTTCCTTAACCATAAAAATCTTGCAATCCTTCCCACTTTCATGAGATTCATTTATAATGTCAGTCCAATTCAGGCCGGACAGTCAGGAAGGTAGCAGGTGGAGCAGTACTGTCTCTTGTTTATGCTTTCTGACCCAAACTAGCCAAGGTCATTCTTCCAGTGCCAGCATCACCCATCTGCATGTCACGGAAACTGTCAAACCCAAAAATGCCAAAAGCACATTAGCATATATCCATTAAATATGTAAACTAATACATATAAACAAAGCAATCACTATCGTGGAAAGTATCACGTTCCTCATATACATGCATTTAAACAAGCTCTGCTCACATATAAATATCAGCTCACCTGAGCGAGAGACACGATCACTGAGCTGAGTTCTGAACTGAGACTTCTGAACTGACTGAAGACAAAATGGCTAAAGGTAAGAGCTTCAACTCTGGGGATGTTCAAAGCTGCTTCCTCGTTCTTTAGCAGTGGGTACAGTTTCAAAGATGATGCTTTGGGTTACTTTTGCACACCTATACAATATGTCCAAATGTGCGTGGACACTACTTATCAGACTAGAATAGGACTCTATGGAGCAGATAAACATACTGGCATCATGTCTAATGCCAGGAGTGGGTTGGAGGGGTATAAGGCCTCATACCATTGATGTGTGGAGCAGTGGAGCTGTGTTCTCTGGAATGAGTGGAGTGTCCAATCCAGTACTTTTGGGATGAGATGGGGAGTTGGGGGTGAGGTGGAGTGGTGATGACCCAACATCCCGATCTCATTAACATGACTGTTACTGAATGCAGTGAAGTCCTCATAACAATCAAGAAGATTTTAACACCCTTGATTTCAGAAGAATCAATGAATGAGCAGCTGTCCTTATACTTTTGTCCGTACAGTGAATATTAGGCCTGGTTTTAAATATCTGTGCTGAAAGTCTCTTAACTGACTAACTGGCAAATAAAACACACAGAGAACAAGTTATTCTAGAATGAGTTTTTTGTAAATTACTGTAACTTCACGAGCGAATGGGCTGTAGGTGTGTGTATAATATACGCAGATCAGCCATTTATACCCTCCTGCATAAAACTGTGTTGTCAAAACCCATCTGATTCATCCAGTCATGGACTCCACAAGACCCCTGAAGGTGTCCTGGGTTGTCTGGCACCAAGACATTCCAGCAGATCCGTTACATACTGCAAGTTGTTTGATGCGGCCTCCATGGTTTGCATTAGCGAGCCTTGGGCACCGATGACCCTAGAAGGTACTGATCATTACATACCGGGAACATCCCACAAGACCTCCCTGATATTTCAGCAATGTCGTCTAGAACGTCCCAGTGTGTTTCTCGTCAGAGTGTCTCAGACTCAGACGCTCCTGTAATCAGATCAATGGTATTCATCTGTCTGTGGTTTTAATTTCATGGCGGATATGGCTGAATGGTTTAACTCTTGTACAGTTAGACCGTAGTTGGTAAGAAACAGCTGAAAGAATGACATTAATACCAGTGATGCTTCCATGTCGCCCTAATTAAACGTGGGAGTAGAGGAAGTTACTGCTGGAGATCTTCACTAAATCCAGTCCAAAGTAACCTTAAAGATCTTTTTCTCCTTTTAAAGGCTTGATGCTGCTCTCTATTGTGGTGGCTAGCCTATATGTCAGCCAGGGCTCAACCTCTGAGAACCAGCGGCTCTTCAACAACGCTGTCATCCGTGTGCAACACCTTCATCAGCTGGCTGCCAACATGATCACTAATTTTGTAAAACTCCTTTATTTGTTGAAATATCACTGCTTTAAACCTGGTTCTGCTACAGAACCAATAGCTGACATGTTTAAAACAACATTCCAGCATCTACATTGTAGCCTAATTCCTCCTAATGTAGATTAGGCTTGTGTTTGTAAACCCTTTTCACATAGAAGTTCAATAATTGATATGAATCAGACGTGCAATTTTACTTTTTTGCGTTTCTGTTCTAAAGGAGGAAAGTCTGTTACCTGAAGAGCGCAGACAGCTGGGCAAGGGTTTCTCCCTGTCCTTCTGCAACTCCGACTCCATTGAAGCCCCCACTGGCAAGGACGAGACCCAGAAAAGCTCTGTAAGTGTGCAATGAGTGGACGATGAGGTAGAGGTTGGGTTTGAATCCGAATTGGGTAGGAACATAGTCTTGTTTCGTGGTGACCTCTGTAGAACCTTTTTTAACAATATCTGTGTAATTATGATCATTATACAGTATATTATGTATGACAAACTGACCAGATGCCTCAAAACTGCTTTGCTTTTTAAGGTGATGAAACTGCTGCGCATCTCATTCAGACTGATCTACTCCTGGGAGTACCCCAGCAGGATCCTTGGAAACCCCAATCAGATTACAGAGAAGCTGGTTGACCTGAAAACGGGCATCCGTGCGCTTATCAAAGTAAGTGGATCAATTACAGAACAGACATGAATTTCAACACAGGATCATTTTAAAGAGTCATTAACAGAGTTATTGAGCATAAGTGGGAGGTGAATTTGGAATACACTGTCCTAAACGTCCTGAAGGTTCTTCAATGGGAAAAGCAAATATATCTATATAAATCAAAGAACCTTTTAAATGCTTCAGTAGTAACACATCCAACAAAACCTTATCACAAGCAAAAGTTCATGGTTCCTTAAGTAGTGTTTAGTGTTAATTCACACTGTTTCACGCAGCTGTTTGTATGTCTCCTTCATGCTCTTCACTGGGAACCCTCAGGTCCATCAAAGCCATCAGAGAGGGCCTATCGATTTTGGAGAATTTTTTGTTATGTATCTGCAAAACTACAGTACTAATCTTAGTTCATTAGTAGATTTTGGTCACCTTGGTTGAGACTTCCTGAGCAGAACTGGAGGCCTAACCTATCAAATTAAACATCAACACCATTAGGAACCGGCTGTTGCAGATATTCAAAGAGACAAAGATAGAGAACAAGCCTCTCGGGCCTTCTTCTCTCAGGCCTTCTTTTCAGTTCTCACAAGCTGCATGTCCACCATGTGGGAATGGTCAGAATCTGCTTGTTTGCAGATGAACCCCCTTAAACAAATAAAGAAGGACCAGGCTGAAGCTCAAATTCCCCAGTTTGTTGATGGAATTTTCCTGTTCCACATGAAATGGGCAGCATCATGTCGGTGAATGCAACTGTGAGGTTGAAAGTGCTAGGGTACATTTGGGGTACATTGTAGTCACATATGTAAGTATATTATGAGTTAGAACATGATTGGGCCACGTGAATAATTCCTCACGTTTCTGTGGCTCTATGTAAACTCTACAGGGATGCATGGAAGGCCAACCCAACATGGATGACAATGAGTCTGTGAACCTACCATTCGAAGACTTTTACCAGTCCCTGGGTGACAGCAACCTCAGCAAGAGCTTCCGTCTGCTGGCCTGCTTCAAGAAGGACATGCACAAAGTGGATACCTATCTGAGGGTGGCCAACTGCAGGAGTTCCCTTGACTCTAACTGCACCCTGTAGGGGACAACAAAGCACATTTAGCCATAGTCTGTGACCCCCGTGCTGTTGTGCGCTGATCTCCAGCTTGGGCCAGCTGCAAAAGCCCGTTCTCCATCACTGTGGTCAGGTGTGGCTAAATGTACTGCATGTTAATATGTTTCTTTACTGAACCGTCTCTGTCTTTTTTCTGCTTGTCAAAGAGGACTCATCCATTCATGAGGACATTGGTGAATGAAAAATGGGGACATATTTCAGTGTGGTGCTATGCAAATCAAATATGCTTTATTGAAACAGCTTTTTGTAGTTCATTGGATTATTAATGAAATAAAGAGAAATTAAAAGCTATTAAAATAAAATAAACCAATAATAACTTGTGGGTGGATGAGGAAGCTCCTGGATAACTATCTAAACTACTATATATATATATATATATATATATATATATATATATAGTGTGTGTGTGTCACCCCATCTATTCGTATGTATAATGCTTTGTGCTGTTGTTATTATGATTTTCCAAATAAACTTCTTCTCTGCAGTGTACTCTTGGCATCTGTGTATTTTGTGCATCAATCAGCCATAACATTGTGACCACCTTCTTGTTTCTACACTGTCCATTCCATCAGCTCCTCTCACCATACAGCACAGGAGCACCTGTTAGCTTTAGTATTACAGATGGTCAGGACCCCTCAGGACCACCACAGAGCAGGTGGTCTCTGACATGGTGGTGGTGGTGGTGTGTATGAGAGGATCAGACAGCAGTGCTGCTGGAGGTTCTGTCATGTGGATCAGTGTCGCCCTCTGCTGGATTGACAGTGATGAAATAGTTGCTCCAGCTCAGAAGCTTCAGGCAGCACTGCTGGAAGCAGCTCGAGCAGCACAGGTTGTAGACCTACTGCTTACTATACCCATCGTTCAGTACCCTGCCATTAAAAGCAGCCAGACCAGCAGGGCTGTTCAAATAGACGTGGAAAACACAGTACTTTACTCCTACAAACTCAGACACCGCTACTGTTCACCCCTCTGGCCGCCAGGGTTCTCGCGGCTCCTCTGGAGGAAGTGAAGCTGCAGCAGGTCGGACCTCCTGCTTCTGCTTCTCCAGATTATATATATATATATATATTTTTTTTTATTATTATTTTTTACGTTCTGCGCATGCGCAGGCGCTCGCCCGATCTCGCTTTCCCTACGCGTGTGTGACGTCACTGCGCGCGAGATTCCCTCTGTGTTTACGGAAGTTTCCCTTTTTCTCATGTGTGAGCAAGTGTGATATAGTGTGAAATAGTGTGAGCAAGTGTGATATAGTGTGAAATAGTGTGAGCAAGTGTGATATAGTATGTGCAAGTGTGATATAGTGTGAGCAATTGCGATATGGTGTGAGGAAGTGTGATATAGTGTGAGGAAGTGTGATATAGTGTGAGCAATTGCGATATAGTGTGAGGAAGTGTGATAGAGTGATATAGTGTGAGGAAGTGTGATATAGTGAGGAAGTGTGATATAGTGTGAGAAATTGTGATAGAGTGATATAGTGTGAGGAAGTGTGATATAGTGTGAGAAATTGTGATATGGTGTGAGGAAGTGTGATAGAGTGATATAGTGTGAGGAAGTGTGATATAGTGAGGAAGTGTGAGAAGTTGTGATAGAGTGATATAGTGTGAGGAAGTGTGATATAGTGTGAGGAGGTGTGATTATGAGAATCTGAAGAAGTGTGATCACTCTGTAAGTGAGAGTGAAGAAACTGATGGATTTGGAGGTAGAAGTGATTGAGTTCAGGATTCCAGTTGAAAACAACAAAGCTGTTTTTATCTGGGAAATCCAGCCGTCCTTCTCAGAAGCGTTTATTTATGTAAGTATCCGGAAACACTTTAGTAGATTGTATTAAACCCCCCTGTTTCCATATCAATTTGCACTTTCCATCTCACTCCCAGAGGATGGGTCTGGAATTACCCAAAACATCTAAAAGCCAAGTGTATTATATTTGATACATATTTGAGTTATAGTTACTGTATACTATATACACACACACACACACACACACACACAGAGCTCCGGAAATATTGAGACCTTTTACTGTTTTCTCTTGTTTATTATAAAATAACCTTTTTATATTTTATTATTTAAAGCTTTGACAACATTTCTCACAAATTACAAATAAAAAGCCACCATTTGGGACCATTTCTGTTTTAGGGGCAGCCATGGCTTTGTAAGGGAACCAGTTTTGTGACTGTAAAGGTTGCCAGTTTGAGCAAGGCACTTAACTTCCCAGCTGCTGCCTGGATACTGTGGATAGGGCTGACCACTGCCCCGGGCATGTGTGCTCACTGCCCGTAGTGTATGAATTCACTTCAAATACTGTGAAAAGCTAATAGCAGTAACATAAATAACAACATACGTATTTGATCATATTATACCTGTTTCTGATGGATCACTAAAGGTGCTGATGGATCACCTGATGGATCACTAAAGGTGCTGATGTTTAATACGGGACACTCGGCCATGAACACGTCTATGTGTTATAATTAGCATTCGTTTAACAAAAAGAATGTTTCAGATGAAACAGGTCTAGTTTTACTACTAACTTTCTCTTGCACTGTTCTCTGTGTCAATTAGGAAGCCCTATGGAGTGTGTTCTCAGCTTTTGGAGCTCTCTATATGGTGAAGGTGTGTCCCAATGCTGCAGTGGCAACGCCAGGCTTTTATGCAATGGTCAAGTTTTACTCCTCTGCTCACGCGTCCAAAGCCCAGAGAGCCACAGACAGGCAGTGTCTCTTCCAGAACTCCCCTCTCAAAGTAAAGTGTTGCTCGTTTCCTCTTGGTCAACTCAAAATACAGAGTCCGTAGAGAACGGTCTAGCTGTACACATTCACGAGTAGTGGTTTGTCATAAATAAATTACTCTTGTATATATTTTATGCATGTAAAGTGACTTTACATGTGAAGCCCTTTTGTCAGTGTAACTTATAGCTCATTAAAACTATTGTTTTGGTTATTTGACTTAATAGAATTTCTCAAAAGATCAAAGAGCATAGGATGTACAGTACAGAAATGTCCAGCGTCTGACAAGAATGTTCATTTATACACTCAATACTTGGTTAAAGCCCCTTTACCATCAGCCAATCAGCTTGTGGCCCTGTTGAGATATTAATTAAGGTTGCTTTGATAGTGGACTTCAGCTCTTCTGAGTCACTAGGTCAGGTGTTTCTCCTCTGACATAGATCATTTATGGACTCAGGCCAATTAAGCACAGTAATTTGATGGTCAGAAATTCATTTGGTAGTAGTGTAATCACTGTGGGCAGGTGCTGCTGGAAAAGGAAATCAGTATCTCCCTACAGCACTGTGATAATTCTGGAATCTGGATAAAACACAGTGGACATGTCAATGACATGGCACCTAAACCATCACAGACTGAGGGAACTTCACACAGCGATGGCCTTCTGTGGCTTAACCTCTTAGTGGAGGGGGTCGATGATCGTCTTCTGGACAACTTCTGTGATATTCTGTAAACTGAACTGTGCAGAAAAGATCTGAGTGAGTGTGTTCCTCTAGTTTACCTAATCAGTCTTTCATCAAAGTAAATTAGGTGAGCTGCTGGTGGAACCGAACTGATCCATACAGTGTCTGGATTGCAGAGAAGATCAGCACCCAAGCCTGTATTCTGTATTCTGCTCTTGAAGCCAACGTCTCAGTACATTTACTAACCACAAACACATTCTTCCTTTTCCTCTTTCCAGGTGAGACTCAGCACAAAACAGAACCCAGCATTCCTCTTTTGGGGCAAATCCCTTAGTTTTGCTAAGTGCCAAGACTTGGCCAATCACTACCTGGGCTTCAATGGCTGGTCCACACGCATCGTCACTGTGAGTACAGTAATTTCCATCAGAAACAGATCAGCTGTTCATATGTGTCAGTCGTTGATATGCTTATATTTGTGAGGTTCACTTTGGACTCATTATTGAATGAATCTTTAATTCTTTGCTTCTTCTGGTCGATGTTGCAAAGAAAATGTATAAGATTTCTATTCTTTCTTTTAAAATTCGAGGCAGAAATGGTAGTTTCATGCCACTCCAGGTTCATTACATTCGGGTGTTAAATGAACTTGGCTTGTTCTCTCTCCCCCCCCCCCAGCTGAAGGACATCTCAAAATGTGCTGATGTTGGCTGGAGCTTGGACACGGCCAGTCAAGAAGAGCTGCTGAAATATGGCTGCATTGCGGAGCTGACTTTCCCACAGTACGGAGTGACATGTCGTGGGGTTGGTGTCGCTGAGGATGTTGTAGACTTGAAGAAAGGTGAATTCAGCAGAAAACCTGTACTGTTGTGACAGAATTGGTCACTATGCATTTAGATGATGCAGCTGTTTATCTAATTGAAAGGGATAAAGTGCCATTTTTTACATTCAAAACACATAAAGTGAAATTTGTAAAATTTGTTCATTATGGCTCAGTCCTCCAAAGTCCTATTTTCAAATGATAGTAAACTGTGTGTTTCATTTGGAAATGAAGCATCTTAGAGTCTAAACTCAAGCTCAAAGAGGAAGAGTTGAGAGGCACCGAATCCAAGGTGTCTGAAGACCAGAGTGAAGTTTTCAATTGTGTAATGGGTTAGGGTAGTTTAAATCTGGTAGAGGCACACCACTGCTGTGCCCATTATAGTGATTTCTCTGCTCCTGGCACACCTGATCAGCTAATTAACAAGCCTTTTCATGGTTGCATGGGGAGGGGGGTATTAAAGCAAGGAACCCACAAAAAAATGCAGGGTATGAGGGTACCAGGACCAAGTTTGAGAAACGGTGATTTAGGGTGCCTCATAATCTGCTGGTCTTGGTCTTCTGTGTTTTAAGCCCAGAGTAAATGCAGCATCTACCAGGAGATTTTAGAGCACTTCATGTTTCCATCTGCTGTCAAGCATTATGGAGATGCCGATTTCCTTTTCCAGCAGGACTCGGCAGCTGCCCACACTGCCAAAACAAAGTAAAACAAAAAGGCTTTGAAATGTTATGATGAATATAAAATATATGACTTTTACCTTTTAAAATAAATATCTTAACATTTATCTTAACATTAGGATGCCCTAGTGTCATATTCAGTCAAACGTTCAGCTCCTCGAATGAGCTTTTAGATCATATGTACTGTGGACAACAACGTTGGGAGACCTGCTCATCCATTTTTTTAATCAGGCCAAGAAGAAAAACTCTGGAAAAGAGGGAGGCTGATGAAATGGGCCAGAGACAAGGCAGTAATTGGAGCCTTTGAGAAAGTGTTTCTCATAGTTTTCGGTACGTATCACATTAATGTTCATAGTAACTTAATTCAAGGTGCATATTTTATAGAAGTTATGTATTAAACGGTCAACAGCTCCTGCTGTTCCAAAAAAGGCTTTTGGGAGTCATTCTGCACACAAAAGAAAAGTACTAGGAACACTTTTCATAGTGTGAGGGAAAACCCACAGTATAAGAAAACACCTTTACTTCATTTTAATTTGGCTTGGGGAACCCCAAGAGTGTGAATTACCTTTCCATAAATTTTTATTATTTTATATTTCAAACTTCCTGCACTTTCATTGCATTACTCAAATACGTATTATTTATTGGCACGTTGGACAGTTACAGTAATGATTCACAAAAAAGAGCATTTTTCATTAAAGAAAATTTCTGCCCCTCAGGAAATGGGAAAGTAGCAGTAGAATGTAGAATTGATCAAGAGGAAGCTCTACCAGATGATGATATTGAGGGAGCCATCCAGGTAATTATGTCTTATGTCAAATATGATTTCATGCTGTTGCATAGAATTAGGAACTTGCAGATCAGTACTTGTAATACTGCTGTATTAACCTCAGACCTCACCACAGAACAGACCTCTTTATAGACGCACTTTTACTCATCCTATTTATTCTATTTTGCTGATTAATTAATAAATGAATGTTCACAATAAGAGTCTAATCTTGTGCCTCTCTCAGGTGAATGACATCTCGTGGACCAATTTTGAAGCTGATGGTGCGGAGGAGGAAGATTTGCCGTGGGATTTTACTGTAGACCTCTCCCATTAGCCTTCACTTACTGTATTCCTGGTTGGAATAGACTTAAATTTGCACTCTTTTCCTACATGATCTGCAGTATAGAACACTGTAGATCCACTAAATTTCTTTCAATTTCCAACCAGAATATTCGAGACAGTTGTCTCGTTTGAGACAAATGTGCTGTAAACTGGTCGGAGAAGCTGATGTCAATATTTCCAATTTTGTTATAGAAATGGTATCTTTTGTAGAGTGACTTTTTTTTTAAGTCTCTCATATCTGTATATTTAAAATATAAAGACACATTTGACCTCATGAATATAATACTAGTAGATTGCTGCCGGATTTTCACAGGTTCACGGATATCCAGCCTTTTAAAGCAGTATAATTTGTGTGTTTGTGTTATATATGTATAAAAAATTGTCTTCTGGAGGAAACCGACCGTGTTATCTATCTCTACGAAATCATGATTATGGTGAATTTGTTACGTTATATTGTATTGTTTTATTATTGTACGTTTTATCATTGAAAATTGTATTTTTGGGTGACTGCTAGTCCAGCAAAGGAAAATTCATGGGGAATTCCTTTGGTGCTGATTTATCTGGATCTGTTCATGACAATACGTCTAGGTTTATCAATGAGGCTGTGTGTGTTCTAGTGATAGAGAATGACTAATGAAGTGTGAGTGAGGGAGTGAGTCATATATTAAAGTCTGCTGGCATTCACATATACCCGTTGGGCATTTAAAGGGTAAACACTGGCTATACACAGGTGTGTGTGTGAGAGAGAGAGTTAGTGAGAAAGTGGGAGGGAGAGAGAGAGTATGACACCCTTGACTACCAGTCACTCTTTCACGTGTTACTTCATCGTCACCGTGCTGTTCAGAAGAACCCCTCTCTCTCTCTCTCTCTCTCTCGCTCTCTCTCTCTCTCTCTCAGTTTCATGCATATATATATTCTTTTTTTATCCAACTTGCTCTGTCTCTTCTGTCACTTTCTTGTGAAAGTGGTGGTCACAGCCCAACACCTGACCTCAAGGGGAAGTAAAATTATTGGTATAGCGTGGTTGTTACCCACTACATCAGCCACCAACCTTTTAGTGCCACGTGCTTCATCGAAGTTTCTCAAAAACAAAACACTTCTGTGTCTAAAAGCTTGTAGAGACCCGATGTTACTTCTGAAATAATGGGCATGAATGGAACTGTGTTCCAGAAAAATGTAATTTGTCACATTTCCTGAACCTTGCATGCCAAAATCTTAGCCCTTTAAAGCTCTTTAAACTGAGACCTTTATATAGTAACGCTTTGATAAAAGCTATATATCGGTCAGTCCTAACATCTCTATAAGACCACCTGTAGGTTGGAAGAGGTCCTGTGGCATCACAAGTCCTCATTTGCAGTTTTTTTCTTCAGACTTCAAAAGTCTGGTGGGTGTGTTAGATTTGGGTTGAAGTTGACCCCTCCATGAAGGGTTGGGTTGGTGCAGGGTTGGTGACCACTGGTCTAGCTGCATGTGATTTCAATCCATCAGTCAATGTTTATTTGTATAGTGCTTTTACAACAAAGGACTTGTCACAAAGTAGGGTCCAAGCCTCAGGTGAGCAGCCAGCTGGCAACAGTGGCAAGGAACAACTCCCTCAGACTAGGAGGAAGAAACCTGGAGAACACCCAAGGCTCAAGTGAGGAACCCATCCTCCTCTGCTCAACACCAGAGACCGCAGAGGCAGTCAGATGAAAGCTTAGTGTTAGTTTGGACGTCCATGCAGGTCAAGTATTCTAAGCTGGCAGAAGAGTCTCAGATGTGAGATGAGTGGACTTTTTGGTAGAATCATTTGGACGAAGCTTCATGAGAGGGTGTGGACCAACATCAGCCAGGCAGCAAGGGCAGCTCAGGATATGGAGGTGACCCCAGATGGTCTATAGAGACAAAAGTGTCTGTAGAGGAGGTGTTCAGTGGAGATTTAAAGGCAGAGAGTGTGTCTTGAGTCCTGAACAGTGGGGGGTCTTGGGGGGCTTTATAAGAGAAAGCTCACCCCCTGCAGTGTTCTTTCCAATTCACAGAATGTGTCCCCCTGCAGTGGTCTTTCTAATTTGAGGGACTGTCAGTAGGCCTGCAGCTTGTGAGTGAAGTGTAAGTGAAGGGTTGTATGGTTTTAGAAGGTCTTTTAGATGTTGTGGGAGTGAGCAATTGGGTGACTTGTAAGTTAGGAGCCGTGTTTTATAGACGATTCTTAATTGAATAGGAAGCCAATGAAGGGATGAGAGAACAGGACTAATGTGATCACATGTCCTAGCCCTGATGAGACTCTAGCAGCAGCATTTTTTTTTTAATTGGAGCTTCTGTAATGATTTTCCTGAACTACCAGCCAGAAGAGCATTACAATAATCCAGCCTTGATGTTATGAATGCATGCATTATTAAATTATTACATTAAGTGCTTTTCACAATTTGGCTAAAGAGAGTATCAAATGAGAGGTCTGTGTCCAACAAAACCCCTAGGTTTCTTATGGTGGATCTGGGAATAATTGAGAGACCATCTAGATTAAAAGGAATATTGGGTTTATTTGGCCCTAGAATTAGAATCTGGTTGTTGTTGTTTTTTTCAGAGTTTAGGAAAAGGAAATTTTGTGTCACCCAAGTTAATTTCTTTAACACACTTCATTATCCTTTTGAGGCACTGATCCTCAATGGTTTAGGATTTGCTCCCAATTTGGTTGTAATAATGATGGCACTTTCCCCCTTTTTCTCCAGTGAATGTGTACATGCTCTCACAGTGTTCATGACTTTCCATCTAACTTCTAACTTCCTTTTATGACCGTTTCATTCATTTCTCGTGAAAGCATGTGCATAAAATAAATGATACCGAGAGGCTTTTAATGCACATATTGAAAGTATGTTGCCATGTGTGGAGTGGAAGCCCTGTTTTGGCTCGGTCTAGACAGGAATGATCCAGTCTGTAATTTGCTGTTCTTTCAGACAAATGCAAATACAAGCTTCAGTGGAGAAACCTCTGTGATTAAAAATAGAGCTCGTATCGGCGGTGAAGTATACTGAGAGATGATGTTTTGATTTAGAGAAGCATTAGGCATTATCCCTGAGGGGTAAACCAAATGTGGGTGAGTCAACCACTGATACTCATCCATGCCAAGATGTTTGGCTTAGAATTGGTTTATTTAGATGGGTGTGTTATGTTTAGGTGTACATTTGGCTTCTAGTAATCCTACAATATCCAGGAGCTTTAATCTGTTTCACCTAGATTGACAGTCCTCGACCGGCCTAATTCATATGACCCTGCATGAACCTACATGAGTTCAAATGAAGTGAATCTATGGAAATATCAAGAAACTATGCCAAACTGTCTGAAAACAGCTGAACCCTAAACCATGAACTCTAAACCAGCTTTTTCCACAGGCTGTTTAATAGTTCAGTGGACCCTCATTTTGCTCTTTTCATGGTCAGTTTTATCGTTTTCTCAATCTTTAGTACGTTCCAGATTAACTAAAGTATGATCAGCCATAATATTAGCACCACCTGCCTAATATCATGTGTTTACCGCTGTGTCACCAAAACAGCTCTGGCCTGTCAAGGCATGTGCTCCACAAGGCATCTGAAGGTGCTCGTTGGTATCTGGACCTGAAACATTAGCAGCAGATCCTTTAAGACCTAGTCGGTTATGAAATAATGTCTCCATGGATGTTTCAGTGAACCTCGGGAATCCACGTCCTTACTTTGGACGCCTTAGGTACTGACCACTACATACCATCAATCCCCCACTAGACCTGTAAGGTGTTCGGACTCAGTATAGCTATGAGAGGTGTTTGTCAAAGTGATAGTGGAAAGTGGAATTAAATGTTCTGGTCATTTTCTGGTCCTTCACCCTCCTCTGGTTGGCTGGGTGTTATAACCTCTTCTCATTTACCATCCAAAGCTGTGTATAAGCCCAGGAGATGAGTCTTGCACACAGTGACTATTACAAAAGACAAGTTACAGAGATCTCGCAAGGCTTTAATGATAGTCTTGAATTAGTGTTGCTCATAATCAATGAGTCATCGAAACAGCTTAACTGAAGTTTGTGAGGTGTTCTCAGTCTCGGATCACTTATCCTCAGGAGAAGATGAAGCATGGCTCTCTGGTGTTTTATCTGGTTGAGCGCCCTCCTTTGCATGGCACAGGTCTGCTCCATGCCCACAAAGTGCAAGCTCCAGCGGAGACTCGTAGAAACTTGTCACCATCTCCTGGAGAGCATGGTAAGCTAAGGTTTTGTTTGCTTTGGCATACCCTGGACTGGATTACTATAATGTGTTGCAACTTTTATTTCTTTATTCAGGGGGGTGCATTGCCTTTCCAGTGCCTTGAGGACTATGTATTGGTCCCATTTCCCAAAGCTGCATTTGAGTCCAGCACCAGCACCACGGTAATCTTTTTTTTTTTTTTTGCACAAACACATGCATAGTTTCTCAAGATCCATGAAATGAAGTTTTGTCAATAGAGTCAGAATGTCTAGAGCAGATAGACAGGATCCTATTGTTATATGCCTAATACCAGACAAGGGCTGCCCCCAGCATATACTGTGAACAGGGCAGTTGAGGATGACGTGGGATGGTGATCATCCAACATCCTGACCTCACAACATTTTCTGTTGCTGATTGCAATTAAGTCTTCACAGCAGTAACCCAGAATATAATAGAAGGCCTTCCCTGGACATTAAATACAGCAAAACAAAAGCAGGATGAACTTCTGAGGATCATTAATTTCAGGAGAAACAGTGAATGAGTAGGTGTCTCAAATCTTTTGTGCATAGAGTGAACAGTGAAAGAGTGTCAGTCCATGTTAATGTATGTCAATCCAACTGGTCTGAAAAGAAACACTTTAGGAGCCCTGAGAGCATCAGATATTTTGCTGTGCTGTTTTAAACTCTGAGACCTGCAAACACAATGTAATCAGCTGCAGGTTTTGTCTGAGAATATACAAATGATCCCAGTTTAGAGACACTATTGGTGGATTTATGTGTCTCTATGTATATATGTCTATCTATTTATTAACTATTCATCTGTTTGCCATATCATTGATTATGCTTAATGCTGATGATGCTGGTGTTCTTAACATCCTCTTCATTTCCACAAAACAGACCATTGCAATGGAAAAGTCCATTTACATAACACTTGAGTACATCGATTCCATGTTAAACAATGACGGACTCCCTGACCAGTGGACCGCCCAAGAGAAACTGGACTATGTCCAACACATCCTGTTCCGTCTGATTGAGGAGAACAAATGCGTAAGCACAAAGTAGTTACACTTATATTACTGGAAGTCTGAAGCCCAAATGGCCCTTATTGATCACAGCTGTATTCACTCAAATGTACAATCAGTACAGGTATTTCAGCTCTCAGCTACATTTTATCCAGACTTGAATTAGCATGTTAGGGCAATGGTTTGTTCAGTCATTGTTAGGAAAAGACAATCAGCAGCCCCACAGCCAGCAGCCATGAGCTCCCCAAACAACACTCTGTACATCATGACCATCTCCTTCTTTCTAGATCCACTGTCCATTACCTCCATGTCACCACATAGGAGCACTGTGTAGTTCTAAAATTACAGACTGTATGAGGCTAAATGCACAGTGAATCTAGAAACAAGGAGATTGTCGTGATGTTATGGTGGGTCAATGTAACTGATGTCTGTAAACCATGATAATATTGTACTTCCAAAGTGTTTTAAAATGCATTAATAGCAAACGACTTGTGGACTAAGTCCAGCCAAAAATCATCAATTTTCTTTTGCCATTCCATGCAACTTTGATGAATAAGGGCCTGACTGAGATGCTACACTAGAGCTATGTTTCCTCACTACAGCTCATTCTTTTGTTTTTGTAAATTAAGGTCATGAGCAAAACCCAGGACTCACTGGATGACTTTCTTCACCGAGAGGCTTCTCTAAAAGCATACTTCCAGAAGATATCAACAGTTTTAATCGAGAAGGTAGATCAATTATGTCGTTATGTCGGCCATGTCGTTTCATTTGATGGAGTTAAGTTGGTCTAACTGTTCATTTTTCCCCTCAGGACTTCCAATTCTGTGCTTGGGAGTTTGCAAGGATTGAAATTTTGCATGCCCTGCAGTATATACTGAATGATAACTTTCAAAGCAGAGCTGAAGGAATGCAGCATATAAATGCATAATGATTACCAAGATGTTATTTTTGTTTATATGTTTTTTATTTATTGATAATATATTAGAGAACTGATATTAAAACAGCAAACTGTAGAATCTTTTGATGCTGGACCAAGGCCAGGAAAATTGTGAAGGACAGCAACAGCAAGCAGTAGTCCCACACACACACACACACACACACACACACACACACACAGCATTGTGTTACATGCCACTCTCTGCACATTTTGCACACTGCACTTTTTTCACTGATAGTATATTTGAAATATATATATATATATATTATTCACATCTATATTTCATTCACGTATACAATTGTACTGTATATGTTTCTACTTTGTCTTATTTCATCTGTACATATTGATTTAGTTCCTTCTTTTAATTTAATCTTGTTTAATCCTTACATTTCATACATTTCTTCTCTTGGCATTTATCTCTAATATTTCATGTGACCAGACAGTTGTCAAAGAATTTCATAGTCGCATCCAGTTGTAATGTGACTGTGTACGTTGCAAATAAAACTTTATCCTTACTTGGACTTGAACTTTTTGTCCAGTAAGTTCATTACGGGACTTACAGGTTGTTCTTGCCACTGTTTATGTCAAAGTATAGCATACACATAATAATAATAATAATAATAATAATAATAATAATAATAATAATAATAATAATAATAATAATAATATTGTTAATTATTATGTTAAAATGCTATTTCTGTAATTATTCAAACAATGATTGTTGGTTATCTATTTGACTGAAAAAGCAAAAGTGGAAAATACTGTATTTGTATTTTTATTGACAATTATTTTTATAAATATTATAAAATCAAATATCAATATTTTTTTTTAAGTTGGTAAAATACTATGTTAAATAATGTTAAATAATCTGAAATTCTATTTTTGTGTTCAAACAAAATCACACCAGTTTTCTGCAGGGGGTTCCTAAACAGCTAGGAAAGGTACAAAATGTCTTACAGTGTGGTTTTTGAATTTATTTCGGTTTTGATTGAAACGGTTCATTCTTAAGAGGCAGGGACTTGCCACGAGCTGTGGCAAATTGAAAGGGAAAGTTGTGCCAGTTGTGTGACAATGCAACCACAAACCCCTGCATGACAGAGTACAATATGTCTTATTATACTCTCAGCAGAACGAATCACTCACAGGACAATTCCATAATCATGCAATCAGCTTTTTAACACAATATATGATATTCTGCAAAACAAAATCATATATGCTTGCAGAAGCAGCATGCAAAAGGGTTTATGCCTGTAAATTATTATTGCAAAAGCTAAGAGGCTTTTTATTTGTACACTATAAAAATGCATTGTGTAATGCATTCTGCATAATGCATTTTTTATTTACTACAATCTGTAACTGTATTGTTCAGTGCATCAGGGGTGTACAATCCCATTACAGTCATTAACAGAAGACAGCTTGAAAACTGCTTTCTGTAGCAAAGCTTAGCTATTTTTAATTGTCACATCTAGCTTGACAAATATAATGACCTGTGAAAACTACAGCTAGCTATTTACCATGTTTAAATAAATTGGGGGTACTTGTCAATGTTGTTAAAAGCTTGAACATCTGAAATAAAAAAAATCAGTGCAAAAATGTATCCATCAGTTATAATTTACTTTATTAATTGTGGAAACACAAAGTATTTGGTTCATTGATTTCTTACAAAACTTGATAAACCAACAAGACAACTCAAGCACTTTCCCCCTTTTTAACTTTAACTGAGAATCAGGTACAGTGTGTGAGTCTGTAAATTGATCATGAAGGATGTTGTACTGTTTCCTAAGTTTATGAAGTTAAAAACATATTCAAGAGGACTTTGTCTTATGATTTTTAGACAAACATTGAGCAGAGGAATTTCCTTGCAACTCGTTTTGGAGGTATATGATCAGATTTTCAAAATCTGTTTTGTGGCAGGTGGCTTACAGATGATCAAATACAACTTGTTTAAGAGTGATATCAAATATTCAAAGGTGTTACAGAAAGGCAGGAGTTACATTTATATAAGAAATATATAAGAAATACCCATTTGCAACCACAGAAATCCGAATATGCTAAAATGACAGCAGTTTAACCACATTTCGTTTTGAGACGTGGGTGAAAACCCACCAACCAGCAAAGAAGTACAATAAAAAGAGGCCACTCTTTTGTGTGGTTCCACTCATTATTCGCACTGCTTCAGTGGAAGAACGAGCTGTTTCAATAATTCTTCATCATCTCCATCATCTTCTGCTTCATCCATGGCTGCGCTGAAGTTGCTGAGCCTCATGGTCCTTGTGTGGCTGCAGGTGTTGAATGCTGCGGTGATTCCTTGCGCGTGGACGCAGTTCAGACTAAAAGTCTTGAATGAGAAGAGCATCGAGCTACTGAAGAGCATGGTGAGAACCCTGCACATTGCAGAACTGGGGATGTGTATATTTAGGAGAATCCGCTGAGGTTCTTCTTGTTGTCATTGGCAGGGTGACCTGATGCCACTGAAGTGTTTCGAGAAAGGATGGCGCGCGTTCCCAGATGATTTGTTCTCCAACGCACAGGTAAATATTAAAATCAGAACGGGAGAAAAGTCAGTCTGACTGTATGATATGGAAGTTTATGGGTGTGATCCTCTCTGTGGTTCAGGATGAAGATCTGGCAGTGGTCGCTCTTGAAGCTCTGAAAGGAGTGGAAAGAGTCTTCAAGAACGAACCAACATCTGTCTCGTGGGACAGGGAAAAACTGGGACTCTTCAGGAATGTCATTTCTTACAGACAAGTGGAGAATCTGCAGAAATGTGTAAGGAATATTTGTGGCACTGCAATTGCTTCTGATGTTGGTGTGGAGGTGTGTTTTGTTTGTAACATCTTCGTGAAGAGGAGAATGGATGGATGAGTTAGTGGACCATATAGTTAAAACACCCTTCACTCTTTACAGGTTGGAGAAGCTGCATCTCAGAGAGAAATTGGAAGTTCCTCTAGTCTTGTGGACTTAAAGTCCTATTTTAAAGAGTTGGAGGAAAAACTGAAAATGGAGGTGAGTTCACTTTGATCAAGCTCGGCAAACGTCCACTTGATGTTTATGCATAAAGGCCGCATCGTCGTGCATTAAATGAAGGATTGTTGATGTGATTGTTGTAAAGGAATTCAGTGAGTGCTCCTGGGAGATGGCGAGGGATAAAGCCCAACACGTCCTCATGAAGTTCCAGGCGTTTCTGGAAAGCAGAGAGTAGAAGCACCTGCTGGACAGAGACCCTCAGGACCAAGAACATTTCCTCTCCTTTATAATCAGGATTAAACTTTATTTATTTATTTATTTATTTATTTATTTATTTATTTATTATATATTTATTTATTTTTATATTTATTTATTTATTTATTTGTGAATAATTAAGCAATGTTCATGCATTTTAAGAAAGTGTTATGTCTTTATGTACTTAATATTTTAATAAACAAAATTACATTTAAAAATTGAGGGATTGAGGGTTTTTTTTCTTGCTCTCTTTTTTTATTCAAATAATGCTTTCAGAGTAAATTGTATTTGCTGTTTACTGTGGACAGAATGCTCTGGCTGACCCACAGCAGCATATGCTTTAAGAATGGTGTGGAACTCTTTAGAGTTAATTCACTATTTATCTATACTGTATATTGTAATACAGTCTCTACATTATATATTCTTTAATATTGTTTTTCTTTACTAAATTATTATCTTTCTACTCTTCTGTACTGCACTGATGCTGCTGCTGGAACCTTCATTTCCCTGAGGGAACCTTAATTTTCCCCAAGGGATCAACAAAGTTCTATCTTATGTTATCTTTTCTGGCAAAGGCATCCAGAGAGCAAGTGTTTGGCCTCATTTCCAAAATGACATGGGTGAAGTTGTTGGGCTCAACCTGTGGCTGAAACAGAGGTCCTGACCAGGTGTTAGAGTTTGTGCTCTTCTACTTGATCCTTTAACAAATGAAAACTTCATAACATCCCATAATTCAACAGTTGCCTGTGGTGTTGATGGACCAGCAGAATGCAGAACTGCATTCATTGTATGAAGAGAAATTTGTGGGAATGTTGGGGATAATGTTAGAAAAGTGTTTTGCTGGAGCAGATCTAGAATATGACCATGCTCAAGTGTGGAACCAGTGACTGACTGGGTTTCATTTAAAACAATTTAACAAGCAAAATCTGCTGAGGTTAGGCCAGTTCCAATAACCGGGTACAGAAAGAACAGTGTCAGGAACCGACAACTGGAACCCAGGTCAAGTGAGGGGTTTTGCATTTTAGATATTTTTGTTTTGCTTTAGAAAATTATAAAATAAATAAAACATACTTCAAATTTGGGGTTCAAATGAAATCATTTATTTTCAAATCTAGCAGATAAACACACAACAATCAAATAAATAAATAAATAAATAAATAAATAAATAAATAAATAAATAAATAAATATATAAATAAATAAATAAATAAATCAATAAATCAATAAATAAATACATAAATAAATAACATAAAGACTCATGCAAATTCTTATGCTTATAAAATTGCTTTGAGAAGATCCTCTGTCAACGTGTTAGACTGATGTTGTCCAGATGTTGCTGTTCTCCACCAGAATGATCTGCAGAATGCTCAGAAGCTCGTGACGAACCCTTTCCCACGCGCACACACTGTACTCCTGTTAAAACAGTAATGAGAACAACATTATTAAACAGAGGAAACTTGATCTGTTCTACAGAAACACACCAATCGTCTGTCTGTGCAGCTGAAAGAAAGGTTCCTCTGTTGAAGGTGCTCCAACCTTTTCTCCCAAAAGTGCTGCAAGCTTCTGAAAATAGTGTGTAAGAGCAGCGTCTCTCGCAGCAAATCCATCTCCATCTTCTGCTGTTGAAACCACCAGATTCTGCAACACAAACGTCCATTTAACACAATGCATGAAGACGTTGGTCCTGCACGTCTGATCGTTTTGCACACATTGGAGAGAGAGAAGGGGATGTTCTTACACATTTGTTCTCGTTGGTTTGTCGATAAATGATGCTCTCAAATTTCTCCAGCTTTTCAGGATCCCAGTACTGTGGAATACCATCGTTCTCCATCAGGGAGCTCACGTTCAGCAGGGTCTTATACACGGCCTTTGTGACCCCCACATCCTGCCCGGTATCACAAACACAGCCTGTTAGCTACGACCATTTCAACGTCTGTTCAGACACTGAACTGTGGAGAAAGTCTCAGCTCTCAGGACTCACCTGTTTGGAGTCGTTGGACTGCAGAGCCCAGGTGGGCAATCTTATTTCAAAGCTGTCCCCCAAACAGTGGGAGGGAAAAGGGCCAGCCTATCACAGGACAAAGAGAGTGGAGAACTGAACCATCACAGAGGAGGAACGAAAACAAGAAAATCTAAACTGTGACATATGTTACACCCGTCTCCTGTCAGATCTTCTCTACATACCATGGTCTCCAGCAGGTTGTGAGTGGTTTCCACGAGCCTCCTCTGAAGCTGGCATTTTATGGGCATTGACCAGACCCGAGCAGCACAGAGAAGAGTGCTCACCCAAAACAAAAGCTGGAATGCCATTGTATAGCCAAGCTGGAGATGGGAGAGAAGAGGGTTAGAAATGAACACCATCAGTACGAACTTGGAGACCATGTACACTCTGTACTTTATAAAAGCAGGAGAAACCTACATTCAGGACTGCCAGGAGGATCTCAAGAAGTTCTGCTCGCTCTGATGCCATTTCTGTGGGTTTTGTAGTGTGGATCTGTCTATGTCACGCAAAATGTGGTCATTTCCCTTTTTTCACTTTCACTGCTTCACTTTTTCAATTTCCATGGAGTTCAACAAAATGAAATTTCTCTCTATCAAACTTAATTTGATTTCAAACAACAAAAATGCATATAATCCCTGAATATGATTTAGACATTTTCATCTTAAAAATTCCATATATTCCCAGTACTTACTCATCACCAAAAAACTGTGTTTGAAACAGTTATTATGAATAATCAATTATAATTTCTAACTTGTTCTTTTTATATATGTGATAAAGAATCATTTGATATCATCAATTTTATAGAAAACATCTGAAAACGTTTATGCACAATTTTTTGAAAAATGTTTTATATTCATTGCATTTCATTCCACACAAAAAATGTGTTTCAGAAAATAATGCATGTGTCCCAAATGCATTTTTAAATACATTCCAAGGTTTTGGGAAACACTTGCATCTCCAGTCCGTTGCTCCCAGTATATAAGCTGCAACTGTAGTCACTGGAATTCCATTGGAAAGCTGGACTGGAGACTGGAGAGAGCAGAGGGATGTGGATCCATGTTTATTTGGGGAACAAAATACATTCTGTAATTAAAACAACAAATGAGCTGGAAAACATCCCATTTGGAAATTTTCATTTTTACATCGTGCTTCCCTTTCCAATTCTAATCAATTTGTTTGTTGTGAAATTGTAAAATTGTGTGTCATTATTACAAGAAAGCATGACTTTATTTTGTATTTATGGAATTTTTCTACCAATTATTTGTATTTTGCATAACATCTAATCACTTCTACTTTACTTCAATTGCAATAATTTAATAAAAGCACTTTTAATATTTGTGATTGTGGTAGAACACATAGATCATCTCACCTCCAAGGAGCTTTCATTCATTGTGTTCAACCAAATTCACAAGAGTGTAAAACTCCCATCAGTGTCCTGCTTGCCTGCAGGGGGTTCCTGAACAGTTTGGAAACATGATGACGTTGTTGTATCAGTTCTAGATAATCTTAAGACATCAAAACGAAATGTCTTACGTTGTGCTCTTCAATAAACGGTCCCAGTGAGTCTATTTCGATTCGGACTGAAGGATAAACGGTTGATTGATAAGAGGAAGGGAAGTCCCTAAGCTGAAGTGAAAAAGTGAGAGTGAAACTTGTGCAGGTGCTTAGAAATTAAAGTCTAAATGATGATCCAACAACACACACCTGCATCCCATTATCCAATCACATGAGCTTTGTTATTGAAATGTGGACAGATTCTGAATATGACGCAATACAGTTTCATGTGAGAATGCATTTGCTTTTGTTGTTGCTGTGGAAATGTGGTAGCCTTTCTTATCGTTTAAATTCATTTCTATTCATCTCTTTATTTAGTTATTTTTTGACTGTGGTTAATTATGCTGTGCTATATTAAAATGATAATGGCTTTCACTTTTTTAATATTTTAATAACCAAATTTAAAATTTGGAATGAAGCAATGGAGGTCTTTGATTTTCAGGTTCTTCCTCTTTAATATTGAATGAATGCCTTTATAATAAATATAGAACTTCTTTTAATCAACGATCGTATACAGGAGAACCAAACGACAAAACAAGATCTAGAATATGACTCCTCCATCTGGCTTCTCTGTGTGCACTTGTAGGTTCCAAGCATATGATGAAGTTTGCACCACAGGCTGCCCAGACATTCATTCCATATTTTGCAGGTTGTGGAGGTATATAGGGCCTAAATGGCCAGCAGCCCCTAAATGGCATCAGCTTCTCGTCACTGGTGACATCAGGCCTAGGGTTGTAAAACTCCCTTCTTTGACATCCACATTTCTTCACTCTATATCCTCCGACGGGCTTGTCCTGGGGCGGGCTGCTGATGGACTGGGGATGGGACTCGTCTTCGTTTTGGGACTGACTGGTGCTCAATCTCACCCTTATTCTTCATAGACACTGTCAGGCTGTGAATTTCGAGAAATGTGATCCTCATATTCTGCATCTTCTTTCTCTACATCTCTCTCAAAAGCATCTCTTCCCCAATCATTTGAAAGGGCATCTGAGCAGAGATACGTCTGGCTATTGTTGGTGATAAGAACCCACACCTGTAAAGTTCTATTTATAGTTTCACAGCTGTGTATTTTTGCAACAACATCTGTCTTGGTTGGTAAAATGTGAAGGAATGTGAGCAGACAGGTGTCTGAGCCCGAATTTTACAACAATGTCACATCTTTGTCCGGGAACAGCAGGGGCAGAAAATATAACCCCCAACCACCCAGTTGTTCTAAAAAAAATAAAATTAATCGTTGATGGCAAGAACACCCTGTACTTCAATTAGTCCGACTCTTTGTTTGTTTATTTAGATATTTAGATATTTAGATATTTTTGTTTCTTTTTGAAAATGACAAATTCAATGAACCATGTTACAACACTTCAAACATGGGTTTCAAATGAAATTATTTATTTTCATTTTCATCAACAAAACACATTAAATAAATAACAATATAAACGAATAAATGAATAAGTTACACGAATAAATAAGTGTATAAATAAATAAATAAATAAATCAATAAATAAATAAATAAATAAATAACATAAAGACTCATGCAAATTCTTATGCTTATAAAATTGCTTTGAGAAGATCCTCTGTCAACGTGTTAGACTGATGTTGTCCAGATGTTGCTGTTCTCCACCAGAATGATCTGCAGAATGCTCAGAAGCTCGTGACGAACCCTTTCCCACGCGCACACACTGTACTCCTGTTAAAACAGTAATGAGAACAACATTATTAAACAGAGGAAACTTGATCTGTTCTACAGAAACACACCAATCGTCTGTCTGTGCAGCTGAAAGAAAGGTTCCTCTGTTGAAGGTGCTCCAACCTTTTCTCCCAAAAGTGCTGCAAGCTTCTGAAAATAGTGTGTAAGAGCAGCGTCTCTCGCAGCAAATCCATCTCCATCTTCTGCTGTTGAAACCACCAGATTCTGCAACACAAACGTCCATTTAACACAATGCATGAAGACGTTGGTCCTGCACGTCTGATCGTTTTGCACACATTGGAGAGAGAGAAGGGGATGTTCTTACACATTTGTTCTCGTTGGTTTGTCGATAAATGATGCTCTCAAATTTCTCCAGCTTTTCAGGATCCCAGTACTGTGGAATACCATCGTTCTCCATCAGGGAGCTCACGTTCAGCAGGGTCTTATACACGGCCTTTGTGACCCCCACATCCTGCCCGGTATCACAAACACAGCCTGTTAGCTACGACCATTTCAACGTCTGTTCAGACACTGAACTGTGGAGAAAGTCTCAGCTCTCAGGACTCACCTGTTTGGAGTCGTTGGACTGCAGAGCCCAGGTGGGCAATCTTATTTCAAAGCTGTCCCCCAAACAGTGGGAGGGAAAAGGGCCAGCCTATCACAGGACAAAGAGAGTGGAGAACTGAACCATCACAGAGGAGGAACGAAAACAAGAAAATCTAAACTGTGACATATGTTACACCCGTCTCCTGTCAGATCTTCTCTACATACCATGGTCTCCAGCAGGTTGTGAGTGGTTTCCACGAGCCTCCTCTGAAGCTGGCATTTTATGGGCATTGACCAGACCCGAGCAGCACAGAGAAGAGTGCTCACCCAAAACAAAAGCTGGAATGCCATTGTATAGCCAAGCTGGAGATGGGAGAGAAGAGGGTTAGAAATGAACACCATCAGTACGAACTTGGAGACCATGTACACTCTGTACTTTATAAAAGCAGGAGAAACCTACATTCAGGACTGCCAGGAGGATCTCAAGAAGTTCTGCTCGCTCTGATGCCATTTCTGTGGGTTTTGTAGTGTGGATCTGTCTATGTCACGCAAAATGTGGTCATTTCCCTTTTTTCACTTTCACTGCTTCACTTTTTCAATTTCCATGGAGTTCAACAAAATGAAATTTCTCTCTATCAAACTTAATTTGATTTCAAACAACAAAAATGCATATAATCCCTGAATATGATTTAGACATTTTCATCTTAAAAATTCCATATATTCCCAGTACTTACTCATCACCAAAAAACTGTGTTTGAAACAGTTATTATGAATAATCAATTATAATTTCTAACTTGTTCTTTTTATATATGTGATAAAGAATCATTTGATATCATCAATTTTATAGAAAACATCTGAAAACGTTTATGCACAATTTTTTGAAAAATGTTTTATATTCATTGCATTTCATTCCACACAAAAAATGTGTTTCAGAAAATAATGCATGTGTCCCAAATGCATTTTTAAATACATTCCAAGGTTTTGGGAAACACTTGCATCTCCAGTCCGTTGCTCCCAGTATATAAGCTGCAACTGTAGTCACTGGAATTCCATTGGAAAGCTGGACTGGAGACTGGAGAGAGCAGAGGGATGTGGATCCATGTTTATTTGGGGAACAAAATACATTCTGTAATTAAAACAACAAATGAGCTGGAAAACATCCCATTTGGAAATTTTCATTTTTACATCGTGCTTCCCTTTCCAATTCTAATCAATTTGTTTGTTGTGAAATTGTAAAATTGTGTGTCATTATTACAAGAAAGCATGACTTTATTTTGTATTTATGGAATTTTTCTACCAATTATTTGTATTTTGCATAACATCTAATCACTTCTACTTTACTTCAATTGCAATAATTTAATAAAAGCACTTTTAATATTTGTGATTGTGGTAGAACACATAGATCATCTCACCTCCAAGGAGCTTTCATTCATTGTGTTCAACCAAATTCACAAGAGTGTAAAACTCCCATCAGTGTCCTGCTTGCCTGCAGGGGGTTCCTGAACAGTTTGGAAACATGATGACGTTGTTGTATCAGTTCTAGATAATCTTAAGACATCAAAACGAAATGTCTTACGTTGTGCTCTTCAATAAACGGTCCCAGTGAGTCTATTTCGATTCGGACTGAAGGATAAACGGTTGATTGATAAGAGGAAGGGAAGTCCCTAAGCTGAAGTGAAAAAGTGAGAGTGAAACTTGTGCAGGTGCTTAGAAATTAAAGTCTAAATGATGATCCAACAACACACACCTGCATCCCATTATCCAATCACATGAGCTTTGTTATTGAAATGTGGACAGATTCTGAATATGACGCAATACAGTTTCATGTGAGAATGCATTTGCTTTTGTTGTTGCTGTGGAAATGTGGTAGCCTTTCTTATCGTTTAAATTCATTTCTATTCATCTCTTTATTTAGTTATTTTTTGACTGTGGTTAATTATGCTGTGCTATATTAAAATGATAATGGCTTTCACTTTTTTAATATTTTAATAACCAAATTTAAAATTTGGAATGAAGCAATGGAGGTCTTTGATTTTCAGGTTCTTCCTCTTTAATATTGAATGAATGCCTTTATAATAAATATAGAACTTCTTTTAATCAACGATCGTATACAGGAGAACCAAACGACAAAACAAGATCTAGAATATGACTCCTCCATCTGGCTTCTCTGTGTGCACTTGTAGGTTCCAAGCATATGATGAAGTTTGCACCACAGGCTGCCCAGACATTCATTCCATATTTTGCAGGTTGTGGAGGTATATAGGGCCTAAATGGCCAGCAGCCCCTAAATGGCATCAGCTTCTCGTCACTGGTGACATCAGGCCTAGGGTTGTAAAACTCCCTTCTTTGACATCCACATTTCTTCACTCTATATCCTCCGACGGGCTTGTCCTGGGGCGGGCTGCTGATGGACTGGGGATGGGACTCGTCTTCGTTTTGGGACTGACTGGTGCTCAATCTCACCCTTATTCTTCATAGACACTGTCAGGCTGTGAATTTCGAGAAATGTGATCCTCATATTCTGCATCTTCTTTCTCTACATCTCTCTCAAAAGCATCTCTTCCCCAATCATTTGAAAGGGCATCTGAGCAGAGATACGTCTGGCTATTGTTGGTGATAAGAACCCACACCTGTAAAGTTCTATTTATAGTTTCACAGCTGTGTATTTTTGCAACAACATCTGTCTTGGTTGGTAAAATGTGAAGGAATGTGAGCAGACAGGTGTCTGAGCCCGAATTTTACAACAATGTCACATCTTTGTCCGGGAACAGCAGGGGCAGAAAATATAACCCCCAACCACCCAGTTGTTCTAAAAAAAATAAAATTAATCGTTGATGGCAAGAACACCCTGTACTTCAATTAGTCCGACTCTTTGTTTGTTTATTTAGATATTTAGATATTTAGATATTTTTGTTTCTTTTTGAAAATGACAAATTCAATGAACCATGTTACAACACTTCAAACATGGGTTTCAAATGAAATTATTTATTTTCATTTTCATCAACAAAACACATTAAATAAATAACAATATAAACGAATAAATGAATAAGTTACACGAATAAATAAGTGTATAAATAAATAAATAAATAAATCAATAAATAAATAAATAAATAAATAACATAAAGACTCATGCAAATTCTTATGCTTATAAAATTGCTTTGAGAAGATCCTCTGTCAACGTGTTAGACTGATGTTGTCCAGATGTTGCTGTTCTCCACCAGAATGATCTGCAGAATGCTCAGAAGCTCGTGACGAACCCTTTCCCACGCGCACACACTGTACTCCTGTTAAAACAGTAATGAGAACAACATTATTAAACAGAGGAAACTTGATCTGTTCTACAGAAACACACCAATCGTCTGTCTGTGCAGCTGAAAGAAAGGTTCCTCTGTTGAAGGTGCTCCAACCTTTTCTCCCAAAAGTGCTGCAAGCTTCTGAAAATAGTGTGTAAGAGCAGCGTCTCTCGCAGCAAATCCATCTCCATCTTCTGCTGTTGAAACCACCAGATTCTGCAACACAAACGTCCATTTAACACAATGCATGAAGACGTTGGTCCTGCACGTCTGATCGTTTTGCACACATTGGAGAGAGAGAAGGGGATGTTCTTACACATTTGTTCTCGTTGGTTTGTCGATAAATGATGCTCTCAAATTTCTCCAGCTTTTCAGGATCCCAGTACTGTGGAATACCATCGTTCTCCATCAGGGAGCTCACGTTCAGCAGGGTCTTATACACGGCCTTTGTGACCCCCACATCCTGCCCGGTATCACAAACACAGCCTGTTAGCTACGACCATTTCAACGTCTGTTCAGACACTGAACTGTGGAGAAAGTCTCAGCTCTCAGGACTCACCTGTTTGGAGTCGTTGGACTGCAGAGCCCAGGTGGGCAATCTTATTTCAAAGCTGTCCCCCAAACAGTGGGAGGGAAAAGGGCCAGCCTATCACAGGACAAAGAGAGTGGAGAACTGAACCATCACAGAGGAGGAACGAAAACAAGAAAATCTAAACTGTGACATATGTTACACCCGTCTCCTGTCAGATCTTCTCTACATACCATGGTCTCCAGCAGGTTGTGAGTGGTTTCCACGAGCCTCCTCTGAAGCTGGCATTTTATGGGCATTGACCAGACCCGAGCAGCACAGAGAAGAGTGCTCACCCAAAACAAAAGCTGGAATGCCATTGTATAGCCAAGCTGGAGATGGGAGAGAAGAGGGTTAGAAATGAACACCATCAGTACGAACTTGGAGACCATGTACACTCTGTACTTTATAAAAGCAGGAGAAACCTACATTCAGGACTGCCAGGAGGATCTCAAGAAGTTCTGCTCGCTCTGATGCCATTTCTGTGGGTTTTGTAGTGTGGATCTGTCTATGTCACGCAAAATGTGGTCATTTCCCTTTTTTCACTTTCACTGCTTCACTTTTTCAATTTCCATGGAGTTCAACAAAATGAAATTTCTCTCTATCAAACTTAATTTGACTTCAAACACCAAAAATGCATATAATCCCTGAATATGATTTAGACATTTCCATCTTAAAAATTCCATATATTCCCAGTAACTCCTTGATTGATAAGAGGAAGGGAAGTCCCTAAGCTGAATTGAAAATGTGAGAGGAAAGTTGTGCAAGTGCGTAGAAATTAAAGTCATAATGGTGATCCAACCACACACCCTGCATCCCAATTTCCAACCACATGAGCTTTGTTATTAAAATGTGGACAGATTCTGAATATGAGTGAATACAGTTTCATGTCAGAATGCATTTGCCTTTGATGTTGCTGTGGAAACGTGAAAGCGTTTCTTATTGTTTAAAATCAGGATGAAACTTTATTTTATTTTATTTGCTTTACTTTATTTTATGTAGTCATTTATTTATTTATTTTGTTTTGTAGTGAGGTTCTGTCTATGTCACCAAAATGTGGTCATTTCCCCTTTTTCACTTCATGCTTTCCCTTTCTATGATGTTTTGAAATCCAGATTTTCAGTTTCCCAGTGTGGAATGGGATCCTTCTCCATCATGAAGTTAATTAGAGCCTTTGTGACTCATATCATACCCAACCTCAAGAATACTGTTAATCAAAGTGCTGTTAAACCTTGACCTTCTATCAGTAATGAACATCTGGAGCAGAGGTGAGGTGGTAGCTCTTTTCAAAAAATGAGCAAAGAATAAAGCCCTAACTGTTAGATGTTCCATCACTCCTATCTGCCGTGCTTGAGACCTGGGCTGTGTTTCCTAAAACTGTCTACCTCTGTTGGAATCATAGTATTTAGAAACACGTTTGGTTGAACCAGTGAAGTCTGAACTTTAAAGGATGAAAGTCTGAATATCTGCAAAGGACACACAAACACATCACCTGTGACTCAGTGGCTGAAGTGGCCCTGTAGTGGAGTGCTGCAGTGTGCTTTAATACATAAGCTGTAATACATACATTATTAATACATAATATTAATACATAATTATTAATACATTAAAGCTGTAATACATTATTTTTGGATATTTTCCTTTTCTTTTTTTATTCCCTTGCTTCCCTTTCCAATTCTAGTTCCTTTGTTTGAAATCAGACTTGACAGCTCGGATCAGACACAATATTTGTTAGTGTATCTCCAAAATATGAATATCATGAAAAAGTTAATTTGTGTGTATCATTTTTTGTTTATTTGTTTTGAGGTACTTGAATGTTAATAAACCCTTTAGAGTTTATTAAAAGTGTCCTTAAAAATCTCTGACACTTCTCTTCTCTGTGACAAATAACGTTCTTGTGTTTCTTATACTGCATCATTCAGACAACCATTTGTAGCACCTTTATTTTTTTATATAAATAGAAAATATTTTTGACCAATAAGCAATACAGATGTGACCACAAATGAAACAGGTTTTGGAGTTATTTGGGTTGATCGGAGGTAATCCAGCACTGGTCAACTCTGCAAACACTTAAATCAATTCCACTTACCCTCGTAAATTCATCAAATGTGGGAATCTCGACTGCAATTTAGAATCAGCCTTATGACTGAAAGGTTGTGTAAACTCAGTAGTCTGTGTGTGGAAGGCAGAAGATAAAACAAAAAATACCAATAGGTAACTATTTCTAGTGCACAAAGAAGTTAAATAATGATGAAAGTGTTGAAATCAACTCAGTGGGACTTAATTCAACACTGGACTTTTTGCTCTGTAGTTGCATTAATTTAGTATTATTTTCTTTGCAAAAGTGAGGCCATGCATGTTGTTTTCAGCTGTTACAGTTCAAAAATAATAAATTAATTAAAATAAATACAAGAATAAAGAAGGAAGCAATTTGTTAAGATGCAAATTGTTTCTTTTTATTTCTTTATCAATATGATAAAAATTTTTTTTTTTTTACTCTCAATAGAGCCAGAAGACAATAACAACAAACTTGCAAAAAATATAAGGTTCAACAAAACTCTCTGTCAGTCTGTTTTGCACGCTGTTGGCATTCAAATAATAAATACATAAATACATAAATACATAAATACATAAATAGATAAATACATAAATAGATAAATAGATCTAGAACAAATACGATTTAAATAAATAAAATAAATAATCAAAAATATATAAAAAATTTATGTCGACTAATCATTAACACAGTAATCACAAAAAGACAATCACATTTAGCGATGGCATGTACACACAAAGATATGCTGATATCGATGCATGTTTATGGTGTAAACATTTTTTTAAGCATTTTTATTTCAACTCATTTTCATGCTTCTGTTTAATAGATGGTCCTTTATATCTTTAAGCCCCTCAGCACTCTCTACACATGGCCAGCCATGATGCCCATCCTTGTTATATGCAGTAGCACCACTTTCCTGATTTTCTCCCAAGATTCACGGCTGTAATTCTGGAAAAAGAGACATACAAACAAAAAACACATGTTGAGTTTCTCAATTTTGCTTTCAGGCAAATAAATATAAAGGTTTACAGCATTGTTTACTTCTAAAGGAGCTCCTCAATGACATCACCAATAAATAGCTGCACACAGAAGGAAATTGCTATAATAAACGTTGATCTTGGCACTGACCACTGTGCCTCTACTGTGCACAGTTTGGTTTTTTGATGATGATTGTATAAACGAATCACTGACTGATGAGAATCAGATGTCCTACAAGTTCAGGTCATCAAACCTTTGGACATGCAGTACTTATTCCCTTAACATCATAAATCAACAAATTAAAGCACTTACATTCTTTCTAAGAATTTTCTTCAACTCCATGAAGTGTCTTCTGACTTTAATCGGCCTTCTTCTTGTGTTTGAGTATGCTGCTGCCTGTTGGAAAAGAAGGATCTCAAATATTAATTATAGTAGTAGCTTTGGCACACTGTGATCTTTTCTTAAGAGCTGCCTAAATCAGTATAATTCAGCATAAAGAATTGCATCACATGACTGGGTGTATTAGTGCACCTAAAAAAAAGCTTTGTAAGTTTCCTTTTTGTTCATAATTTTATTTTAAAAGGTAAAATCTCATGTTTTATACTGAGTATATGTCAAATTAAAGATGTTTAAAAAATGTACTTTTGACCAGTGAAGCATATATAGAAATCCAGTTTCTCAAATGATAAGAAAATGTCATTTTGACTTTCAGGAAACAGAATCACTGTATCTTTCCAAGTACGATGTATCTGTTTAATTCAGTGGGGAAGACTGCTGATTGGACAGTTGTCCAGAAGATGATTATCGTCAGCCTCCAGAAGGAGGGTAAGCCACAGAAGGCCATTGGTGAAAAGCTTGACTGGTTGCAGGTCTACAGCTGCCTACATTTTTAATACCAAGCCACTCCTGAACCATCGATAATGCCAGATGTGTCTTATCTCCTTTAAGGAAGAAAAGAAACCTGGATTGAATCGCCAAAATCTATTCAGATTAAAAGTTAATTTTGCTTGTCTTTGGAAAATCAAGAGAGCCACAACTCGAGTCTGGAGAAAGAACAGTGTCATAAAAGACATACAAAGTGTTTGAATTCCAGTGTGAGATTTCCAAGGTCGTGCTCGTGCAGGTCCAATGTGTTTTATCAAGTCTAGAGTCAATGCAGGGTCTGCCTAGAGATTTTAGAGGACTTCATGCTTCTATCTGCCGACAATCTTTATGGAGATGCCAATTCTTTTTCCAGCAGGATCTAGCACCTGCCCGCAGTGCTAAAGGAACAACTTTATGGTTTGCTGACCATGCAAATACTGTGCTAGACTGCCAAGATCTGAACATCATACAATCTATGGGGTATTTTCAAGAGGAAGATGAAACACACCTCACTCAGCAATACTGATGTTCCGAAAGTCACAGACAAAGCGTCCTGGAATTTGGCAACATACCTTTACCTTTTTAATGAAATTATGACTACAAATCAGGTTTTTGTGACATTCTAACTTCTTTAGATGCACTAGTATGTTTTGCTGTACAGTGCAATAATTACAGCACACTTACACACTGTTGAAGTTCTTTCAACTGCCGGGTTTGGAGAACGTTCAGGAAATTATCCAGTGCCCAAGTGTCCCAACCTGCTGCAGTATAGTCAGCATCAAAGAGGTTGATGATCTCCTCTGTCACCTTAACCAGAAACCTCAGCTGGTCTGCATCCTGTAGAAATGTGATATATTTTGTTAGTGAAAACAAGAAAACTTGCAGTTGGTGAAATTAATTGCATTTCTATAATTGCATTGTATATTATATGCAACCATAAGAGAACCACAAAATTTGTAATATTGCAGATTACCGTCTCATTTTTCATTTTCTTGTACAGCCTGTCTGGAAACGGTACAATCTCTGAAGAAATTTCCCCACCCTAAAAAAAAACATAAAAATAGTTGTCACACAATATGTGCAGATTATGCAACAGGTGCAGTACCTCTTTTTAATTAGGTATTCAAGTACACGCTGCTTGAATTCACATCAATACCCAATATTGAACAAATGCGGGTAGTCTTAGAGTCCCAGGAAATAAATGCAGCATCCAGGTGAGTTTTTAGTCATGCAACAAATGGAGTATTTGAAAAATATATGCATGTTGAACAAAGTGCCAAGACATCTGGAAAGCACTAATTCCTAAGTGGTGCTACAGTATATTGGTATCTCTAATATACTGGCAATCATCTTAAGAAAGGCACTAAAAGTGTAAATAACAGGCTCTGAGTACAGCTACCAAACTCTAACTGAAGGGCTCTCAGTCCCACAAAGTGCACACTTTTCAGCTTCCTCTCATCTAGCAGGTCAAATTCATCTCATAAACGTTTAGGTCTGATGGACTGGAGAATGCTTAAAATTTGCTGAGCATGTTGTCTCCATAGACAGAACTGAGAACCCCATGTCTCGCTCCCTACGCAGTCTAAAGACCTCTAAAGACAATGTTGCTTCATGCATTCTTAAAAATAAAGGTGCTGCCAATAGTTCTTTGAAGGATGCCACAGAAGAACAGCTTTTGCTTGCTTCCATAAAGAACCCTGCTTGTAACAGAGATGTGTGCAGAGTGTGAAGAATGCAGAACATGTAAGAACCTTTACACAAAGGGACGTTTTAGAGCTTTTCAAATGTTCATCACTGAAAAAACGGCTGCACAATGGAATCACACTTGTGAACATCTCTGGATGTGGAATATGAGCAGCTATACGTCTGAAACTGAGCTGTCCAAGAAGAAACACAGGAGTCTATAACTAACTGAGGCAGAGACTAACTTTTTGCATTACTCACCATCTGTCTCAGTAATGAGACAACTTGGCTGTTGACAATTCCGTACTGTTGGGTCATCCACTTGCAGGTTATGCTTTGGCTCTGGACACTGCAAAAGATGAAGACAAGGCACAGCCACGTTTGCATGGGGTTCATCTTCTTGGAGTTCATGTTTTCGCTCGCTTTGGAGGGACATGGTGCTGTGTGCTGTATTTATGTGAGAGTATGGAAAAGGAAAGTGAAGCACCAAGGTTTTTAGGGGCAGAATTTCCTGCCTAGAGATCAGCCACTGTTTTTGCTTTCACTTTCCAAAAGCAACCACAAAACCTTCTCCTTCAGGAATGCAGATCAAAAGCACTACAGTATTAAACTATGCACTAACCACATACAGTATATATGCATGCATCTACTCTGTACATATATAATCATCTGATTACATAAGTCCTTTCTTGTCTTTAAACCCGAAGAGACTTTATGAGACTTTAAACAGGATTAAAGAAGAAAATCTGGGTTCAAACCACAGCAATCACGTTCATGTGTGGACTTACCTTGTATTTCCATGCTATAGGTTATTAAATATGAACATTAAAAGGTCTAAAACGTCTCCTCTTTGTTCAGCTCCCCCTGCTCCAGCCACTGCGTTGCAAACGGAAAGCGAAGGGGAAGTCTGTCTTGGTCTTTCCTCATTGAAGCCACACAGGGTGACGTAGTGCACTGATGCAATGTTATGATGATTGGTAGGGCACTCATAGGTTGCTTTGCGTCATGCTTTCTCTTCGCAAAGCAGCACTCTTCTTTCAGTCTGCCTTCTGCAGCTGCACCGACTACCATTATGACCGCCTTGTTGTCCATTATGACCATCACGGTCCACTTTGTTATCCCCCTTTCACCCTGATCTTCAAGCTGATTAAAAAGGATAGTTTCTCCCATACCAACCCTTCTTTCTTCAAACTTGCTCACAAGATCTCAACCACTAACTAACTAATACTTCACTAACTAACTAATACTACTTTCATATGAACTATTGTAAAAAAAAAAATGCTTCAAACAAAGTTTCAAACAACCTACCTTTACAAATTTTAAATCCAGTACTATGGACATTTTGTCAACCGCAATAGGCAAACAAATCTGAACCTGAGTAGCTCAGGTCACTACTTATTTTTGTTGTCTAGAAAAATTTGAGTATATAATTTGTGCGTCTGCTTGCACCATTTGTCTTGAACTACTATATTTGCTTGTTCACTCAGTTATGTCTTTCTCTTCTGCTTTTGGTAGTGTGTGTACTGATGTAACCTGTTACTTTATTAATGTGAACATTCCCCGTCACTTTCTGTTCATAATAAAATGCACAGGAAGGGCTGGTAGAAGACAGGCCTTTTTAAAGCTTCTGCAAAATTTAATTAAACACACAGCTGGTGATGTGTTGATATCAAGCTCTAGCCTGTTTGGGCCTTCACCAAAGCCAAAGTGATAGTTGACGGTTAACAGTCAGGCCAGTTGAACCAGTTATAGAACATATTGTGATTGCCTTAATTTCATTAACTGACAATCAGAACAAACAAGGAAAATACTTACAAAGTGAGAACTAAAGTACTATTTTTTACTTATATTTTTAGTTACAAGTGTGGGAAATGTATCTCACAAAAGAGGTAGGGAAAGTCAAGTCAAGTCATGGCTTGTTGTTTTGGGCAACAGGTCAGGACTTAAATGCACTGAAATGCTTGTGGTTAAGTTTAGGTTAAAAAAAACTGCTAAATATGTACTGTTAGTGTGCAAAAGAGACTGTAAACAGGATCATCAGGAATTGACAAAGAAATGAGTGAATAAAGTAACATGTGGGAGCTATTGAACAGCATGTGTGGTTGTGTACCCAGTGAGTAAATGTTAAATAAAGCTCTTATTGTATTAATAATAATATTTATTTATTTATTTATTTATTTATTTTTATTGATTAATTATTAGCAGCACTGCACATTAAGGTGGTGCTGCAGCTGTGTTTCTGTCCTTGACACTCAGAGACTCATTCTTCAAAATAAAGGTTCCAGAAGGTTTTGTCACAGTATGTCCTTAAACCCCCCTTATGGATGGTTCTTTAGTACAAACCTTTTGTAAATGAGGTTTTTGAGCATCATTTCTTTTCAGAATAAAAGTTTAAGAAACCACCACATGATGTGAATATCGCAGGAAGAACATGTTACCCTTAGATAAGATTGTTCAAACTATTTTAAAAAGGTTTCATCTCCACAAACCTGGGGAAACCCAGAGGTTATACTATGGCTTTACTGCTAAATTCAAGAACAATTTCTGAAGAACACCTTCATTGTTGTAGAACTCTTGAGATCCACTTTTCTTCAGTTTTCATTTCTCCAGTAATCAACTAATAGAGACCTTTCAAGAATATTACATTAATCAGATGTGGTGAATGGGGTTTGACCTCGACAGTGACCACCACTTTATGAAACTGATTCTTTAACAGTTTAAAAGTTCTTAAAATTTCAAATCTCAAACAAAAGTGCTGTTTCTATTGTATCTCTCAATGAAGCCTTTGAAACATTTTGATTTTGATGAAAAGAGTTAAAAGACAAAGGAGTGACACTGGGAGCTGCTAGGAATCTTGATTTATGCGTTTATTATATTTTCACAACTTAGGAATATAAAGAGAATGAACAACTAACAATCGAAATAATACATAAATGAACTGATTAGTTTAGGCTGCAATAAATATCATACTTTATAAATAAGATCATGGCCTCATAAATGTTAACAGAAACAACAATAGTAGTCTTAATAAATATGAACATCATAAATAGATTAGCTTTTGGAGCATGACCAATGGCAATTCATATGAATGTGGACATTGAATGCTTTAAATATGAAAACGACTTAAATAATTAGGTAGTAATAAATATCACAATACTGGAGGTGCTTTAGGCACATTTTCACAGAAGCTTGTAGTCCTTCATGCTTAATCAAAGAGTTCTTGTCTCTCAAAACTTCCAATGTGTCTCTTAAAGCCTGGGCTCCTGCTGATGGTGGCCAGGACGTCCATTCTGCTCCAGGTGCTGCAGAATCATTTCAGCCACGTCTCTCTCCACCGCTCGCGCTGTATTCCTGCAACCCAGTAAGATCGGGGTGAACAAACATTTTCTACCAACGTTCAACGTTGAACATCTATCATGTTTACTTTCAAATAAAATAAATAAAAATATGCGTTTACTATTTTTCCCAATACGGCGATAATAATAATAATAATAATAATAATAATAATAATAATAATAATAATAATAATAATGATAATAATAATAATAATCATCATCATCATATAATCATCAAAATAATAATCTTAATGTTTAACATTTAATTAAATTTAACCTTATAAATATTTATATACATGTGACATGGCGTCAAAGAAATATTCATTAAATAAATACATCCTTTCTAATATAAGTATATAATATGCTCAAATTACAGAATTTACCTAAAATAGAAATTAACTGCTGAAAATATTTACAGGAATTGCATGTTTTTCACTGAAGACATATTTACAAACTAGACTAAAGTTAAAGCAATAACCAGTTTACCACGGTTATTAAGTGATTATTAAACTTTACATTATGTCTAAACTATGTAATATACAACTAATTTGTGGAAATATGTTGGTGTTTTCTTGTGGCAGATTAAATTAAATTAAATTAGAGCGAATATTAATTCTTCAAAGGCAACAAAAGATTTTAATTCATTGCACTAATGTTTGGTCACTGAATCTTCAGCTTTGTTCATTTTAATTTCTTTATTTTTTTTTTATTTTATTTTGGTTTACCACTTATTTGACTGCAAAGCAGTCACTCTGGTTTCTACATTTGTCCCAGTGTTTAAAACCAGTGATAGGAAATGCTTACCATTAATGTTTCAGGTGGAAATGAGACTTTTGAAGTGCATTTCCATGTGTTTGTAATCTTCTTGTTCTCTTCAGTGGCTGTTATTTCTTCCTACAACAGCAGAAACCAGAACAGGGTGTTAGGATCATCCTGAACCTTATCCATCCTATCCCACACATTGCACCCCGACTTAGCGCTTACACGCCAACTCAGTTCTGCGATCGACGGTGGATGGCCAGGATGAAGGTCACTGCCTTCTGCTGGTCTGATCTGCTCTCATACTTCCATGAAAGAGCCGCATCCACGTTCTTCAAGTGTGCAGGATAAACACTGTGTGATCATTGGCCTGGAAAAAAATGATGTAGCTCTTATATTTCCAGTTCAGCAGTTTTTATTTCTAATTTTGTAAAATAGTTTTAAACGTTGTTATCTATACCCTCTCAATTATTTCACCAGCTGTCTTTATTAATTACAGTTAAAAGGGTGACGAAAGATAACCTTTCAAAACGTCCGCAGTTTCACACTAGTATTTTCACAATTTCACCATTAAGTGGTCAATACCATCAAATCCAACAAACTGAGCTGATGCTTTGTGTTTAAGAACACGTCTCCTTTGAGACTGGCTGGGTGTGTCACTTACCTGTGGCTGATTGACCTGGTTGTAAGAGCTGGCTTGGAAACTCCAGACTTGAATTCCATGGTGGTGTCGAAGACTTTTCTTTGAAATTTAAAGATATTTACAAATGACGCAAAGTTTAATGTTTAATTAAATGTTTAAATAACAGTCTACTGTAACGTGGTCGTTACCACACCTGTGGCTGTTGCAGTGCACAGAAACAGGTAGGTGACAGATGTACTCACCGACTGCTTTGGGTTTACAATGGACCTGCTGCTTAAATCGTGGAGCTGCTCTTCGTCATGCGCATCCGTCCACTCTACTCTCCAGCAAGAGAAGAGCATGTAAGAGAAAAACTAAGGTTTTCATGGCCTGACATTTCTCTCAACACAGAAAAAACCCCAACTTCAGCAATATGATGGACTAAAAGTCAAGCCAAATACTGAATAAAGGATGAAGAAGCACTCAGATTGTTCGTTCACTTGTGTCGTTAGTGTGGGGAGGTTGCATTTATACTCCAGATGAGCTGATGAAAACGAAAAGGTAATGTACCAATATCTTTTCATCTCACACGCTGCTCCGCACTGTATTTCACTGGAAGATGGGGTGTGCACTGGAAAAAATCCTCTTGTGTTTTCATCACTTCTGTTGTTCATCACTTTCTTCCTGCAGGTCCAGGTAGCAACTGTGTCTGTGGCCACTGTCTTTTACAACATGTAAAGGTACATCGTGTGATTTCTGTTTCTAAACAATTTCATTATTTACTTATCTCTACCTCAATAATTTGGAGAAAACTGTGTGTGTGTGTGTGTGTGTTATTATTGTGTGGTGTGATTTGTTGGAAAAAAAGTGTTCGAGGGCAAGCAGAAAGAGCAGAAACAGCAGAAAGTAGTGAGGTTCCCCACATGGTACAGGTACATCTCGACCACAGCCACTTTTAACTTACTCTTCTGCTTCAGAAAGCAGAGCTTCACATGCAAACACAGAAAAGCAGAAAAGCTGACTGAATAAAGCTGATGTCAAACATCAGCAGGGGATTGTTCCATTATCTATATGCATTAAATACAAAATCAATCTGTTTCGCTATTAACGATAAATGGAAAATAAATGCATTACTGTGTGGCAGTTTGATGTTTACATACATCATAAATATTCCATTAAATTGCACTCTTTTTAATTGGCATGCAATACCAAATGTACCTGACAACATCAACTCTTTTTTCTATATTTGCTCAGTGAGGAAATACTAAAATGGCAAAATGAATAAATTCTAATTCATCCAAATAATGTTGATTAAAATATAAATATATAATATACATAGAAAAGCTCCTATTTGTGGTTGTCATCCAGCACATGGCTTGGTAAATCAGAGGTGAATGGTGATGGAGTTGGACAACTACTGCCTAAAGAGAAACTTAAATATAAATTCAAAGATATTTATTTCAGGGCATATTTTTTGACAATATTGGGAAAAGCCCTTTTAATTCTTTATGGCACAATCAGTGCATTTGTGTTCTAGAAGATATGTGTGGGGATTTTGACAGGCGTGCATTCCAGAATATTATAATAAAATTACCATAGTCACTTTTATATTTCTTTGATTTGCATTGTGGTCATCCTCACAACATGTGATGTGCTAATAATCTCCTTAAAGCTCTAATCTTTTACCAAACTTTCCAAACATAGAACTTCATTTATATCTGGATTTTTATAACTATTTACTGGGGTAAACACAATGTTAACAGCAGGTTGGCCTTCAAATCTCCAATTAGATACTCCTTTAATTTCATTATAATGTTATTATAAGGTCACCCGGACACACACGTGACCTAAGTGTCATCTAAAACACAATAAACATTGTCGTGTTATGCATTTCTTAACATACTTCACGATGTTGGATTTGTGGGCAAATTTGTATTAAATTGATTTCCACAGCTACCAGACAGTTCCCCAACTGGTCCTCCAGATCTGTCATTGTGTTCTTAGTTCAAGCCTAGAACTGCTGGACCAAATAGGTTACAAAAGGCCTTCATTCCTACCCCAGAGGGACTTCTTCTTTTGAAAAGTCGTTTGTGGGTGGAAAAATCTCAGACCTCAATATGGACTCCACTCAGTGAAATATACAGTATTTTCAGTTTTTATGATTATGATTGTGAAATCTATTTGGCAAAAGGTTCTTAGGCATTAGAATACTCATAAACACATGACTATAAAATCAACTGCCAATCTTTTTCCAGCACAAATACAGAAAATAAAAAATATATTGTTATTAGGGTTTTTTAATAAATCTTCCTACTAGTTTTGATTGTATTCATTTTCATTTTGTATGGAAGAAAGACATGCAAGAACAAATGTATGCATGAGTGAATCAGATTACAGTGAAGTGCTCTGCTGGTGACAAGAGTTGGAGATACCAGTGCTGTCATAAACTTTCATAAACTAAAGTAAATTCAATGCATCACTGCAATCCTTCAGTATATTTAGTTTGACTGTTAAATTACCAGGAAGACAGTGCAAATCTCAAGTGTGTCAATTAGGTATGGTTTGTTGTTTTGGGCAACAGGTCAGGACTTAAATGCACTGAAATGCTTGTGGTTAAGTTTAGGTAATTGCATTGATTTAACCAGAACAAAGGGTGGAACTATACTATAACAAAAGCAACAACAGAAAAGACTGTAGTGAAATTTGCCAACAGTGCAGTACGCAGACAGAAAATAAGAAAATGATAATAATAAAAAATACTAAATATGTGTTGTTAGTCTACCGAAGCAGACTGTAAACAAGATCTGCATCGAGGGTGACGAAATTAGTTAAAAGGATTGCACGTGGGAACTATTGAACAGCATGTGTGGTTATTATGTAAGCAGTGAGTAAATGTTAAATGGCTCTAATTGTGTTAATAATATTTTATTTATTTATTACCAATTTATTAATTAAATAGCAGCACTGCACATTAACCTCAGATCCAGGTGGTGCTGCAGCTGTGTTTCTGTCCTTGACATAGAGCTCATTCTTCAAAATAAAAAGGTTCAGAAAGGTTTGTCACAGTATGTCCCTTAAAGCATGGATGGTTCTTTAGTACCAAACCTTTTGTAAATATAAAAGAAAAATTATTTTGAGCATCATTTCTTTCAAGAATAAGTTTGAAAACCACCACATGATATGAATATCCCAGGAAGAACTATAACCCTTACGATAAGATTGTTTTTTAAACGTTTCATCCTAAACACAGAAACCAGAGGTTATCTGTAGCTTCTGCTAAATTCAAGAACAATTTCTGAAGAACACCATCATTGTTTGCAGAACTCTTGAAATTCACTTTTGCTTCAGTTTTTCATTTCTCCAGTAATCCAACTAATAGAGACCTTTCAGAGATATTACATTAATCAGATGTGGTGGATAGGGTTTGACCTCAAACTGATGACCACCACTTTATGAAACTGATTCTTTAACAGTTTAAAAGTTCTTAAAATTTCAAATCTCAAGCAAAGTACTGTTTCTGTGTATCTCTCAATGACAAACATTTTGATTTTGTTGTGAGGTGCTTGGCAAGACAAAGGAGTGACACTGGGAGCTGCTAGGAATCTTGATTTATGCGTTTATTATATTTTCACAACTTTAAAAACATAAAAGGGAATAAACAGCACAAAACAATCGAAATAATACATAAATGAACTGATTAGTTTAGGCTGCAATAAATATCATAACATAAATAAGATCATGGCCTCATAAATGTTATACAGAAACAGCAATAAATAGATCTTAATAAATATGAACATCATAAATAAGATTGGCTTTTAGACTGTAATATGTAATTCTATATGAATGTGGACATTAGAATGTGCTTTTAAATATGAAACGACTTAAATAATTGAGTATTAATAAATATCTGTGCTGGGTGCTTTGGGCACATTTTTAAGAAACTTGTAGTCCTTCATGTAATCAAGAGGTTCTATGTCCTAAAACTTCAATGTGTCTTAAAGCCTGGGCTCCTCTTCAGTCTTGGTGGCCAGGACGTCCATTCTGCTCAGGTGCTGCAGAATCATTCCAGCCACGTCACCCGCTCGCGCTGTATTCCTGCAACCAGTAAGATCGGGGTGAACAAGCATTTCTACCAGCGTTCAACGTTGAACATCTATCTGTTTACTTTTCAAATAAAAATAAATAAACATAATGGTTTACTATTTTTTCCCAATACGACGATAATAATAATAATAATAATAATAATAATAATAATAATAATAATAATAATCGCATAATCATCATAAGCGCATCATCAAAATAATCATAATAATTTTAACATTTTATTAATTTAATATTATAAATATTTTACATAATATGGCTTGCAACGCCAAAAATATTCATTAAATAAATACATCCTTTCTAATATAAGTATAATATGCTCAAATTAAATTTACACAAAATAGAAATTGTGAATGTTACAGAAATTGCATGTTTTTCACTGAAGACATATTTTACTAAACTGAACTAAAGTTAAAGCAGTAACCAGTTTACCACGGATTGTAAACGTAGATTGATAAACTTTACATTATGTCTGCAAACTATATAATATACAACTGATTTGTGAAATATGTTGGTGTTTTCTTAGTAGCAGATTAAATTAAATTAAATTCGAGCAGATATTAATTCTTCAAGGCAGCAAAAGATTTTTAATTCATTGCACTAATGTTTGGTCACTGAATCTTCAGCTTTGTTCATTTATTTTGCTATTTTTTTATTTTATTTTGGTTTCACCACTTATTTGACTGTAGCGATCCTCAGTTCTATTTGTCCCAGTCGTTTTAAAACCAGTGATGAAATGCTTACCGTGTGTTCAGGTGGAAGCCAGAGACTTTTGAAGTGCATTTCATCTTCTTTGTAATCTTCTTGTTCTCTTCGGTATTATTATTTTTGCTTTCCTACAGCAGCGAAACCAGAACGAAGTGTTAGGATCATCCACAGACCTTATCCATCCATATCCCACACATTGCACTGACAGCACTTACACATCGCTCCAGTTCTGCGATCTGACGGTGGATGTCCAGGATGAAGGTCTGCAGCTTCTGCTGGTCATAGTCTGCTTTCTCATACTTCCCATGAAAGACCCGCATCACGTTCTTCCGGGGTGTGCGAGGATAAACACTGCAACCAATGATCCTTGGCCTGGAAAGAAATGATGTCAACTCTTATATTTCGGTTCAGCAGTTTTTTTATTTCTAATTTTTTGTAAAATAGTTTTTAAACGTTATTATCTATGCCTCTCAATTATTTCTATAGCTGTCTTTATTAATCACAGTTAAAAGGGTGACGAAAGATAACCTTTCAAAACGTCCGCAGTTTCACACAAGTATTTTCACAATTTCACCATTAAGTGGTCAATACCATCAAATCCAACAAACTGAGCTGATGCTTTGTGTTTAAGAACACGTCTCCTTTAGAACTGAGCAGGTGTGTCCTTACCTGTAGCTGATTGACCTGGTTGCCAGAGCTGGCTTGGAAACTCGAACAGAATTCCCATGGTGGTGTGTCGAGACTTTGCACTGAAATTTAAAGATATTTTACAAATGACACCAAAGTTTAATGTTTAATTAAATGTTTAAATCAACAGGTCTACAGTAACGTGGTCGTTACCACTACCTGTGGCTGTTGCAGTGCACAAGAGCAGGTAGGTGACCAGTGTGCTCACCGACTGCTTCCAGGTTTACAATGGACTCTGCTTAAATGCGATGGAAGACTGCTCTTCATCCATGTGCATCCGTCACTCTACTCCAGCAGAAGAGCATGAGGAAAAACTACTGCATGGCTGACATTTCTCAACTTTAGAAAAACCCCAAACTAATAATGCAGTCTGGACTAAGTCCAAGCCAAATACTGAAGAAAATAAGGATGAAGAGCACTCAGGTGTTCGTTCACTTGTCATTGAATGTAAGGAGGTTGCATTATACTCAGGTAGTGATGAAGCAAGAAAGATGACCTGCCAATATCTTTCATCTCACGCTGCTCCTTTGTCATTTCACTGGAGAATGGAAGTGTGCTGGAAAAAAATCCCTCTTGTGTTTTCATCACTTCTATTGTTTCATCACTTTCTTCACTGCAGGTCCAGGTAGCATCTGCAATCTGTGGCCACTGTCTTTTACAACATATGTAAGGTACATCGTAAGCATTTCTGTTTTTCAAACAATTTCGTGCTATATACTCTACCTCAATAATTTGGAAAACTGTGTGTGTGTGTGTGTGTGTGTGTGTGTGTGTGTGTGTGTTATTTATTTGGAAAACAAGTGTTCGAGGGCAAGCAGAAAAGAGTAGAAAGCAGCAGAAAGTAGTGAGGTTTCCCACAGCAAATTACGGGTACATCTCGACCACCTTCGCACGAGCACCTCTTCTGCTTCACAAAGCAGAGCTTCACAATACACAAACACAGAAAAGCAAGAAAAGCTGACTGAATAAAGCTGATGTCAAACATCAGCAGGGGATTGTTCCATTATCTATATGCATTAAATACAAAATCAATCTGTTTCGCTATTAACGATAAATGGAAAATAAATGCATTGCTATTAATGACAGTTTGATGTTTATACATCATAAATATTCCATTAAATTGCACTCTTTTTAATTGGCATGCAATACCAAATGTACCTGACAACATCAGCTCTTTTCTATATTTGCTCAGTGAAATACTAAAATGGCAAAATGAATAAAATTCTAATTCATCAAATAATGTTGATTAGAAATATAAATATATAATATAACAGAAAAAGCTCCCTATTTGTGGTTGTCATCAGCACATGAAGCCCAGTAAATCAGAGTGAAACTGGTGATGGAATTGAACAACTACTGCCTAAGAAACTTAAATATAAATTCAAAGAGATGTTATTTCAGGGCATATTTTTATTAATATTAGGAAAAGCCCTTTTAATTCTTTATGGCACAATCAGTGCATTGTGTTCTAGAAGATATGTGTGGGGATTTTGACAGGCGTGCATTCAGAATATTATAATAAAGTACCATAGTCCCTTTTATTTCTTTGATTTGCCATTGTGGTCATCCCTCACAACATGTGATGTGCTAATAATCTCCTTAAAGCTCTAATCTTTTACCAAACTTTCCAAACATAGAACATTTATGTCTGGTTTATAACTATTTACTGGGGTAAACACAGTGTTATAACAGCAGAGTTGGCCTTCAAATCTCCAATTAGATACTCCTTTTAATTTCATTATAATATTTATTATAAGGTCTGGGGACACAATGACCCTAAATTAATCATCTAAAATATAATAAACATTGTCGTGTTATGCATTTTGTAACTATACTTCTGATGTTGGATTTGTGGAGCAAATTTGGCCAGTAAATTGATTTCCACCTTCTAAGACAGTTCCCCCGACTGTGGTCCCACTCAGATCTGTCATTGTGTTCTTAGTTCAAAACCTAGAAACTGCTGGTCCAAAATAGGTCCCTAAAGGAAAGCATGCATTCCTGCCCCAGAGACTTCTTCTTTTGAAAAAGTCGTTGTGGTGGAAAAATCTCAGACCTCAAATATGGACTCCACTCAGTGAAATATACAGTATTTTTTCAGTTTTTTATAGATTTATGATTGTGTGAAATCTATTTGGCAAAAGGAAGTTCTTAGGCATTGGGAAATACTCATAAACACACACATGACAACAAAATCAACTGTAATCTTTTTTTCAAGCACAAACACGAAAATAAAAAAATATATTGTTTTATTAGGGTTTTTTAATAAATCTTCCTACTAGTGGTGCTTATTCATTTCATTTTGTATGAAAGGAACATGCAAGAACACAAATGTATGCATGAGTGAATCAGATTACAGTGGAGTGCTCTGCTGGTGACAAAGAGTTGGAATGCCAGTGCAATATAAGCTTTCATAAACTAAGTAAATTCAATGCATCCTGCCAATCCTTCAGTATATTTAGTTTGACTGTTAAATTGCAGGAAACGAGAAAGTGCACCAAATCTCAAGTCATCAATTAGGTATGGTTTGTTGTTTTTGGGCAACAGGTCCAGGACTCCAGTACTGAAATGCTTGTGAAGTTGAAGTTTAGGCAATTGCGTTGATTTAACCAAATTAAAGGGGTGGAACATACTATGTTCAAAAGCAGCATAACAGAAAAGACTGGCAACCAAGTTGCAACAGTGCAGAGTACACAGACAGAAAATGAAAATGATAATAATAAAAAAATACTAAATATGTATTGTTGGTGCAAAACCAGACTTGTAAACAAGATCATCAGGAATTGACAAGAAATTAGTTAAAAAAAGTTGCGTGAGACTATTGAACAGCATGTGTGGTTAACAATAGCCAGTGAGTAAATGTTAAATAAAGCTCTAATTGTATTAATAATGTTTATTTATTTTATTTATTAATTATTAGTAGCACTGCATTAACCTCAGATCCAGCAGGTGGTGCTGCAGCTGTGTTTCTGTCATGACACTCAGAACTCATTCTTCAAAATAAAAGGTTCAGAAGGTTTTGTCTGGTACATGTCCTTAAACCCCCCTTATGGATGGTTCTTTAGTACAAACCTTTTGTAAATGAAGTTTTTGAGCATCATTTCTTTTCAGAATAAAAGTTTAAGAAACCACCACATGATGTGAATATCCCAGGAAGAACATATAGCATAGATGGGTGTTTTTAAAACGTTTCATCTCCACAAACCTGGGGAAACAGAGGTTATACTATGGCTTTACTGCTAAATTCAAGACAATTTCTGAAGAACCTGTCATTGTTTACTTAGAACTCTTGAAATTCACTTTTCTTCAGTTTTGTTTCTCCAGTAATCCAACTAATAGAGACCTTTCAGAGATGTTATTAATCAGATGTGGTGGATAGGTTTGACCTCAAACTGATGACCACCCTTTTGTAAACAAATTCTTTAACAGGTTTAAAGTTCTTACAATTTCAAATCTCAAGAAACAAAGTGCTGTTTCTATTGTATCTCTCAATGAAACCTTTGAAACATTTGATTTTTGTTGTGATTACTTCAAGATTAAAAGGAGTGACACTGCTGGAGCTGTGAATCTTGATTTATCTGGTTTACATTATATTTCACAACTTTAAAAGCATAAAGGAATAAACAACCACAAAACAATCAAATAATACATAAATAAAGACTAATTAGTTTAAGGCTTGCAATAAATATCATACTTTATAAATAGATCATAGCCTCATCAAGTATTGCTGAAACAGCAATAAATAGATCTTAATAAATATGAACATCATAAATAAAGATTAGCTTTAGACTGTATGTGGCAATTCCCTTATGAATGTGGACATTAGAGAGATGCTTTTAAATATGAAAACGACTTAAATAATTAGGTAGCCAATAAATATCACAATACTGGAGATTTGCTTTGGGCATTTTCAAGAGAAGCTTGTAATTCATGTAATCAAGAGGTTCTTATGTTACAAAGCAATGTGTCTCTTAAAGCCTGGGCTCCTCTTCGGTCTTGGTGTGGGACACGTCTGCATTCTTATCGGAGTTAACTGCAGAATCATTTCAGCCACGTCTCCGCTCGCGCTGTATTCCTGCAACCAGTAGATCAGGGTGAACAAACATTTCTGGCGTTCAGCGTTGAACATCTATCATGTTTACTTTTCAAATAAAATAAATAAACATATGCGTTTACTATTTTTTCCCAATACGATAATAATAATAATAATAATAATAATAATAATAATAATAATAATAATCATAATCACCAATCATCCTAATCATCATCAAAATAATAATCATAATAATTTTAACATTTTAAATTTAATATTATAAATATTTTACATATTACATGTGGCTTGCAACGAAGAAATATTCATTAAATAAATACATCCTTTCTAATATAAGTATGTAAGTAATAACCAAATTACAGAAATTTTAAAATAGAAATTATGTGAAAATATTTACAGAAATTGCATGTTTTCTTTTGAAGACATATTTGCCAAACTGAACTGCTAAAGTTAAAGCATTAACAGTTTACCACGGATTATTAAACGTAGTTATTAAACTTTACATTATGTCACACAACTATATAATATACAACTGATTTGTGGAAATGTGTTGGTGTTTTCTTAGTGGCAGATTAAATTAGAAATTAAATTAGAGGCAGATATTAATTCTAAGGCAACCAAAAGATTTTAATTCACATTGCACTAATGTTTGGTGCTGAATCTTCAGCTTTTGTTCATTTTAATTTCTTTATTTTTTTATTTTATTTTTAGTTTTATACATATTATTCTAGCTTGATCACTCTGGTTTCTACCATTTGTCCCAGTCATTTAAAAACCAGTGATGAAATGCTTTTAAGTGTGTTTTGAGTGAAATGAGACTTTTGGTACATTTCCATCTTCTTTGTAATCTTCTGTTCTTCTTCAGTGACTGTTGTTTTGCTTCCTACAGCAGCAGAAACCAGAAACAATTGTTAGGATCATCCACAGACCTTATCCATCCATATCACATTGCACTGACGGCGCATCAACGCCAGTTCTGCTGCGATCTGACGGTGGATGTCAGGATGAAGGTCTTACTTGGCTTCACTGCCTGGTCACGGTCTGCTTTCTCATACTTCCATGAAAGAACCGCATCCACGTTCTTCCGGGGTGTGCGGGATAAACACTGTGTGATCATGGCCTGGAAAGAAATGATGTGGCTCTTATCTTCAGTTCAACCAGTTTTTGCTCTAATTTTGTAAAATAGTTTTTAAACGTTGTTATCTATGCCTCTCGAATTATTTCTATAGCTGTCTTTATTAATTACAGTTAAAAGGGTGACGAAAGATAACCTTTCAAAACGTCCTGATTTCCTAAGTATTTTCACAATTTCACCATTGGTGGTCAATACCATCAAATCAACAAACTGAGCGATGCTTTGTGTTTGAAACACGCGTCTCCTTTAAGGACTGAGAAACAGGTGTGTCCTTGCTGTAGCTGATTGACCTGGTTGTAGAGGCTGGCTTCAGAGCTCCAGACTTAGATTCCCCATGGTGGTGTATCGAACTTTACTGAAGATTTAAAGATATTTGCAAATGACACAAAGTTTAATGTTTAATTAAATGTTTTAACTTATGGAGTCCTACAGTAACGTGGTCGTTACCACTACCTGTGGCTGTTGCAGTGCACAAGAGCAGGTAGGTGACAGTGTACTCACCGACTGCTTCAGGTTTACAATGGACCTGCTGCTTAAATCGTGGAAGCTGCTCTTCATCCATGTGCACGTCAAATCCACTCTACTCCAGCAGAAGAGCATGAGAAAAACTAAGGTTTTCATGGCTGACATTTCTCAACACAGAAAAAACCCCAAACTAATAATGCAGTCTGGACTAAAGTCAAGCCAAATACTGAAGAATAAAGGATGAAGAGCACTCAGGTATTTCGTTCACTTGTGTCGTTGAATGTGGGGAGGTTGCATTTATACTCAGGTAGGCTGATGAAAACGAAAAGGTAATGTACCAATATCTTTCACATCTCACACGCTGCTCCTTTATTATTCACTGGAGAATGGAGGTGTGCACTGGAAAAAAAAAATCCCTCTTGTGTTTTCATCACTTCTATTGTTCCATCTTACTCTTCCTGGGTCAGGTAGCATCTGTGTCTGTGTACTGTCTTTTACAACATATGTAAAGGTACATCGTGCTTTGTTTCTGTTCCTAAACAATTTCGTGCTACTTATGCTCACCTCAATAAAAAATTTGGAAAACTGTGTGTGTGTGTGTGTGTGTGTGTGTGTGTGTGATTTGTTTGGAAAAAAGATGTTCGAGGGCAAGCAGAAGAGCAGAAACAGCAGAAAAGTAGTGAGTTCCCATGGTACAGGTATCTCGACCGCAACCACATGACGCCTCTTCTGCTTCACAAAGCAGGGCTTCACACCTGAAACACAGAAAGAAAGCAGAGAAAAAGCTGACTGAACAAAAGCTGATGTCAAACATCAGCCAGAGTTGTTCCGTATCTATATGCATTAAATACAAAAATCAATCTGTTTCGCTATTAACGATAAATGGAAAATAAATGCATTACTGTGTAGCAGTTTGATGTTTATACATCATAAATATTCCATTAAATTACCTCTTTTAATTGCCACAATATAAATGTATACAACCAACATCAGCTCTTTTCTATATTTGCTCAGTGAAATACTAAAATGGCAAAATGAATAAAATTCTAATTCATCAAATAATGTTGATTAAAATATAAATATATAATATATGAAAAGCTCCCTATTTGTGGTTGTCATCCAGCACATGGCTTAGTAAATCAGAGGTGAACTGAGTGATGGAATTGAACAATACTGCCTAAAGAGAAACTTAAGTATAAATTCAAAGAATATTTATTTCAGAACATTTTTGACAATATTGGAAAAGCCCTTTTAATTCTTTATGGCACAATCAGTGCATTTGTGTTCTAGAAGATATGTGTGGGATTTTTGACAGGCATTGCATTCAGAATATTATAATAAATTACCATATCCTTTTATTTCTTTGATTTGCCATTTGTGGTCATCCCACAACATGTGATGTGCTAATAATCTCCTTAAAAGCTCTAATCTTTTATCAAACTTTTAAACATAGAACTTCATTTATATCTGAGTTTTATAACTATTTACCAGGGTAAACTGTGTTATAACAACGAGTTGACCTTCAAATCTCAATTAGATACTCCTTTAATTTCATTATAATGTTATTATAAGGTCACAGGACACACGTGACCTAAGTGTCATCTAAATATAACTAAACATTGTCGTGTTATGCATTTTGTAACATACTTCACGATGTTGGTTGTGGGCAAATTTGTATTAAGTTGATTTCCACAGCTACCAAGACAGTTTCTCATTTGTGGTCCCACTCAGATCTGTCATTGTGTTCTTAGTTCAGAAACGCCTAGAACTGCTGGTCCAAAATAGGTCCTAAAAGGAAGCATGCATTCCTGCCCCAGAGGGACTTCTTCTTTTGAAAAGAAGTCGTTGTGGTGGAAAAATCTCAGACCTCAAATATGGACTCCACTTTTCAGTTTTTTATGATTATGATTGTGAAATCTATTTGGCAAAAGGAAGTTCTTAGGCATTGGGAAATACTCATAAACACACACATGACAACATAAATCAACTGTAATCTTTTTTTCCAGACACAAACACAAAAATTAAAAATTATATTGTTAATTAGGGTTTTTTAAATATGTAAATCTATTTTTATTACAAAATAAACATGATAATAATAATCATTCTAATAATATTATCTTTAATGTCTTTCTCCAGGTGGTTTAATGCCACACACTTTCCTCTGTATACTCAGGAAGGAGAAGATCACCCTCCACGACACTGTTGCGAGTGTTTGGGACGCTGAGAGCGCTGCGCTCCACAGCACTTCGCTTGCGCCGGTGTGCACTGTTGGGGTTCAGCACAGGAGCGGTTTCACATCATCCAACAAACACCATCCTTTTCCAACTGATGCCCACCAGATGAATGCTTCACACTCCAGACCAGTTGGCTACAATGTCAGGGAAGAGCCCTTGGTGGTCATGGTTTGTACATTCACTGCAGAGACCCTTTTTCCACCTGAGCAGAAGACATCCAGGAGTCTGGAAGTGTGTGTAGGAATAAGCTCCCATCCATTGCACCTACAACCCCAGATCTTCTGGTCTTTTAAAAAAATAGCTTTTTAAAACCCATTTCATTTTTTCATTATGATTCTGATGTTTGTATTATTATTCTAATTATTATGTTTCTTAAATTAAATCATATTTTTATTTATTTTTATTTTATTTTGAGACTGGGAATCTCTTCTCCCTCCCTCAGAAATAGTCTGATCATAAGTACTAGTTAATTCAGCCTTACAGCTCTTTTGCGAAACTCACCCCAGTTAGACCAGTTAGCACGTTTTAAGTTCGAAATACTAAACACACACGTACACACTCTTATTTGTGGAAATATTTATTAATATCCACATTTAGATCGTTTTAACAAATTCCTGCATGAGCTGCAATCTTTCAAATAAACAGGATTTAATTTGAACACTGAGTATAATTACTAATTAACTAACTGACACAAGGAACATTACTAACATAAATGGTAAATAAAATAGTCATGAAATATTCATAAATACCATAAAAAACAAATGGTCACAAATGTATCTGTAAAATATAATTTAAGTGATTTTTACAGAATATTTAGGACATTTAAAGGTAAGGTATAATCGTATAAATCTGACAGAAGCTTACAGAAAGCATTTGCATTTACTGTGTCTTAAGCTTGAATGTCTTCTTGGTTTGGTGGACACACACACTTTGTGCATGACCTGTAGGATTACAGGCCGCACGCTCTCCCACGCGCACGCGCTGAAATCCTGCACAGAATGCAGAACAAAAATGGTAAACAGCATGAACACGACCAGTACAGTATTATTTAATATTCATGCCTTCTCTAATTGCTGACTGTCAGAGTGAAAAAAAAAAATCACCTTTTCTGAGAGAAACCGGTCCAATGTGGTGGAGAAACTTCTCCACTTCTCCACCTCCTCGGCAGCAGCAGCAACATCAGCAGAAGAAACATCCTGGAACTAAAGGAGACAGACAGAAGCCTGAACCTCATGCTCATAGTGAAGATAAGGGCACCTCCTAAAACGTTTAGTTCATCTGGTCAGCTTACACATTGGCTCTGCTGGCCCAGTAGGTCTCGTAAGTGCTGGAGCTCCTGATGTTTCCATCCGGCGTTTGAGTTCCTCTGAAAGAGCTCGGAGGTGAATGCAAACAGTGTTTGCATCACCAACGGTCGGTTCTTCTGTCAAGGAACATGCAAGAACAAATGTATGCATGAGTGAATCAGATTAAAAGTGAAGTGGTCTTCTGGTGACAAGTGTTGGAGATACCAGTGCTTTCATAAACTTTCATAAACTAAAGTAAATTTAATGCATTCAATCCTTCAGTATATTTAGTTTGACTGTTAAATTACCAGGAAACGAAATGCAAATCTCAAGTGTGAATTAAACTGTTTTCCCCTCTAGAATGTCTCCTTCATTTCAACTTCAGAACACGTTCCTATAAATCTGCACTTCTGGAATAAATCTGCACTTTGAATGACTAAAATGTAAATATAGTGTATGAAAATAAGTGTATCAGCACAATTGCTTCTTTGAAATTCAGTAATCCTGGGGAGAGAGGTGTTGCACATTTCCATTGTTTTGATAATTCCCACATTTTCTGTGAATTTTGCAAATTAATTATGTAAATTGTTTTTTAAATTATAGTTTAGGTTTTTGAGCTGAAATACCCATCTCTGGTGTGTGTGTGTGTATGTGTGTGTGTGTGTGTGTGTGTGTGTGTGTGTGTGTGTGTGTGTGAGAGAGAGAGAGAGAGAGAGAGAGAGAGAGAGACTAATAATAATAGTAAAAAGAATCTCCACAGAAAGCATGACAAGGCTTAGAATTTCACTACGTGAAATGTTAATTCCACAGGAAACCTCAAACACGTGGCTGGTGCTTTTCCAAACCTCTGTCCCACCTACCTCACTGGGGGTCTTTGGTAGGACCACCTTCATGCTCTCTGCCTCTTGCAAGCAGTTCCTCGGGTGCAGTTCCCCCTTAGCACAAGAGAAACGTGAACACAATTATTACAGTATAGATATGAACATATTTCAATCCCCTTTTTTTAAATCAAAAAGGGAGGAGACGTGTTTCGTTCATTGAAGACCCACATGCACGTGCGCGGCTATGAAACGGCACAAGAACCCATTTATGAAATGCAATGAGATGCTCGAGTGTGCACACTTATTATCAAGTGTCTACACGCTTCTCACCATTATTATTTTATGTCAGATTTGTCACAGAAAATAAAGGTTCAGAAAAGCTGTGAATATGGTTCCCTCAGTGATCCTGACCAATCTGACCAGTCTTACCAGCCTACAGAGTTTCTGGATGATTTCAGACATTTGGTTGTGCATCCTTTCCTCAGAGCATCTGGCGCATAAAGACAGAGATGGGTTTAAGAGAAGAAGACCCAGCAAATAAAGCACACTGCTCATGTCTGCTCTCCTCATCCAGGTCGAGAAAAACAGAAGTGAGCTCGTGACGGAGGGCTATTTAAGAGTAAAAGAGCAGAAGAAGCTGATTTGCATGTCGCTGCCCAGCGGGAACCCCGTCCCATGGAGTCGGAAATTCTGGGATGAGAAAATGAAAGGAGCTCTTAAAACCCCGTTAACTGGTGTGTGTGTGTGTGTGTGTGTGTGTGTGTGTGTGTGTGTGTGTGTGTGGAGGGTGTTGCCCATTGTTTATACAACTATGCAAACTGTCAAATGAATATCATAATATAGTGCATTGCATCAATGCATTGATACAGCACGTTTAGTTGGACTGTTTTTAAATGTTAATTAGGCTGTTGAGTGTTTCCTGCTGGACATTGGCTGTGTGTGTGTGTGTGTGTGTGTGCTTGTTGTGCTTAGAAAGTGTGTATTTTTACTTCCCCCTGCACTTTCTATTTCCAATCAAAAATAAGATCAGTGACATACAGTGAAGTGTGTGTTTGTTGTGCTTAGAAAGTGTGTATAATTACTTCCCCCTGCACTTTCCACTTCCAATCAAAAATAAGTGACATACAGTGAAGTGTGTGTGTGTGTGTGTGTGTGTGTGTGTGTGTGTGTGTGTGTGTGGAATCGAGGATCCTGGAATATAGATATGTTCATTAAAAATATATGTATCCTTTGATGTCCAAATGTTTTGTGTGTGTGTGTGAGTGTGTGTTTGTCTTTATATGACAATATACATGTGACTTAAAATATGTCAACGTATTTGTTCTTATTTTCACTAGTATTTTGAGGTGAAATATAAAAAACAAATACAGAAAACAGCCTGACCAGTTCAGACTGGAACAGCTCTTGATCAGCATTTTTATTTGAGTTTATCTGATCAGTCAGCATGACTAACCTGGGTTGGGCACAAAAGCTTGGACGAGGATAATTGTTGTGCGAGGACCACATTGGACACCAAGACAAAGTGCTAAGATTCTTTTGGGAAACTGGGCTCTGCGAATCATTAGCCAAGCAGTATGCCCAAGCTTGTTGGTCTTATCATCATATGCACACCACCAAAATGACAAACTTTACCAAACGACTCAAAGAAATTGGTATTCTGGTCATGCTGGTCAACAAGCTTGGCATGACCAGCTTCAAAGTGCAGTTTAGACCACCTGAAACCAGTTACCACCAAAAGCTGCTCTTGAGCTGGATTTTTCTCCAAGGAAGTCATTTTCAGAACCATGGTTTGTGGACAGAACAGGATAATAGTAAAAAACTCTGGGCAGCTCAACAGACTGACCAACCTAGATCTTGATCACCATATTGAAGGCTTTTGTTTGAGTTTGATTTTAGTTTATCTACAAGCAAAAACATAGCAGATAAAGAGTATGACCAAGCTTGACGATGCTGGATGACTAACAAGACCAAGCTTTAGCCAAATCTAATCTAACATAGCAAACCAGAAGGCTCACAGGTATGGGGTATTTGTTTTGCCTGGATGACCGGTTTTTCAACCTTATTAGAGCAGCTACTCAAGGAAATGCCTGTCTTGAGCTGAATTGAGGGATTAAGATTTTGCCAGGTTGTTATTTTCGCTGCTGTGTGTAAGTGGGAAAAGAAGGTTTTCACTTTTGAGTATAATGACATAATGTAACACAGGACATAAACAACTTACCTGTGCATTCCCATACTTGTATTTTGTCATCTTTGAGGAATGTGACTGTGTAAACCGGTAGTGTATATGTGGGCCTGGATAATGAAAGCAAGTGTTTTCACTTTCGACTAGACAGGTGACATAAGCAATACAGCTATAAAATACAGGGCAAATATTGATTCACCGATTACATCATCATTAGGCTGATTAGCTGGTGTGAGGGCCTGGACACTGAAAGTGACCCTAGACCAGTATATGAAGCTAGAGTCCAAAACATTGTTACATAAAACATATTAGCTTGTAGCTAATATTAAGTAATAAGCAACAATATGACCATGAGACTTACATAAGACATTTATACAAAACACATCATTTCATACACAAAATAATCAGATGAAAAGTTGGATGCTGATAAAATTGGCTATTAGTCCACACATGACCATCTGAAAATGGTCATGATTCAGTCTCTGTCTTCAAAAACATGATCATTTGCACATTTTTTATTTCACTTTTATACTGCACATAGATCTTCACAATAATATGCCAGACTAGATCAATGTTACTGACCAAAGAAGGACCTTTGGACTTTGGACATGGACAATGTTGCTGCCCAACGAAGATCAATCAGTACCCATAATCAAATAAATGCTGGTTGTGCAGTTCAGTACATGGGTCCTGTTGATTTTCATACACAGATCCAAACAAGGCCAACTGAAGTTTTCATTTTAAAGCATTCATGGATGCATTGGCAGTAAATTGGATCACTCTGAAAGTAAACAACAGTGCCACCAATAGGGGCCAGCAGAGCTCTTTAAGCTGCAAATGCCTTAGAACAGATGGAATTTGATGTGTTTAAAACTGAAAAATGGCCAAGTGCAAGAATCTGAGGCAAGATCACCTCACAAGGTATAGCACTTTTATCTGCTGCTAATGTCTTGCTGCTTATTAGGCAGGTGTTTTAATTTTATGGCTACAATTTTAAAACAATTTGAAATTCACATTAAATTGAAATATATATCAGACAACACTGATGTTACTGACATAATAAAACACTATATCATGAAAATAGGAATTGGTATTGGTTATTTTATGCACATTAATGTAAAATATTTTATTCTTAGACATGATGGGCTGTTTGTTTTGGTTCCTTTCTCATGATATTCTCGCAATACCTGAAGACCAGCTGATGCTTCAAATGATGAAGTGATTACAGTGTTTTGATATGACAGTCTTGTTCTCAAATGTAAACCCATACACACCAGTGCACTGGCCTTCACTACAGAGTGAGCACTGGGTGAGGATGTGTGAATCTTGAGCAGGAAATGAGATAGCCAGAGCTCTGTAGCTGCCCTCAGTGGACAGGAAGGAGGCAGTTTCCTTCCAGGGGATGGAGAGAACCAGAGATGGAGAGGCACAGACAGAGAGTCATATACACTCAGGTGTTGTACGTTTCATAATCTGTCCCAGGTGTTCAAAAATCCTGAGGATGAATCACTATTCATTTCCTGGAGAACCTTTCAGTGGATGTTTCTCTCAAGGCACACTGTTGCTAAGGAGATGGGCAAGTGTGAAGAACATGTATAAAGTTCTTAAAATAAAGGTTCTAGGTCAATTGAAGAAACCAAGAACTACTAAGATTTTTTTAAAAGTGTGAGGCGTCAGCAACTGTCTTAAGTCAGACAGTTTTCACTCCTAACTTGGGTTGGAGTTAGATGCCCTGGTTTAAATTCCCAAACAACTATAGACCAGGTTTAGTTTAGTTTAGATGTTTAGACTGAAAATGTCAGTAACTGTTGCAGATGTCAGTTTTATGTTGCAATGGTTCTACAGAATATTTTGACCTTAGTAATGAAGGTTTATGTACCCTTTCTTATGGCAGAATGATACAAATACACTAGTAGCACACAGCAACCATCAGTGACACCGTAGCAACCACCTGAGATACAACAGAAACCACTAGGCAACTCCATAGCAACTTCCAGACTATTTGTTCATTCATTCATTCATTCATTCATTCATTCATTCATTCATTCCTTTATCCGTCAAATCAATCCTGAATCCTGGTGACCATATGGATTGTGTTCCTCCAGAAAATCTCGTCTGTTTGGGTCCTGAGGCGTCTGAATGGTCGGCTCATTATTCCTTGATTTGTATCCATCCATCTTGTAGTTGGTCATCCTCTTCCTCTTTGTCCTTCAGCTCTTCCAAGCATGATGATCTTTTCAAGTGAATCGGTTCTTCTCATAATATGAGCTTCAACCTGACCATCTGGGCTTCCAGCGAGAGGTTAGGCTTGATTTAATCCAGGACCCATTTGTTTGTCCAGGGAACTCTCAGACGCCTTCACCAACATCAAAGTTCAAAGGCATCTATATTTCTCCTGTCTGACTTGTTTATTGTCCAGCTTTTGCAATCATACTGAACCACAGAGAAAAGCACTGTCTGGAAAATTCTGATCTTTTGCATACATATATGATACCATAGCAACCACCAAGTTTAACAATGTTGGTCTATCCAACAACCAGTCCAAAACCAACCAGATTCCAATGCACTCAGTCCCCTACTTCTCCACATCTCTATAACTATCTGCCTGGAGTAGACGCTTGAGAGCAATGATGACAGAAGATCCAAAATAACTGGTAATTTACTGCAACTTGACATTAGATTTGCAAACAACTGGTGTGAAAACCATGATTAAGGTAAGTGTAGATATACTGTATGTTCAAATGTTTGTGGACACCCCCTTCTAGTGATTGAACTCAGCTACTTAAAGTTGCACACATTGCTAACACAGATGTGCAAAAGCACACAACGTGTGCCTGTAGAGAAGTATTTCCATTTAGGGCTGGGTGATATAGACAAAAACAAACAAACAAACAAACTAACTAACTAAGACATCTTATGTCTTTTTACTATATTTAAACATACTGTGATCTTCATTTCTTCTTTACACCCACTAAGACTTATGTCCCCTCCATAGTGTGTACATGAGAGAATGGGGGCGGAGGGGAGCAGAGTAGAGGAGGAGACCATGGGGCGGAGCAGAGTGAGGGAGCAGAAACAGATTTCCACAAGACTGAAGCAGAATGTTATTTATATACTTTAAAACTCAACATAAACAATATAGGCTCAGTCATTGAGATATTGATATAAATATAGAAATAGAGCCCAACCCTGTTTACAATAAAATATGACTCTGGAGCAGTAAAGCATGTGGAACAGCTGTCCTGGAGGCCCCGTACCCAGCACAGTGTGGTGTGCGGCCTGTTATTAGTTGATTATTTGGTTCAGAAGGTGTTATAGCAGAGGAATAAACAAATTATTCTGGACATTGGCCATCTAGGACCATAACTGGTGACCCCTGTAGAAGATGAATTAATTTTGGTTCAGTGACTGGATCTTGAAAGACAAGAGTGCACTGTGAAGATCCTTTGCTGAGAGACTTTAGAACCTAAAAAAGGCCCTAGATAAACTCAAGGCACTTCCTAAATGTCCACACCATGAAGGAAATCCGCCAGTTTCACTTTCCACTTGTTTTCCCCCAACAAGATGCCAACCAAACACAGAAAGTCCAAACACAGAGTCCATTTGGAACAGCACATTTCATTCACTCCACCCTGTCAACACATTCCTGACTCTGGCAGCTCGGGTGGAGTGTGTTTTTTTGGCCCTCACCCATTCTATGGGTTTAGTGGTAAAGACACTCCTCCTCTGTGTTTGGTCTCTATAGGAGGCCACCTCGCTCCCATCCAATTCCAGTCTCCTTGAGCCGCAGAGGAATCACTGCAGAGCTTGTGCAACTGCAGGGAGAGGAAAAGCCACTGGAGCCCGAATGGGTGTGATTCAACCACCAGGGGCTATTATTAGACAGCGCATGGGGACTCTCGGCAATGGTTAAAGGTTTAAGTTCAGTAGCTGACAGCGATAGAAGTGTCAGTGCTCAGGCAGGGAGGGAGCATCTAATTAATGCACTTTGTCTTTTACTTAAACTGTAAATTGAAGGTAGAAATAAGCAAAAAGTAAGTAAAACCCTCAACATGGTCTTGATCCACCCATTAATTCATAAGGCAATTTAGAATAGCCATGTTTTTTTTTGTGTGTGTCCGACACAGACTGGAGCAAGGATCAAACCCATGACCCCAGACTCCTGGAGCTGTGCATCCTCAATTGTGGCTACAGCACTACACTGCCTAGATGCCCTGTCATAGCTAATCAAAACTAGGCAGGCACTCAGTAGTTACTTATCGATCACAGGGTTGTGGGACTGATACCCACGTCCACATCCACTCAGCTGCCACTGGTGACCAACAGAACCTGTGCAAAAGATGATCTGTCTAGGATGGATTTCCTGTTCTGAGTGAAGCTGGTAATGATCTCGGGGTGAAAGTGAACGTCACTTTTTCAATTGCAAAACACCGGTTTTTATGATATTTTCAGTAAATTGAAGCCATAAACCTGCTGTAGGTACAAACATCTTCATAACTACTTCAGATCTACTATCAGTTGTGTCCTTCAAAGCACAATGAATACACACACATGGAGTTTTTAAAGCTATCACAACTCCAGTCTCTCTCTCTCTTTCTCTCTCTCTCTCCCTCTCTCTCTCTCTCTCTCTCTCTCTCTGTCTCTCTCTCATGTGTGTTCTGGAACAGGAAATGAGTGCAGACAGAGGAGGCAAGCAAGCTGAAACCGGCACAAAGCTCTAGCGCACACACACACACACACACACACACACACACACACACACACACACACATGCTCATACTCGCATGAACACTTTCACACTGGCCCTGTACTGCCTCTGCCTCTGCAGTGGAACTTTGAGCCCCAGGTGGACAGACACCAGCGTGGAGCAAAAGGGAAGGGAAAAAAAGCCATAAAAAGACACAGATTGTGAAAAAGAAGAGGAAAGAAAGAGCTCTGCATGTGTGGTATTGATTGGAATTGCTGAAAAGAGAGATTGAGGAAGAAAGAGAGAGAAAGGGAGAGACGCCTGGTTAGGATGGTACTTCAATCCTCTTCAACCAGGTAAACTTCTTTTTAACCCAAACTTCCTCTTTTCTGTTTCTGTTCTGTCATTCTGTGTTATTTTTTCATCACAATCCTCACAGATTTGAGTTTCTCAAGAAATCTTTGGGTTGTTTTCCAGCTTTAGTTTCTATGAATTACTGAAGAGTTGAAAAAGACCTTTCCACTTTCTGGCTTTGAGTAGTTTAGCAGACAGGCAGATGTTTTTTCTGAAGATCACTATTTTAAAAAGGTGCCTCGAATGTTTTTTTTTGGGTGATGCCATAGAATATCCATGTTTTGCATCCGTACAGAAGCATGTTTAGAGATGTGAGTGTGTGAAGAAACTTTACATCGAGGGAAGCTTCTTCACGCTGTACATGAGAAGAGCTGAAACTTGCAAACCACAAACTGTGTTCAAAGGATCTAGAGTCTTGTAGATAAAGCACAACAAGTGGGGGAAGCTACTGCACTGAGTGCATCCTAGCTTTAGGTGCTTTAAGGCAGAACCAGGTAAAATCACATTTTAAGCCAAATAACAGCTTTTTATTTTATTTATTTATTCCACAGTAATACCCAGAATTTTGATGCTCAGAAACATCTGTAGAACAGCAGCTGCCCTTTACATTTAAAGTGATAGATTTCAAGCTTTTTGGTTTTAAAGTTGATACAAATATCTATTCAAATTTTAATTTAAATGCTCCAATCTTGTGAGAATCTGGATTTCTGTATTTCATGAGCAAAAGGCTTAAAATGTCATTTTATGTGTAATGAGTATAAAATATGAAAGTTTACACTTTAGAATGAACTTGTGATCACAAATAAGCATTTAAACCATATATTTCTTAGATGCACCAGTAAGTACATTACGTTTATATTGTATGTGAGCACTAGAGGTGTACAAATTCAGACATTCTAGATTTCAGTCAATACGATATTATGGTTTTTCAAATCCCATTTTTTTAATACAGCAAAAATTAAGAAAAAGTGCTTTTGTCAATTATTTCTTTTAATTAAATGTTTTCCACCTTACAATATTTTAAAAAATGTACAGCTGTGTACTGTACAGATCTTAGTCCCAACCTAAGAAACCAATCACAAGCTAACATGGTAGTAATGCCACAATAAGACGTTATGATATGCTGCAGTACAATTCAAAACAGCATTATATATCGTATAAGTCCACATACATGTTGTAAATCTGTAGTTATGTATGAAACTCTTGTAAATTTCATGCATCGAGTAGAGTTTCCCAATGTCATTCCTGCTGTAAATGTGGCCATTTCCCTCTGGATGAGCTAGAAGAAGATCTACCTGGCTGTTTGGGAAAACATCAAAGCATGTACATGGCTGTCAGTGGAGTTGTTTCTATGATACCAGGGATTTCAGAAGGTCAGTGCTGTTATGATGTCACGTTTGTCATATTGGTGATGGTGTATCTATGAACACCTTTATGGTCAGAATTCTACGGGGCTCAGGTACAATGATGTTTGGTGATTTGCTTGCTCAACCACAACTATGAAACCTAGTAAATGACTGCTAGGAATCAGGTGTGTGTGAAACCACCAGAATGTGACATACAGTGTCCTAGAAGTTCCCTGCTGTATGTTTTAGGTTCCCATGTTCCCATCCAAAGAACCAGGTCTAACAGTGTTCTCTATGGCATTTGATTTATGCTGCATTGGCCTCTTCTTAATGTGCAAGTGCTGAACTTGTTTTGAGCAGTGTTTGGATGTGTGGGCAGTGGACAGTTTTAATGTGTTTTCTGTGAAACGTGGTGGTGTGTAGACTGTGAGAGTGGCCAATGGTTGCTTGTACTGCATTCCTGAGTGTGTGTAGCAGAGGTGGGTGTGGAGCAAGAGCGAAGCACCGCAGGCCTGCTCCAGCCAATGCAAAGGCACCACACATTCCATCGAGGTCCCATTCCACATCTCATGCCCTGATTATCTTCCTCTTAACTACCATGAAAAACTATGATTCAACTCATTGGAAGCATCTGTACCTGCAATGATGTCCTTATCAGGTAGAACTGAATGTTCTATCCCGTTCTACTGACCACCCACCAGAAATAAAAATCAACGGCTAAAACCAGAGAACCCTGGAAGACGACCTGTGGTATCTAGCACCAGATCCTTTTAGGGAGTTACGAGGTGGGGCCTCCATGCATTGCATCAAAGAGCCTTGGGCCCCATGACCCTGTCACAGGTTCACTGGTTATCCTTCCTTGGAGCACTTTGGTAGGTGCTGAATACTGCATAGTGGGGACCTGTCTGATGTTTTGGAGATGTTCAGACCTGCAGACATCAAAATTTGGCTCATGCCAAAGTAGTTCAACTTCATCTGTTCACACATTGACAGGCAGATAACGAGATAATCATTCTAATTCATTTTGCCTGCTAATTTTATGGCCAATCAATGTAGTGAGTGTATAAATGGTTTACATGGAGATGGTTTTCAGGAGGTGCATTCGAGCCACATTATAGCATTACAAACAAATCTCTGCAAGGCACTACTTAAAAAAGCCGTTTTCTCAACAACATAGACCTCTGAAGTATACAAAATTCATGATGGCATGTAAAATTAAGTATTTGGAGGCAGCATCCGTCTACAGCAAAGCACGGGAATAGCCTAAATAGGTAAACAACTGGTTGCAACTTAAGCAGATTCGCATATTCCATCCCACAAAGCAATCAGAGTTGAGTCCGGCTAAACAGAGATGCATTTTCCTACTAAGTGCAAATGCATGTGGTCAACATTTTATCAGTCCAGATACTAGTCAAATAAATTAATCTGGTGCAAATGAGATCATAGAGTTTCAAAAACCACAGAAGCAAGATTACGGAACATCTCCACACAATTGTCTAGCATTTGTCTGATGCTCTTATTTAGAGTGACTTGCATTTTAATCGTGTCCCAAAGATAAGAGAACGTAGAATTTGGAGTCTAATCTTTGGGGTATAAGGTTTCATTAGACTACATCTGGCATATCTGACATACATTAGGCACTGTTAGCTGACTACACAGCCAGCTTTGTCATTCTGAAACCTGGGCCTGGGCTAAATTTGGAAGCAGGTGTGGATCATGCAGAAGTGGTTGAGTTGTTTTAAGCTTGCAAAGCTTGCAGTTCTCATTTTATACCTTCTAGAGTGGACATCCTGCAGAAGTATCAGACACACCATGGCAAGGTCAGAGAGAGGAAAACAAGAGGTTTCCGTGTTTAAACAGCAGCTGAATGGAAACGGCCTCCTCCAATTGTTCTCAGACTGCAGCTCTTTTCTGCAGGAGGGTGTTCCCTCTCTTCCCCCTCCACCACCACCACCACCACCTCTGCCTGCGGCACGCACAGATACCAAGAGTACCTTTTTGTTGTTGTTGTCGTTGAGTACCTGCTCCAACATGATGAATCATAGACAAGGACGGCATGGATGTCATTCCTGCCTTGCTGCTCTTCCCCAACTGTAAGAATGGCCTGAAAGGTCCTAACAGTCACCAAACAGGTTCTGACAGTTCCCAGGCTATGTTCAAGTCTATGTGGGTGTGCACACACACAAGACCTCACTCACGTATACTTAAGGGCAGTAACTTCATATCGGTACACTTTGTTGTAGAACCTGAAGGTCTGTCTGAATGATACATTTCCTATGGAAGACCACAGAGCTGCCATTCCACCCCTCTGGTTAGCAGAGAAACAGTGGTTTGGCTGTTGTTTGTACTCGATTCCCATCTGTGCTGCCTGTGCTCGGGGTTGGATCTTCATGTCTGCACTGTCACTGACATGTTGAGGCAGGTTGTGGGAAAGAAGCCAGGTGCTGTTGTGCAGTGATGTTCAGAGCAGATCAATGGACGGTGAAGGCACGTAAAAGATCTCCAAAACTCTTTGAAGCTGCAAAAAGTAGCTACAATATTGAGTATGAAAGTTGTAGTTGTAGTTGTAGTTGAGTTTTAGTTGTAGTGTCTTGGCTGCTAAAATCCCATAGTAATACTATCGCGTCATTATGTCACATAATATTGTGATACACTGTTATAATTTACACACTGTATGTCCAAATGAATGCATTCTGTAATTTAAAGATGCATCCATTGCTGACACAGATGTGCAAATGCACACACATCTTGTGTTGGTCCTGCAGAGAAGTAATGCCAATGGAACTGTGATCTCTAGAATGATGGTGCTTCATCCAGTACTTTTTTAAGGATGCACTGGGGAGCTGGAGATGAGCTGGGGTGGTGATCATCCAACTTTCTGACCTCAGTAACACGTTGTTGCTGAATGCACCAAAATAGTAGGTCTTCCCTGGACAGTGGAGAGAGTTACTCCAAAAAAGGCAGGACAAGCACATTTATACTTCTATCTATTCAGCAGACAGCGTTTCACCCCATTCATCCAAGTTAGCAGTGAACTGTCAGTGCCAGAACAACCTCTGGATGCGTTGTTTCCTTCGTCATTCTTTCGCAGAGACATTCACCAAGGGATCAAGCACGCTTGTTATTTCCAGTTTCAGATAAAGCTGAAGATTTTTACTGCAGGCTTGTTTTTTGAATGATGCTCAGGACATTGCAACCAATCAGAGCAGAGAAATGTACATATTTTAGTCTTTTCATAACTTAATCACTGCCTACATCACCTGATTTTGGGGTTTTGCATTGATCTTCTAAACAGACTTCCTCTGCATGTTATGCCTGACGCTGTCGTGCAAAAAAGAAGTGCAGGAAACCAGTCTGCTGCCCTCAGCAGCAGCAAAACATGGCAGAGGAAGAAAATACCCTGCTGCAATCATCTGAGACCAGCCTTTTCAGCTTCTCTAAAAGTGGTTTTAAAGATCAGGATTTGGCTCGACAAATGTGTTCCTTGACCAGCACGGAAAGGGAAACTGGAGACCGAAACAAAGTGTTAACCACAGTTCAGTGCAGTCGGACAAATGTGTAACAGGAAGCTCCGGCTTCTCCAGACCTTGGCCCAGGGCTCATCAAACGAGGCCAGCCACGTCTGTAGGCCTTTCAGCCTTTCAGGCTCCCCCTAACCCAAGCGTAGAACCAAGTTCTCTCTGAAGTCTCTGTTTGAAGATGAATGACATCAAAGTTCATCAGTTCTCCAGGGAGCTCTTATTTATATCTTTTATCTCCTCACTCGGGGTAAAAACCACATAACAGACAACTATGGAATCACAGTGATGGAACCATGATGTTTCTGACTGCTTTAGCAGACCATCGTTGCCCCCCTCCTCCCTCCTCCCCGCTCCCAACCTCCCAAACCTTTCTGGGGTTACTCCTGAGACATTTTTCCACAATTCCACAACAATTTTTCAGTGTTTGTCTCTTAGAAGTAAGTCTGAATTATATAAATGAGCTGGTCCTCATTGGATCTGTGCTGTATTTTATATCATTTAAAAAGAATCTTAGGCCAAAACACTGCAATCATTGTTACAATCATTTAAATCTGGAATATTATGAAATTTCATGCAATTTTGTAAAGGCCTTATTTTACCAAGATATTAGAGACTGTATTAGAGACAGTGAGAGGAAGAGAGAAGTCTGTTGCATCCACTCTTTAGTGCAGTTATCTCCAGTAGTAGGTGAATCATCTGCAAATGCCAGAGGATGATCAGAAGATGATAATAAGGTACACAGTCAGGGTGTCAAGTGTTTTCATCAGCAATCATTAAAACTGAGTGTTCCAGGTCTAACTGTGGATCCATTTTTACCTGTGGACTATTTGCGGACACCCCTTATAATGAATGCATTCAGCAACTTTAGGTTTGCTGACACAGATGTGCAAAGGCACAAAGTCCAACACACTGACATCCTTAACTCACTAAGGCCTGTGTTGCTGAATCCAATCAAATCTTCAAAGCAATGCTCCAAAAAAAAAAAAAAAAAAAAAAAATATATATATATATATGCTGCAGGGATGTGAGGATTTGATTGTATATATACATATATATACATATATTGAAAATCTGTTACATTTGTGTATGGTCAAATTCATGGAAGGGAACTACACACTAAACAGAAATCTCTGAACAGAATAGTTTTCCTTGGAAGCACAGAAAACCACTGGCTGAGATTCTTTAGGGAAACAGAGCCGGACTTGTACAGCGTGGCAGCAGCTACCTGCCCTGATAGCACAACTGCCAGCCGTGCATTCTTTAAAGTTAAACATTAGCTGTGGACTCAAGGTGTGGGCAGGAGCAATGATGTTTCCAAGGTTTACTCAAATGCTCTCAAAGTTTGTGGGAAATGAGATCACGTGACTCATATGACATGAAAAAGAGTACGAATAGCTAACGTGCTGAGCAATCAATAAAAAGACAGGTTTGCCCTTTGACCAGTTTGACCAAGGGTGTACATTCATTCAGATTTAGTCACAAATGTTGCTTTGAAGACCTAGCATGCATAACGACGGTAATAATAGCAATAATGAGTCATAACAATGCACTGTAATGACACTCCCACAAAGCTTGTGTATTCATTACAGCTTAAAGTGTTCATGACTCCTTAACATATTTTACTATGTTACTGTCAATCCGGTTAAACAGAGTGTGAAGTTGAGTAGGGATCAAAAGGGTAACTGATTGCAGATTGTGTTAGTGCATCTCAAAAGATTAAAACATTGTGGGAAAGTTCATTCAAGTTCATAACATAAATCAAAAAGTAAGAATTTCAAGCCTTTGTATATTTTATTATTGATCAGTGTGGCTTATTGGTCATGAAAATCTGAAATTCATAATCTTTAAAGTAGAATCCTGGTTCAAGATGCTTGCCATTGGCAGCCGGAGTCTGCGATGCTGGCCGGCACAGGCATCTGATAGCCATTGTATCAGAGCCGGGGACCCATTACATTCCTCCAAGCATGTCACCTATCCTGCAATGATGCAATAGTCACAGGTTGAAAAGAGGGATCGTATGTATCTGAGCAATCATGTGTCAGGAGCATTGAATGTGATGGGTGAGAGTGCCAACAGTAATTAGCATTGGGATTGAAATTTCACTCAATTTATTTGAACATGTAAGCAAATGTCAATTTGACTGAATGTAATGAATATGACATGATCTTTTTGAATTGCATTTTATGTCAGTTTGAGATTTGACTTAAGAAAGTTTGAAAAATGTCATTTTAGATGTTCTTGAACCTTCAGATATGTAATAATATAGTACAGTAATATGATAGGTACAATCTGTGAAAATGTCCTGAGTTTACCTACAAAACTATTAACCCAAGAAAAATAATCATGCAATTTCCTGCTTTATGTTGAGTGTAGCTTCTGGTTAATCCCATCCATCTGGAAATTACTTGTTAACAATCAAGTCCTCCAGAAATCTCCTTTACATTACTGAACCCAAGCAACAGCATGATCAGCCAGAGGCCACAGGTGCACTGTTCTTATAACTCATCTGGAAGAATATTAGCTCGAGTTGCTCATATGTACCCAGGCCTTCTCTAATGTTCTCCTAATCTGTTTTTGACCCACAGGATGCCATTGCTTGAACCGTGACTCTACTGTGACCTCTGCAGGTGTTGAGATGGGTGAGGTGGGTAAGATGACATCGTGCAACATGGGCCTGGTGCTGGTGGAGTTTGAGTATGAGTACATGGGTCGAGATGGCTGCAAAGTGTGCATCAAGCCCAACGAACGGTACACCCTCTTGTCCAAGACCAATGACCACTGGTGGCATGTGCGCAAGGATGAGCGAGCCAAGCCCTTCTACATCCCAGCAAAGTACGTCAAAGAGTTGCCTCTCACTCTTCCCTCACCCCTGGATTTTGTGGACACTCCCACACCTGAGGCAAGGCCACCTGTGCCTGACATGGCAGAGAAGACCAAACCTAATGAAGTGACTATCAGGCTGCGCTCACCAGGGAACTGCCGCAAGACAGAGAACCGTATGTCCACATTTGGTGTCCCTTTGGACATCCATGAGCCTCCGTCTTACTTGCATGGCAGCTTGGCAGACTCCCTCATATCCCTTCACCCGCTGCCTGCAGTCCTGGCTCCAGATGCAGCCCAGCAGAAGAAAAGGCTCAGCCTTGCACCCAACTTGCTGTTTGGTTCTAGAGGAGCCCCGGCAGAAGAGTTGACTCAGAAGTCTCGCGTGCCCAGCTTCAGTCCAGCTGACCCAGTCCTTCGCCAGGCCAAGCCTGTGGAACCCCCAACAGTCAAGAATCCGATGGACTCTAGGCATCAAGCATTGCCAACCAAATCAATAATAGAGCCACTAATAGAACCTGACGAGGAATCCAGTCCAGAACCCACGTGCTCCTCAGACTCTGAGAATATTTATGAGTCCATATTGGACCTGAAACTGGATGATTTGATCAAAACTGAACCTGCTGTACATGAACCTGCAGCAAGTTTACCCTCATCTGCAACACAGGCCAAGGTAAGGACTAAAAGACACAGAGAAATCCACTGGTAAAATCTGATTTTATGCATATGATGTGCTTATATTATGAAAATGTATTCAAATTAAAATTTTGCTGAAAGGTTCTGGGCAATGCACAGCAAAATCCTATAGTTAGTAGGCTTACATCCTGGAATTGTAGGTTTCACGTTGCCTTAAAACAGATATACCTTGGTGGAGATATTTTTTTTAAAACAGCTACTCATCTCAATGTTCAGGTGATGGTAGGAGGTGCTGGAGTGCCGCACTCCTGCTCAAGCACAACTGATTCAACTCACCTCAATAAAGTCTGTTCCAGCAGGGAGATCAGTAAACTGGGCATGAAGCTGGCACTACATTGGGGTGACCACTGCTACCCCTGTACAGGTGTATCTAAAATAATTTTTTGGTTTAATTCATTGAAGTAAACTTAAGTGACATTTAATTTTACACACGTTAATATGGTCTGATTAAATATTCTAATATGAGATTCATGAGCTATATGCTGAAACCACTGGGGGGCGCTGTTTACATAAATTGCACATTAAAAAGGGATGTGGCCTTAAGCAAGGCTTCATTCTATAGAAGGAATATTTATATACCATTATTACACCACATCTATGATCTGAACTCTTCAGCTTAGTCACAAAGTTAAGGTCACCTGCTGAACACACAGGGCTGGATGACCGGAATAAAACTGAAACAATGGAGATTGAGGGAGAGGAGAGTTTGAGTGTGTGCTGTGAACGTGACTTCAGGACAGGATATTACAGCTTTTCCTCCAGCAAGGGCAGGATATGATGAGCTCAAACAAGATCAAACAAAAACAGAGAGAGAGAGAGAGAGAGAGACTGAGCATTTTCATTTTTTTCAACACAACATTGATATAATTATTATAAAATATAAACATTTCAACTCCTCAGTGCAACAAGGCATTAAGACATGGAACCAATTATGTTTGTTTATCTGCTCCAGAGAGTCCTATTCTATTGGCACTACCTCCCTACAGGGCCTAGTCAAGCTGTGTTTGCATTTGCACAGCTGTGTCCCCAAAGGTGTACCTTAAAGTAGCTGAATACATTCATTAGTAAGGGAGTCCACAAACATTTGGACACATAATGGCCTACTACAGTTAATCTTGTTGGCATGTTATTCAAGCAGCAACTTCATCCAGACAGATCCATTTATAACAGACATGAACGTCTGTTACCTTATTGTTCGGAAGTGTAACGGTGTCTTTTAGTAAGACAGAGTTTCCACCACTAATGGCTGACTCACTCCCACCAATTGGATCCACATTAAACTACCAACAGTATTCCCAGTCATAAGTTGGACTTCCAAAAGGTCCAGAATTTGTCCTTCCCACTGGAAATCCAACCCACTGTCTAATTATACTGGTTGTTTTTCCGACCTTAAATTCCAGTCAAACGTTTGGACACACTTCTACTGAATGTATTAAAGATCTACAATCTTGAGTACTGGCTAATTACAATATACACAATATGGCCAAAAGTACTGGGACACCTACTAATTCACTGATTCTCTGAAATCAAGGGTATTAAAGAGTCTTGTAATGATGTAAGCTTACACATACACTCGACCAACAACTACACCACATACTTACTGTTCTTACCTGTGCATGGTTCACACTCAACCTGTGTCAAAAGAGTCAGAAGGTGAAGGACCCTGAGCTTTACCTACCTGGGTGAGTCCATCTCTGGCTGAAGGAGAGGGGAGGTTGGACTGGTGAAGAGCCAATGTAAAGAAAGGCTAAAATACCAACAGATATTGTCCGATTAAAAATGATGTCATACTCTGTGTGGAAAACAGTAATGTGATTGTTGTTTATCAGATATAATTGTAATTCAACAACAATTATATGCTGCATTGTGAACATTACCTTTGTTGATATTGGTAGAGTCTAGGGGGAGGAGCTACCTGCTCTGAGGTAGAGAGAGAGAGAGGGGGTAGGGTAGAGGAAAGAGAGAACGAGTGAACCTGAGAGAGGAGAGGAACACCGAGTGAGCTGACCTACTTCTCCCTTTGCAGCCATTGGTCAGAGCCACTGAAGTTAGTGGATGGTTATTGCTTCATTATTATTTTTTCCTCTTTGTATAGGTGTAAATATTTATTTTGTTAATAAATCAGGGAATGGGAACGGACAATTTTCCTCTGACCCCTCGCCCTACACTGCCCATGAAGTGGGCAACAACAGTAGTTAAGTAACCAACTTCATCACAGGTCTGGAGTAACTGTTTCCACTGTCCAGACGCCTTTCTGTTTATGGAGCATTGCTGTGAGGGAGTGACCTGAGGTGCGAGGTTGATTACAGGCCCTTAGTTGTTGAAATCTGAATATGGTGTGTTTATTCAATACTAATAAAGTATATTGTTTGAACCACGTTAATGGCGTTGTGCTGACGCTCTTATCCACAGCGACTTACAAGGTTACTCACCTTACAGAGGTGGGCCAGAGCAGTGTTAGGAGTCTCGCCCAAGGACTGTTGTTGGGAAGCACAGTTGGCCAGACTAGGAATTGAACCCTGGTCTCCAACATGGTGTGGTGGCTCACTGGTGGTGCTACACCAACCTCACACCACACCAATTACAAATAGGCAAAGTCCACACTACTTGCACAGGGTTTCATAGGTAGGTGTCCCTGAAGGTGTACTGTTACTGCATTAGCCTGCACTAGAAGACTGCATGTGAAGTCCTAGCCAATGGGAGAGCTTGCACGGCTGATACCTAGATACCACCGGACCCTAAATTCTGACTGGACAATTCATTAAGTGATTTTTAAGTCTTCTCTGAAGGCCAAGATGGCCTGAGAGTTCTCCGTTTTCAAGTGGTCCACTTGATAGGTTACAATTGTGGGCCCACTTGGTTTTGTGATCTAAGTGATGTATGTAGAGATGTGTCAGTGAGCAAGCTGCAGTGTGGTAACCTAATCAGGCCTTTTCTCCTCAGTTGCCTCCTACTCCAGCCCTCACCAAGCTCTACAAAGCTTGACTTTGTGCAACACCGAGGAGAAGAGAAAAGTGGTGCATTTAACTACATAACTTCTCTGTAATGAGGGATTATATTGTACTGTTAACCACCATCAGATACCTGCCTAACTTTAGGAAGAGCAATGTTCTGCTGAGGGCGGAAGGCTTTCAGAGCACCCGCATCAGATTACCGAACAATTGTGAGTGTTTCTGCTTCTCAGCGTTTGACACCAAATCCGCACTCAGAGAGTCACCAGGGCATGAAGATTCACATGCCTCACAGTTCGCGGACTGTGATTTGATATGAAAGGCCAACGAGGAAATGGCCATCTAGATGTGCTCCAAGATAACTGACACTTATGTCTCATTACGAAGGCTGTTGTTTATGTTTACATGTGTAGGCAGCTTTGTTTCAGTACCGTACCAAAAAGACCGAGGTGTTCTAAAGGATCCTGGTGTGGAACGGCTTGTTTCATTCATGTTCCTGGAAAGATAATGCTGCTCCAAGTGTGTTTACATTCTCTGAAGCCATCTGTAAAACTCAGAGGTCAATATAGTATCAAACATCTAGGATGAATTTAATCCCGTGAACACAGAAGCCCAAGCATTTCAAAAGATCAAGGATGGCTTATTCTCTTCTGCTGCCCTTTGGCTACAGTGTTTACAGAATACAGGAGGTGTCTTTTCCTACAGCGTTCCAAACCTCTCCTGTCTGCTTGTGTACCAAACAAGCGTACGCTAACATGCAGGCTGAAACAGTGCACACTGTATGTGCAATGTATTTCTATTGCTTTCTGGTTTACTATGGTACATCTTACTGACCACCACCAACAACCTGTACCAGTTCTAGCTCGGTGGTTAAGAGCACTGAATATTTGGTCACAGGGTTGTGGGTTCTTTACCCAAGTCTATAAATTTGCCACTGCTGAGCCCTTGAGAAAGGCCCTCTCTGCTCCAGGGGTGGTGTAGCATAACTCTGACCCAGGATTTCTGAGCTGGGATATAAAAAACAACAGATTTTGTTGTACTGTACAGTGTCAAACATTTTAAACTCTTTAAAGCTGTCCGATTGTGAGCCTTTTTGAGCCATTTGGAGCTACATGGGTCCTCATATTTAATTAATTAACAGTATTATTAGTTATTATTATTATTATTATTATTGTTATTATTATTATTGTTATTGTTATTATTGTTGTTATTATTATTATTATTATTATTATTATTATTATTATTGTAGTGTATAACATTGGTAATCATCAGTACAGTGTGTAACAGTGTCAGTACAGTGTGTCAGTACAGTGTGTGTAACAGTAGAATGGGGTTTGTTGTGAAATGGGCAGTGACGGGTTAAGCGCGCGCGCAGCCCCGCCCTCTGAAGGCGCTGTTTAGGTCTCGCGCTCAGGTGAGTCAGTCAGTCAGAGTCAGTCAGAGGGGTTTAATCCGGACTCAGCGTCGTTTAACTGCAGCTCAGACCGGGTTACTGAAGCACAGGTAAGAGTGTGGACGATGCTGTTTATGACCCAAACTGACCAACAGAAAACAAACAGGCTTGAAAGGTCACTGTGTGTGTAATATATATATATAAATACCATGAACCTATAAGGTTCTATCTGACATTATCAAAGTTTATTTACATACATTCTTATTCTGCAACTTCTTAACATTATGTGAGATGTTTTTAAGTTCTATTTTAAACTCTTTATCTAGAACACATAATGTTTTTATCTCCATAAATGTCAATTTGACTATAAACACCTTCAGGCTCAATATCTCAGAGCTGCTCAGGAAGCAGATAGAACCTTATAGCTCCAGGGGCGGTTTTTATGGAAGTCTAAAATATTAGTACATCTCAGAAAGTTGGAATATTGTGAAAAAGATAGATAAAAGAAATATCATCAGCCTAAATCTTTCTTTGTCGGCCTGTTTAATATTTGTTTACATTGCTTCTGTCACTGTACTAATGGAATTAGAATGACTTAATCGATAAGCTCGTCATTTTAGAGATTCCTGTTTTTCATTGCACAGCCATGTGATGGCCTTTAGCTTTTAGAGACACTCAACTCTAAAATCATTAACTCTAAAATCTGAAGGGCATCTTTGGGAACTGTTTTGCGTTCAGTGTCACGCACGTGTCCTTCCACAGTGAATGGATTCCTATATATGTTTAGGCCAAAACACTTTAACACTGTTGAACGTCTCATAAATGTTGTTGCCAACATTACTGGTCATTTCTTGGACCCAGGTTGAGATGCCAGCCAAGATGTGTTTGTTAGTTTCGTTTCATCACCTGATCTGTAGGACTTTATGACCAAGTGAGCAGACATGCTGTGTTGGGAGTGTGGACTTGTGTGTAGAAGTGAGAGAAACGAGTGCAGGCATGGTTCCAAGATCAAAGTCCTCAGATTGATTTGGACATTGTTCTGTGATGGCCTTTTGCTCCAGGTCATCTTTTCTTAGCCACACACACACTTGTCTTATTGATTGTGCTGTACTTTAGACAAGTCAAGGCAGCCTATTTCTGATTCCCTGAAGGTTATTTCGGGATTGGAAGGCTGCTGCTCTAGTCGACTAGGTCGGGAAGCAGCTCCGTTGTTTGTAGATGTTGACGTTTCCTTCAGGAGACCTTGGCTGAATTTATTGTGCATTTCCATCAACTATATGTTCAAATGTTTGTGGACACCCTTTCTTTGAACTCATTCTCATACTTTAAGTGGCACCCGTTGCTGACACAGATGTGCAAATGCACACACAGCTTGTCTAGTCCCTGTCAAGAGGAGTAAGGCTCTCTGGAGCAGATAAAAATAAACCTGTTGGCGCCGTGCCTAATGACAGGGATGGGCTACAGGGGTATAAAGCCCCCCAGCAATGAGCTGTATAGCGGTGGAACTGTGTTCCATATGATGATTGAGCTCCGTCCAGTTCTTCTGGGTTGTTGAATGCAGTCAAAGCCTCACAACAATTCTCCAAAGTCTGGTAGAATGCTGTCTCCTGTCTCTCTTCATAAGAAGAATAAACTCTTTTCGATTGCCTTGATTTGACTAGAAGCAACAATGAACGAGCAGGTGTCCCAATACCTTTGTCCATGCAGTGTATTTATGGAACCTGATTTTCTGGATTTTCACGAGGAAGCCAAGCGATGTGCGTTCTATTAGTACTAAATAAAGCAGTTGTACCAAACTTTGCTTCAAGCTTGTGTTTGAAGTCACACTTTGTCACTGACTATAGACTATAACTACAGGCCCTGAAACAGAACCTTAGGAATGCCAGGAGATATATTAGACCAGATGTTTACCACATAGTTCAATGTACACCATCCTTAATCCTAATGCATTATAAACGACCCATTATAAGTTACTACACACCATGTGAACACTTGCTAAAGTCTCAATTGCAATTAGAGAGTGCTGCTTCATAGCTGTTGGCTCAGAGCAATATCAGTTGCTTCCTGGTTCCTGATACTTGTGAATGTTCAGTCAGGGCAAACGGCCTAAATGACCCCACAGAAGGGGTCTAAGTGAAGTGAAGTTGTGTGGTCAAGACTTCTTCATTGGAAATCATTGACAGAATGTGGCGACCACAGATCAAAACAATGCCTTTGCAGAGTTAAGCAGTCTGACTTTTTTTTGTGGCTGTGCAACACAGAAACCTTAAGGTGTCACAATGAGGAAAAAGCAAGCCATGACTGTGTCCAGGCCTGACCTGCTTTAATTTTAGGCTACACTGAAACATTTGAAGCAGTGAACCTGTCTAGCAGTTTTGTGTCCTATGTTGATTAAATACTGCTTGTAATGATCTTCATTTCATAGTTTAAGGCAAGACCGCGTGAAGGTATAGTTGAAATAAGGTGTTTGTTACTGTTGCAGTTGTGAGTGAACGGTCTCATGGTTTGAATAGGCTTATGGAGAGTGGACTAGTCCACTAAGGTCAATTGGTCACTACACAGATTGTCTGGACCACCAGGTTGCTGTAAGGTTTGATGTAAGGTCACCTTTATTAGGCTGATATACTGATACATAGTCCAGTGTTGCTCATCCCTTGTCCTAGAGACACCCCTGCCCTGCACATTTCAATGCATTCCCGTCTTCCACCTGATTCAACTAATCTGCTCACTTACAACCTGTTTCCGAGATGCAGATGATGTGTCAAAGCAGGGAATCCTCTACAATGTGCAGGGCAGAGGTGCATCCAGGACCTGGGTTAAGCAACACTGATGTAATCACTTGGTAATGCGCTGCAAGGGTTTGGTTAGTGCAGCATTGTGAGTATACAGGCCTGTGGAGGACTTCGGAGTAAGACTAGTGCACTGAGGGACATTGAGGACAGTATAGGTTTGTAGGTCACTGCAGTTTGGTGTTAAAGTGAAATTTGGTAGGTACACTTAAAACCAGTGTACTTTGGAGATGTAGTACACTGTTTTTAGGTTGTTTACTGTTAGAAGATAAATGAAGTGTCCCAGCTTTAGTGTCCCAGCTTTAGTGTCCCAGCTTTAGTGTCCCAGCTTTAGTGTCCCAGCTTTAGTGTCCCAGCTTTAGTGTCCCAGCTTTAGTCACATAACTGACTGGCTGCCGGTGGGCTGGAACATTGGTGCCCAACAATCTGTTACGTATGGAGTCAAGAAGTTGGTGTAGAATTAAATGTCACGCAGTTTTATCTGACAGTCCAATCATTTGCCAATTATGGAAAATGTGTGACATTGCAGCGGAAGAGCATGTGCACACAGATGAGCCTAAACATTATGACCACCTGTGTAATGTGCTATGAGTCCACCACATGCAACTAAAAGATCTCCCTCTCCGATGGTGCTCTGTGGTCGTGGCCGTGACCAGACGAGGCCTCAAATGGAAGAAGCTGACCATGAAAGCGAGGGTGTGTCTGAGCTGCGATTTGAATAACAAAGCTATTGGGAGAGTGTTGAACTGTGGGTGTCTCACTCTGCTGTCTCACTCTGCTGTACATGCCGTCCTAAAAGAAAACAGTCAAAAGGGAAAGCTTGTCATCCATTGTTCAGTGCAAAACAATCCACCCCTCAGTTGATTTCTGTTCAGAAAGTTCAAAGGAGACAATCAGCCTCCAAGTTGGAGGGTTTCAGGGAAAGCGTTTTCGTTTTGTGGCCTGTGTATAAAAAGACCAGGGCTGCATGTTTGTTTATGTACAAATCCTCATTACTCCTCCTAAAGAGGAAATTGCTGTTGAACCCTCCATGTGCCCTCCACCCACTAATAGCATCAACTGTGTGCTGCTGCAAACCACGTTTGGGTACGAGTGTGCGTGTCAGTGTAATACCCAGGGGTATTCCAAGTCCCATTGAAAATGACTGACTAATGTACCCCTCTTGGCCTGGCATAGTCACGCCCACACACACACACACACACACATACGCAAACACAAACAGAAAAACAGTTTTGCCTCATGAACCTCACTTATGGCCAGTTAATGTGATGTTCTGTAGAAATGAAAAGTGAGAAAGGACCTCAGCTTCTGTTTTTCAGGCCACATCAGCTCTCGGTGGAGAACAGCTGTGGTTGAGACACTTCAAGCTCTTTCGATTTTACTTTCAAATAAATCTTTTGATTGACTTTTCTCATGTATTCGACTCATCTGACCTCAAATGTCAGTGGAAGACATGATACTTCGTGCATGGCGCAGGTTCGTTCCCAGGCTGGTGACTCTCATGAGGTTTTCCAAGGTAAGCAGTGAGCATGGGTCGGAGGAGAATTTGTAGGACGCTTTCTGCAGGTGGACAGTGGGACGCTGTCTTAGGACCTTCATGACTGTCTGTTAGCAGTGGATCACTGCGTAAATGTGATGATATATGTGTAGTGGTATGACCTTTCTAACACACAGTTAAAGGTGCTAACATCGATTTCTGCTTTGATTGATTTTTTTAATTTCCAGAAATTGCTCAGTCTGGTATAAGATAATGTAGATTATTTTAAAGTTTAGGGACAAAAACAAGGCAAGACCCACACCGTAATGATATTACAGTTTGAATTTCAAGTCATTTATTAAGAGCATGTGCCACAATGTAAAAATAAGATTAATGACATCACAAAATTACACCATTTCAGAAGCTCAAGGATGGAAAGCTGCAACACAAATGCAAATTTATGTGCAGATTTTAATTTTTATACGCTGTTTAGCACAGAGCTAATGGTGATATATGATCACAGTCCCACTGTGTACCGATGGTACTTATGGCATCTCTAGCTTTGTTTTTGTAACAGTTATAGGGGAGTAACAATACACTCACCACACCTTTCGATTTGATTCAGTTCAGGTTTCACAATTCAGAATTATTTTCTGTTATGTTTTTTTATGTTGAACAATATTTAATTGAATTCAAATGATCCATGTTGTTGCAAATGGATAACATTTATTTTGCATTGTTATTGACTTGATAAACTAAACTAATAATCCTGATTAATATAATTCATTGAGAATTTATTATCAAATATTGTGATATTTTGTTGTACTGAGCATAAAATACTGCTGGGATTAAAACATGTCATGAGATCTGGATGATGTTTCATGTGCACTTACAACAATATGTAGAGCTTTTAATTCAGCTGCTGAACTTTAGAGTTTTAGCTGTAGATTAGTTGTACTTTCTCTTATTTGCATGTTTTTATGTGATATTATTATTGTTAAAGTAAAACGTGCCTATTTTTCTCTGACCTCACTTATCTGTACACACTGCCTACCTCTGCCATAGACTTGCTTGTGTGGTTTCAGAGACTGTACATTGGAGTCTCTGTACATATCTCTGTACATGCTCTATTTATATCCCGATATAGATATTAATATTGGTATATCGGCCAGCTCAGAAGTCATTAGTGCAGCAAAGATTTCAGTCTCTACTTGCTTTACTGATCTGGGTTGGTAGGGCTTTTTAAATGGCTTTGTGTTTGGATGGCATGCTACACATAAACAAACTGGTCCCACACACACACACACACACACACACACACCCACACCCACACAGAGCAACCACATGCATTGTGGGAAGTTCATCCCTCACTCTGCACTGTTTGGCTCTCAGCTTCCCGTCCCCTAAGAGCAATCAGGCCAGTGGGAAACACATCACATGGGCATTTCCCCATTTTGTGGGGGCCCATATGCAGTACTTTCACTCTGACCAATCACACTCACTGGATGATGGAGCTTTGAGAGTTGATGTTGAAGATAAGCACCACTGCCGGATCTGCTACACCCAATGGCCGGGGGCTTCAAAAGCTGCTCCAAAACAAAAACCAATGACGGAAAAATGTGTTGATATAATGAACACGTTTTAAAAGGTTGTAGACAAAACTATCTGCAGACTTTTCCAGCGATGTGATGAACCATATATGCATCCATGTGATTAGTGAAGGACCACTGAGGGACCTTTTTGCTTCTATGCAGCATTTGCACATATTCACAGTCAGTCTGTGACTAATGAAGGAGGAACAGTAAATGATTAAAAACACTCAATATGGTGTTGAGTAAAGGAAACATACCAGCTGTTTGTAAAGAAGCCTCCAACAATCCTAAAATGTCATCATGAGACCTACACGAGACCTTTCTAACATCAGGAAGAATGAGTTTGATTTCCATGGGAGGAAGATTTTATTTATTTGGTTTTTTATTACAACATTAGGACAAGATTAAAAGTCTGAGAACACCTAGACAAAGAGCAGGACTTCTGGAACAATGCGCTTTTGACAGATGGATCAAACAACATTTGAGCACAAGAACCACATACCAGCTGTGAAGCATGGTGGTGGAAGTGTCATGGTTTGGAGCTGCTTTGCTCCAGCAGGTTCTGGAGATCTGTCCATCATAGAAACCACTATGAAAGGCTTGAGGAAGACTGATGCTGAAACCTCATGTCTGAGTGAGGTCCAAAATGTTCAAATGTGGCAATGTTTCCACCTGATATTGTGACCGTAGCTGCTTCTGATGTGATGAGCATTTTTCTTTCTGTTGTTTCTGTTGAGATTAATAGCTCAGCTAACTAGTTAACGTCATACATAATCAGCTGAAAGTGCTGCACAGTGTGTGCAAATAAAACAGTATAAATACAGGCATAAGGTGACGATACTGTTTAATATAAGCAAAAATAAAGACAACAGGTTCTCATTACAGTGGTCAAGAATCGTCCAGTGTCCCGGCTGTGTTTTGAGGCGGGGCTGGTGTGTTTATATGGAGAGAATTGAGAGTTTGAACAGAGGCTGAACTGTGTCTGAGGTTGAACTCTGGAGGGATATCTAATTTCCTTCTGTCTCTTTTGTCGCTGCTGAATAAAGGGAAAGGCTCAGGCCGGGATGTGTCCACTTTGCCGCTTTTTTGTCCAGCCCAGGTTTGCATAGTCTTTTGTTTGCGCTGATGATGGGAATACTAGGGCTAGTATAATAATTCCACAGAGAGCAGGAACTGTGCTGAGGTCATGAAACAGCAGTGTGTTTGATATTACACAAGGGCCACGATGGAGGCTGTTTTTCTCCTTTCCCTCACCTTCAAAATTTCGTTGTAGATCACTCAGCTCGGCTGTCAAACTAACAAGCCTAACAAGTCCTGATTTGGAAAGTATCCTGGTTGACAAGTCTCAGCACAGCCCCGGCGTGGAGCGCTGTCTTTGTAGTACAGAATGTTTAGATTGATATTCACACTACAATTTCAGAATCGGATCAAAATCTGAATTCCTTTATGAATCCGAGAGGGACATTGCACATTCCTACAGCTGCACCCATCTATATAAAATCTAACGTATAAAAATAGAAGAATAAAATAAAAATAACTACCGAGTAATAAAAAGAGTAAGCAGAATAAACTCTTTGAACATGCAGTTATTGCACAGATAAGACAAATAAACAAACCTCACATGTGAAACAGTGGTTCGTGGTGGTCACCCATTAAGAGAGGAGTTATAGAGTTGGTAGGAATGTCCTCCTGTGGTGCTCTGTAGTGGACTTTGGATCATTTATGTAATGATATTACGCTCTAGTGCTGATTTCAGCTTCCTGTTTAGAAATGTTTGAGTGAAAAATAAAACGCACACACTTTTTCTTGTTGCCCAGAATCCAGTGTTCAGAATTCAGATCACTTATATTTGATACAGAATCATTTATAGTACATAGTGAATCATTCATAATTGATACCGAATCATCTGTGTTGGATACAGAATCATTTATAGCAGTGTTAAGTTAACTCTGTCCAAACACTGTGTCCAAACGTTTGTGGAAGTCCCTTCTATTGAGTGCATTCAACTACTTAAAGTTGCACCCATTCCTGACGTAGGTGTGCAAATGCACACACAGCTGGTTTAGTCCCTGTAGAGACGTACTACCAATAGAATAGGACTCTCTAGAGCAGAGTAGCATGAACATTTTGGGACCATGTCTAATTCTAAGTGTGGGGTTGAAGGGTATAAAGCCCCCCAGCTCTGAGCTGTGGAGCAATTGAACTGTGTTCTCTGGAATGATGGAGATCCTCACAGTACTTGAAATGAGATAAGGAGTTGGTGCTGATGCTGCCAATCCTGCAGAGTTTTGCTCCATCGCTTATCTGTCACTCCTGATCCTGGTAGTGAAGGCCAGATGTGCTTAACTGAGTTCTTCTGGATGGTGGCTCTCCAGGACCAGGATTTCAAAGCCGTTATCCAGCATTCGTTTCCTGCATTGTTTAATTAACATGAATTCTTTCTCTTTTCCGAAGCCAGAGAATGAGAACCCCACCACCGCAGTGTACGCTAACGTCACAGACCTGAAGAAGACCTCTCGCTCAGCTCCTTCTTCTTCCTCCTCCTGCTCCTCCCCTGGTCTGTCCCTCAGCCCGGCTCCAGAATCAACCACACCTCCTGACATAGTCGGGTGGGAGGTGCACACCGACCAAGACAGTGGCAAGGCCTTTTACTACCACCCCGCCACTCAGCAGAGCAGCTGGGAAGACCCCCGGAGCCCGCCTCCTGCCACCAGAATGGAGGCCTCGGCTCTGCCAGTCCCCACCTCCGCTTCGCCAGTCCTAACACAGGGCTCCGACTGGGAGCGACTGCTGGATGAAAACACGGGCAGGCACTACTACTACAACCACACCCTCAAAAAGACCACGTGGGACGCACCAGATCTTCAGGCTGATGGGCCGGTAAGACACCCTAACTGGGATGTATTTGGCATGACGATGGTGGTGTGAACAGACACTTGTGACCTACCATGAGAGTGGTATCACATTGGTATTGGCAGATACCAGTTATGAGTATTTGTAATGCTGTCCCTCTCTCTCCCCAGCCCCCCTTACCTGAGGAGGACTATCCCACCAATAACCACGAGCCTCAACCTGCCCCACAGCCCCCCACAGACACTCAGCCCTCTCAGGGCAAACTGCATGTTTTGCCACGAGTTAATCTGGACCAAGGACTCCCCATACCTGCAGGCTGGACCTGTTCCACAGAGCCTGGTGGAAAAGCTGTCTTCACCAATGAACACACGCACCAGCAGGTATCTCTACACACACACACACACACACACACACACACACACACACACACACACACACACACACACACACACACACACACACATGCAAGGAAGCACTTTATCTCTAGTTTTTCCATTGCTGCTTTTCTCCACTACAGCAGAATTGCTGATGGTCATATTATGCATTCAAACTAACTGGGCCATCAAAGTGATTCTGGAAGAAGTAGGCAGTGCAGAAAACTTTACGTACACGACTTCAATGAAAGAACTGTAAACTTAGTGACAGAAAATGTTATTGTTCCCAAACGGGAAGTGATGAGGTGGCCAACAGGTATTGTGTCGAGTTAAAGGGAAGAAAACCGTATTATGCATCAGTTGGTTCTGATTTTCACAAAGCACATCCTGTTTGATGTGAATTAGACAAAGTTTTATATATTAAGTTTAAGCCAATTTAAATGTCGTCATTCACACACACACACACACACACACACACACACACACACACACACACACTCTGGAATTCTCACTGATCTGACAGGCTTCTCTATACCCTTTTAAATGACTCCACCTGTTGGTCATTTCTAGTATTACCAGCAGAACTGAGGTCATACTGGTGTTTGTTTATTTGTATCAATTATGTTTTTTATTTATATATTTATTATGCTAGTGTTTAATTATGTATGTTTTTGCATCATAAACCTCATATCTTCAAAATGACAACTTTACGGGAGAATGAACAGTGTAAAATGATTTATTCTACAGCATCAAGCTGTAGAGCAGTGGGACTGTTCACTGGAACGATGGTGCTCCACCCAGTACTTTTAGGATGAGATGAGAGTGGAGGTCATTTTATTCCAAGTCATTTTGGAGCATTTCTATTGGTCCGTTCATCTCGAAATTGCTACAGTGTAAATAACCACCATCAGACTCATATTATATCACTGTCAGACTATCATACTGTAGAAAATGATAAATGAAACAAATGGAGAAGCGAGGTTTATGCAGGACACTGACCATAGATGAGGTTAAAATTGCATGTTTAGCACAAGGGTTCATTAAACTAATGACGAGATCAACACTAACAATAACAGTTTCTTTCTTCTCCAGTGGATTCAATCAAAGGATGACAAAGGCAAGACATATTACTACTCAAAAGATGGTTCTAAGTCTCAGTGGACTCTTCCAGAGGTGTGTGTGCACATGATCGAAAGGACCCTTTATTTAAAACTTTATTTAAAAAAAGAATATCATTTTAGTTCATTACGAACTTCCATGATGTCATGTGACCCAGTCTGTAAACTCTGTCTTAAGGCTCCAGTTCCACCTGGACAGCCACCCCTGGGGAACGGTTTGGAGCACGACACCCACGCGGTAATGAAGAACTGGAGATACACCATGGGCCAGTTGAATGCACCACCTGAGGACATGGTGAGCAGACCTCTACTCATTACAGGTTCTACACCAGACAAACGATACTTTGTTCAAACTGTAACAAACAGGTGGAAGGAAGGATCCGGTGATCCGAAGCATTGGGGTATTTCCATCGCATCACTCGCCAGCTCTTCCTCTTTTCTTACAGCAGAAGTTTTTCCCAAGTCACCGGAGGATTGCTTCAGATTATGCTAGTGATGCATCAAGTGCAGGAAATTCACCGGAGATTCAGCACCAGGCAAGCAGCAGCTTCTTCCTTCTACTTCTCTATTCATCAGTCCATTAAACCTACACTGTATGTCCAGAAGTTCATGGACACCTTAATGAAGGCATTCAAGTTGCTCCCATTGATGGTGATAAACAGAAACCTATTGGCACTGTGCCTAATGCCAGGTGTGGGCTAGATGGGTATAAAGCCCCCCCAGTACTAAGTGGAACTGTGTTATCAGGAATGATGGAACCAGTAGGATGGGTTGGGGGAAATGGGGATGAGTTGGGGTGGTTATTGTTGAACACCTGGACCTCAACTGCTTTTGACCCTGAATGCAATCAGATCCTCACAGCAATGCTCCAAAATCTAGAATAAAGCTTTCTCTGGACAGTAGAGACAGTCCAGAGACCCTTGATTTCAGAAGAAAGAATTAATTAACAGGTGTCCTGATACTTTTGTCCATATAGTGCCGTTTATTTGTCATCATCATTACTTACTCCTTCAGTACCATCATCTTGCTGCTCTGCTGTAAGCTTTATGGCATGAACTCAAAGTGAACTCTGTCGGGATTCTGAAAGTAGTGTCCCAAAACTCTTCTGTTTTCCCTAAAAGGACAAGTTGAGGCCGAGGAGAAACCTGTCCAGCACAGACGTACACCACCATCATCATGTGCGTGCAGGTCCATGGGCCTAAGTGTAGACCTGAACTGCCACAGTTCTAATTCCTGTCAGCCTGATATACTCGGGGTTACGACCCAAATGGATCCATACTTACCTTTTAACTCATATTGTGTGTAAATATAGTTCTGTTCCAATGTTTAAATGAAGTTAAAATAGAATGAAAATCTCCTTGGTGTGAATGTTTGATAGTGATATTAGATTCGATTTATATTAGAATAAATCTAAATAACATTCCTACAGAATGTGGTGGTTTTTCCATCACCGTGTTCATTAAACCTCTCCAAAGCTCTCCTCCTGGGAAATCAAAATCAGTGCTTAGTGATGTTAAATCATTAGAAGCTGGTGATGGAATTGAACACATCCAGACACAGGAGAAATCTGGAACCAAGCTTTGTTTTTCTCTGAGTGTCTGCATTAAAGTGCACTATAGTCCTACAATGTGCTCTCTCTCTCTCTCTCTCTCTCTCTCTCTCTCTCTCTCTCTCTCTCTCTCTCTCTGTCTTTCTCGTTCTCTCTCTCTCTCTCTCTCTGTCTTTCTCGTTCTCTCTCTCTGTCTCTCTCTCTTTCTCTCTCTAGCTCTCTCTCTCTCTCTCTCTTTCTCTCTCTGTCTCTCTCTCTAGCTCTCTCTCTCTCTCTCTCTCTCTGTCTTTCTCATTCTCTCTCTCTCTCTCTCCCCCCTTGGTAACCCTACCCTCTTAATCTATTTAGTCAGGATCCATTTGAGTCATATCCCATGTTTATAGCTTATTAATGCTCATATTAACAGTACTAACACCGACTGTCATGAACTAACTCATTTGCTTGTAATTAACCACCACGTTAACAGTCCTCCTCATAACACGTTAACCATGGTGGGAAACGTCCAAACCAAACCACAGAAATATTAACAGAAATAAACCTAAATGGACCTTCAGCTGCATGATCGAATATGGTTAATCAGTGGTGTAACAGTGTTCTTATCAAACTGCACGGTGTGGGGGTTTCGGCGCAGTGCATAGAGTTGCTAGGAGACCACACGGTGCACACAGTTAGATTAAAGGCGGTTTAGTCTGTAGGCGAATTGGATTAGGTTTTCAAATCATATCTACGATGGCCAGCAGCCCTGTTAATGTCACATGATCAGATTGGATTTCAGTGTCCGGATATAACCTGCGGGTTTGGGTTGGTGTTGTAACAGCGTAGGCGTCAGTAACTACATAGCCATGCCGGCTGTAGCCTTTGCACTTCTAGGGTCTCACTTCTGTCACTATCGATTTTGGATAGTGATAGAAAAGACACTTTGAGTGGACAGAGTGTCCAGAAGTGCACATGAAATCACCTCTGAAATGATTTTTTTTTTTGTTACTGTCCAGACTATCAAACATCAAGCTGGATACAGTCGACAAAATCCAGATTCAGAACCCCTCTTACGGTTGTGTGGATAGAGAGTGATTCAGGCACTCGTTTATTCTTACTCTATTCTTTATCTCGCATTGTTCTTTTGGATTTGAAACGACTTATTTCACAGAAATTCAGGCTTATTTTAGATCAGTAATCATTGTGAATTGGACAAGGCTTATGTAAGGTGTAGTGTGAGTTGAGTGGCTGCGTCTGTTCTGCCTGTTCTTCATTAGCTAACAGATTCTGACCTCTGTAACATCTGTGACCTGGTCTTAACTCTACCCTCTTCCAGGCCTCGGTGCTGGAGAAAGCTGGCATTCTCAACAAGACCAAAATAGCTGACCATGGAAAGAAACTAAGGTACAGTAAAGCTGTCCAAAAACAAATGTTCATTCTTCATTATAGACTGGTTAGTTAACTTGTTACATTGGGCCAAAACATTATGACCACTCGTAGATTTAAGGAAGAACATGAATTATCTCATCAGTGCATGAGGGCAACCATGCCCTCTATGGATTCGTTTTGTTCAGTATTTAACGTTGTGTGTTTATGTAAACAGGAAGAACTGGGCACAGTCATGGACAGTACTTCACGGAGGAATTCTCACTTTCCACAAAGACCCTAAATCCACACCTGGTGGAAATGTGGTAAAGAGATTTGATCCATTCACTCTGGCTTTAACCTGAGATATCAGCTATTCAGTTGCCTCATTGCTATATTAAGTGTGCTAGAATGTCTCTCGTCCAATCACATTGCAGGATCAGAATTTAAATATATCGATATAGATCGATCAGCCAAGAACTGTTGATTCCATACTGTGGAATGTTTGGGTGACAGTTCTGTATAGTTCTCAGTTTATGTTGGCAATGTTTTCCTCACAGCTCAGTGGTTCTGGAGTAACACTGCCCTGCTGGTTTTAGACTTTCCTCTAACTCTTAACACACCTGATCCAACTACTGACGTAACTGATGAGCCCTTGCTGAGCTGAACTGGGTGTGTTCCAGCAGGAAAGCTCTGAAACCAGCAGAGCAGTGGCACAAATTCGACATTTTGCCAAACAAATTCTTTAAGATATTGCTTTTCAGGAATGCTGCCTGATTCTCACATGATTGATTCTAGACAAAGACCAATCAGATCATCCCAGAGTACACAGTGGAGCTGAAAGGTGCCACGATCTGCAAGGCCTCTAAAGAGAAGTCCAGCAAGAAGAACGTTCTAGAGGTGTGGTGTTGAAGCCAACTCAACTCAAGACTGAAAGTCTCTGTGCAGGCTGTCCTGCCTCATCCTGAAATTGCTCAGTTTAACATTAATTGAAAGTGAAGTTTCTGCTGCCTGTTTAATGGAGATGCTTGTCGAGCGTAATATCAGTTTTGTTTCCCGTGCAGCTAAAGACTCGCCATGGCTCTGAGTTTTTGATACAGTATGACACGGACAGCATCATCCATGACTGGTACAACATTATTAAGGAAACCATCAGACATCTGGTGAGTGAGCGCCCTCAAGTGGCCACTTTTTAGTGAACTGTAGACAATGATGTATCAAACGTAGTGAATGTTAAGGTGGATATGTAGAAGATAAGCTGATAAACTGGAGATTTTGAAAACTGTGTTAAGTGTGTGTGTGTGTGTGTGTGTTTGTGTGTGTGTGTGTGTAGGATCATAACCATTACTCAGAGGAAGAGGAAGATGAGGTAATGGAGAAATCCCCACAGCCTACAGACAAAGAGAGGAAGAGCATTGGTGAGTATTACACACTATTATACACTCAAGAAAAACAAATATACACTAAGGAAATGAACGGTCCTCTCACATCTGTGGTTGGAGGGTCTCCATTACAAACTCCATGCAATGGAGGGTCTCCATCACAAACTGAATCATCTCTCCAAACAATCATTAACCTGTCTGATCGTCATTTAATCTGTTTATTAGTATTAAAATGTTTCATTCGTGTCTGAATCAGCCCAACAGAAAAATTCATATTGCAGAATAAGAACTTCAGAAATGAGCTTTGAACACCTCATAAATGTGCTCTGTAAATTAGCTGAGGACAGGATGGTTCTGACTGTGCGCGTGTTCTTACCCAGCTGTGAGACAGAGTTCCACGTCTGCTGCAGACACGGAGCAGGGACGTGTCCGCACCAAACTGCGCAAGTTCCTGCAGAGACGGCCCACGCTCCAGTCTGTCAAAGATAAGGGCTACATCAAAGGTGAGCTGCAGTCTGACATTTCTCCCATGAAAAACATTCAGCTTTAGAATAAGCTGATTTGAACTGAATTAACTATTTAATGTATTAAAGTAATTGTAATTAGTAATTTACTTACTAATTACGAACCATTTTAAGTGGTTAAATAATAATTTTTCATTCTTTAAAAACATTTTATCTTATAATCTTCTACTTTGACTACGTTTACATGCACAAGGAATTTATTTCCAGCTCTTATATGTCACCAACTGAAGATGCTGAGATGTTCGTTGGGAGGGACAAAGATGGACAAGTTTAGAAATGAGCAGATCAGAGGGACAGTGAAGGTGGAGCAGTTTGGAGGTGAAACTAGAGAGGCCAGGTTGAGATGGTTTGGACATGTGTTGAGGAGGAACAGTGGATATACTGGACAAAGGTTGTTGGAGATGGAGCTGCTGGGCAGAAGGAGAAGAGGAAGAGCTCAGGGAAGGTTGATGGATGTAGTGAAGGAGGACATGGTTGGTGTGACACTAGAGGAGGCAGGGGATAGGGCAAGATGGAGGAAGATGATCCGCTGTGGTGACCCCTAAAGGGAGCAGCCAGAATAATATTCTTACAACAGTTTAAAAACGAGATATTTAAGAAGGTTTCACCTGCTAAGATGAGCATCTTGATGCTCAGACTCCTCAAATACTCGACTACCTCTGAGCTAATAACAGTGTGTGTGGCGGTTTCAGCAGTGATCTTTTACAGATTCGGCTCCATTTGACTGATACCCACCGATTTCTTTTCTCTCTGCCTCTCACTTGCTCTCTTTTGCTCTTAGATAACGTCTTTGGCTGTCATTTGGACACACTGTGTCATCGGGAGAACGCCACAGTCCCCAAGTTTGTTGAGAAATGCATAAAGGCGGTGGAGAGAAGAGGTAGGCAGAGGGACGGAGGCTGCTGTGTCTCTGCTTTTCTAATGGTAGAGTAGTTTGATGGGAACAGTGTGTATAAAGTGTCCCGTGTGCTCTAACGCCGAACAGGTTTAAACATTGACGGCATCTATAGAGTGAGCGGGAACCTGGCAGTCATCCAGAAGCTCCGGCACCGAGCTGATCACGGTAAACAAGCATGTGACTCACATACAGTGTAGAATATCGTCACCGTCATGCAAACATCTCGTATCTCCAAATTGGCAACTTTACAAGAGAAGGATAAAGCTTTTGATCTTTCAGTGGAAATTAGTGTAAAAAATATTCCAAATAATTTCAGTAGTTTCTATTCGTCGATTCACCATGAAATGTTAATATATTTTGATGTTGTGGTTATTATTGTTTTAGAGGAGGATCTGGATCTGGACGATGGTCAATGGGAAGAGATTCACGTCATCACTGGAGCGCTGAAGCTCTTCTTCAGGGAGCTTCCTGAGCCTCTGTTCCCCTACAGCTTCTTTGAGAAGTTCATTGCTGCCATCAGTGAGTGAAGCAGGGCTGCAGTGGAGATGCCACAGGAGCCTCCACTGCTGCTGTTGATGTTTGGAGGATATGCTGGGACATGAAAATCCTGGAAAATGAGCCAAAAATGTGGAAGTCGGTTGTGTCTATTGACTGTTTAATTTTGCATAAAATTATCTCCTTGCTCGAGAATATCAGAAACTAGTCTCAGGATGAGTTTGTACTGGGGGACAACTTAAAAACTCTGCTCACGAGGCTGGTAGCCGACATGCTTACACATGCTTTACATTCTGGAAGAGGGCTGCAGGTGGCGCAGTAATGCTGGATGTTGGAGTCAGACAGTCCAGTAGTTCTGGATGAGGCCTGTGGCTGGTGTTAAGAGTAGGCCAGCTAAACCAGTTAAGTGATTCTGGATGACCGCAGTGTCCACCGTGCTGATGCTGCACTATAGATGTTTTGGCGAAAGGAGGTGCTATTAAAAAGCTGCTGGTGTTGCTCTTTAAAAGTCCTAACCCACAGAACCTGTTGTTTTTAGCAGCCAAGAAATATTGTCTATGATTTTGTGTCTCTTTTCTGTCATAATTATGCAAAATATGGAAACTCAATATAAGGTTTAACTCGTAGTTTAAGTGACTGGTAGACTGGGGTCAGTTAAACATACAGTATAGTGGGTCCCCAACCCTGCTCCTGGAGAGCTACCTACCTGCAGACTTTAGATTTAACCCTAATCCACCTCAACAGATCATACCAATTACTGCCTTCAGAGGTTCTGATTGGCTGAATGGGGTGTGTTAGATTTGGGTTGGTGTTGGAGTAGGAGTAGGGTTGGTGACCCCTGCTGAATAGAAGGTTAGACATTTAATTCGTGTGTGGTGTTGTTTTTGCAGAAATCAGTGATTACAGTCAGAAGGTTTCTTACATGCAGGACTTGGTGAGAGCTTTGCCTTTACCCAACCACAACACCATGGAAGTGCTTTTCAAGCACCTACGCAAGTAAGCCAGTTCTCTCGTGCCTTTCACTCTCATACACTGATTTCACTTTCTGATCTGTCAGCTCAGTTTTGGTTCTCTAAACAATGTTTGTAATGGACAAATTTCCCTGCTAGAACTTCCAGTTCAAACCAGCTGGTAGCAGGTTTCAGATGGTCTAAGTTCATCAAGGTGATTGAAAAGCTGGTCATTCAGACAAAAATACCAGCCGTTCTTGCTGGTCGACCAGCTTGGTAATGATAATGAGTTCCTTTCAGAGACTTTAACATCCAAAGACCTTCCAAAACTCCTCCGGTCTCATTATGAGTTAATTTTCCAACAGTCCTTGACCTCCTCCTCCTCTGTCTTACAGGGTGATTGAACATGGAGATGCAAACCGTATGTCCGTCCAGAGCATGGCCATTGTGTTCGGCCCTACGTTGCTCCGGCCTGAGGAAGAGTCGGGCAACATCACAGTGCACATGGTCTTCCAGAATCAGATTGTGGAGCTTATCCTCAGCGAGTTCAACGAAGTCTTCCATCCTCGATGAGCCATTGGGCCTGAGTGTCACACCGTCTGTCTGTAACCCCTGACCCCCAGGAGCCAGAAACTGGTGACCACAGCAAGCCCTCCTGTGTTCAGGCACAACAGAATCACCACAATTATTTCTGAATGTAATGGTACACGATAGAGGTCTAGTTGAGGGTGGCTCAGAATCAGTATTACAATATTGGCCTTTGCCACAGTAGCATAACCTTGTATCTCCATTTTTAATATGAAATGAATCAGTCGGTCAGTTTTTATATTGCATCTAAACTGTGATGGTTGGACCAAGAGAAATGCTCCATGCTCACAAAGAACGAATGCTCTGTTACCCACCTGTTACCATTCCCTAATTAGGGTATCAGTTACATCAGGTATTCTAGTCCACGTCAGCCATTTAGTCCACTCCTCTGCAAACTGGGAGACCCATTTGCTGACCAGTTAAAGAGTCTCAGTGTTCTGTCATGTCTTTTAAATCTGTTATGTACAGATTTGGCCGTGTGCATCCTACAGTGATCCTGATCCGGGACTGTCCACGTTCAGTTGATTTTGGGTCTTAGAGTTAGTAGAAGAGTGGACTACAATGGACTGGAATAGAAGGGACTGGTGTAATGCTTCCCTGACAGCTGACTATTAATAATAATGTGACCTATAGCCAAAAGGAGTTCTCAATAAGTGTATAAAATGTGCAGTCAGCTAATTTAATATATTAATTTTGTTATCAATTTTACTTTCAGTGCTGTTTATTTGATTTGATGTTTATTTTTTGGATCAAGTTACCGTTTAAAATAGTTACATAACTACATTCTTTTGGCTTATATAATAAAAAAAAATGTGAAGATAGAATTCGCCATTTAAAATTCCTGACCGATGCATGGTAACAAAGTATTACAGACAGAAAGATGGATAGGGAGCTTGTAATTGAATCAACGGCTCAGTTTTTACTCCAACTGTAGTGAAACAGAATATTATGCTATAAATGCGGCTTCAAAAACGAAACTGGTAAACCAACCAATCACAGTTTCCCGTTTGTCCAAGCAGTGCTTGTTGCTGAATAACCAACTCACACCAACCTTGCAGTGTTTACAGTCTCAGTCTGCTGAGGGCCGAGAAACCAGCCGTCTGAATGCGGACGCTCGGGCTATAGAGGCTCAGCACCACAGGAGGGGGCTGTGGTGCAGCACCTGGATACACAGCAATTGTGGGCTTCTTGGCTGACCTGCCTTACATTTTCAAGCTTGTAAAAGACAGACTTTCTGGAATCTTCAGTTTGAACATTTGGGTCATTATGAGGCGGTTATTTGGTGGGAGATGTTTATCTAATCTATCCCAGTAAGCGATTACTCATAGGTGACTCAGGGGAGCCATTCTGGACCTGCATTGAGGAGAGGAATTCTGCAAACGGATATTAGGAATCTGGTCTCATTAAAGTCCAGTCGGGCTGCTCTGTCTTTCAGTCTTTGACCATGTGCAGAGAGAGAGTATGCCATAATTCTGTTCATTGTACGACTGTGCCATCATCAAAATGCCTTACCTCATCAAAACGTTTTCTATTGATCAAAATATGAAAGAAAACAGGCTGTAAATGATCAAGCGAGTCTTTCCATGTCGGTCCCATGTGGAACAAACAAGCAGATTTCTGCCTCAAGCATTAAAAACATGGTAACGGTGGAAAAACATCAGACGTCTTTTCTGAGAACTCTACCTGAATTTAGAAACAACAGCGTCCCTATAACTGCTTAATATGGTGGAATGGTAAATAAGTAGCCGTAGTCCTGTACATATGTCAATGTTTATAGGGAGAGAGGTTATACATTTCATATATAAAGGCTCTGTAAATAGAAAAAGGTAGATCCACTTTGCTTATAAATATTCGAGTGAATAATTTAATACTTTTGAAAGTGTTTACTGTGGTTTTAACACTGGTAATCAGGTTTGAAAGGACATTCTTCATCAGTTTCCAGCTAGACTTACGTTTCATGGACAGTGTTCAAAAGAAGCCCGAACAAAATGATTGCACTCGTTCTGGTTCTGTCCTTAGATGGGTTCTGTTCCTTCACTGACTGTATACTACACAAATAGTAAACTTTACTGTGACTCAACAATACATGCTTTTGTTACCTCTGCTCAGTCTGTTTACCTCTGTTCCATCTGTTCTACGTCTAATAAACGGACTCTTTAAACGAATATGTATCGTAATAAACTGTGTAACCTTTCTAAGACGGAGTCAATTTTAAAAACAGAAATCCCATTTTTCCTCCCCAATTTTGAAAGGTTAATTGTCCCACTACACCACTAGGAGGGTGAGGACAAGCACCTGTGAAGTCACCAGCTCTTTCGAACGGCTACCAGTGCACCCAGAGTAGCACGACCTGGAATTTAAACAGGAAAACGTTGCATCCAATCCAGTTTTTTTGAGGGTAGCTGTGGTCTATCGGTGGGCTTGGGACCCTTTGGATTCCCTGGAAGGACAGGAAGTGAGCTCCTTCCTCAACATTCACAGCTGAGGTGCTCCTTAGCAAGGCACCTAACTCACAATTGCTCCATAGGTGCTGAGGGAGATGTCCACCATATGAGATGAAAAGGTCACCAGTTTGAGCATCACATCCGGAGCATGTCCAGTTTTGGTCTCTCAGGCTCAGGCTGCCGATGGCAGAGCGCATGACCCGGAATTCAAACCTGCGGTTCAGAGTCGACTCAGCCGATCTGAACCTTTTAGAGGTTCAAGTGGATCTAAAGGGTTTTGTTTCTGATTTATAGGTTCCTCATATTTCTTCAAAAATGTCCCATGTTCTAAGCACCTTTCTTATGTGTTGACTTCATGCTTATGAAAACCCTGTAAACTGTCCTCCCCTGTAAACCCTGTAGTCTTATCTGAGCTACCCTCAGCTGACCTGCAGGTGGCAGCATGCGAACAGCTGGTGGAGTTACTGTGCTCCTCACATGGCCATGTCTCTCCAGGATATAGTACAGCATGCATGCGTATGTTGATAAGTGTGCAGAACACGTGCGTCATGTATGATTTCTGCATTATGCACCCATATGAACACACCCACACCTCTCTTGGAAACTTATCGAATGCTCCAGCCTTCCAGCACTGCATGGTTCCATTTAAGCACTACAGCATCACACCAGACTTTTCCTAGAAATCATTCATGCAACCTCAGCACTCTTACCTAACTCGCACCCGTATAGTTGGGTGAGAAGTGCTGCAAGAACCTTCATTTCCAACACGTTTGCTTTCATTGTCATCCTTGACGTGCCCTCATTACCTCTGTGTTTATGCTCAGTCAGTGTTTACTCCACATATAAAAGCTATTTACGACTTTTACAGCTTTCCTGCCCTTATCTTTATCTTTGGCCTGGAATGTGTTTAGAAAATGCTGCAAGAGGCTTCCCTGACTTTAACCCACAACTAACTAGAAAAACCCCCCTTTACCGTGAACTCTCTTTGATCTCTGTGCAGAACACTCTTGTTGGGAATTTCTGCAAGAACAAGCAGTTCCAGATGTCCACACGCTTACCAGCGACAGGCTGTTGACAGGTTTTTATCAAAAATGTCTTCAGTGTGACACGTCCTTACTGTGACGGTGCTGAAGTAAGACATTTTTCACTACTTCAGTTCCACTCTTGAACACTAGGGATATTATTTGGAATGTTATTGCACACATTCATGCAGTTATCTGATCAGCCAGTCATGTAGCAGCAGTGCAATGCACATTATCGTGCAGATACAGGTCAACAGCTACAGGCCTTGTCCACACAAGTCGCTATGCGTCTTGGCCTTCTGTCCACTTCTAAAATTTGTTTTATGACATTGTGAAAGTCTTGTGGTGTGGAGGGGGAATATGGTAGTTTATGAAATCGTTGACGTCGCAATGTACTCACGTTTCTGGCTGAATCTCAAATTCTAAGCATTATCATCCGTGTAGAAAACAGTGGAGGCATGAAAATAATGTTCACATGCACCATCAGAATGGAAAACATACAGGATCTCCCTGATCTTGAGAGTGGTTTGATTGTTGGTGTCAGAAGTGGAGGTCTGATTTCTGATTTCTTGGAGTTGGAGCTCAAATGGAGGTGTTTTGAGAGCAAAAGCAGACCCTTGTAGGCTAATTTGGATTTGACAATTCCCTTTTAGAATAGTTGCTTAGGCCACCACAACCTTTTGAGGTGTGCACTCTAAAAGACCTCTGAAGGTATCCTGTAATTTCTGGCATCAAGCCTTTAGAAGGAGAACCTTCAAGTCAGTTGGAAGGTGGTCCCACTATGAGTATCAGAGCCCCTATTCCTTGTCAGTGGTTCACCAGTTGTGCTTTCTTGGACCACCTTTGGTATGTAGACCACCACATACCAGTTACACCTGACAAGACTTGTATGATGTTTGAGATGTTCTGATCCAGTCTAGTTGTCTAGACATTGCAGCCTGGCTCAGTGAAAGTGTCTTAGATACTTACACTTGCCAACGTGCCCTGTTTCAACATATCAACTTAGACCCCCACCTTTGTCAGGAGCCACTGTTGATGAAGATAATCAGTGATTTTCATTTTACCTGTCAGTGGTGCTAATGTTATGGCTGCTTAGTCTCTATTAAAAAATGCTGGGACCTAAAACTGCGATCCCTATTCTGATCCAGGACCTGTTTAGCTCATACCAGCTCCAAAAGCTACCAAGGACCATAATGCCAGTTTGTGAAGCTATCGTGACAAACGTCTGCTTAGATGCCATATTGTAGAAACCTGGCTAATCACATGTTTCCAGAATAAGAAAAGTACAGCTTACAGACTCTCTCTCTGACCACAGACAGACAGCTGAGCTGTTCTGAGATCAGCACAAGAGTCCACTTAGAATTAGAAATACTTAAAGGTCTTAGGGAGGGCAGGCTAGTCTCTGGGTCTGGACAGGGAGATAACCCACTAAGCTTGCAAATGGTCCCTTTTCCATAGAAGCTCCTAACCCACGTGACCCCCGTGTGACCCCAGTGTTTTGAGATGTTCTGGAGTGGCTGTGGCAGTGGAAATGAAGGTGATTCTGGAGAAGCTGTGGGGGCCGAAGGGCGTAAGATCTCGTGCAGAAGTAGAGGCCCAGCAGCTCGCGGCCAATCAATGTGTTCACACACTGATAAAGAGTCTGACAAACACACACACACACACACACACACACACACACACGCACACACACACACATTCTTCTGAACTCTGGTAACAGGATCTTCAGTGCCTCCTTTAAAGGGAAATTCCCACCAAGTTTCTGCAAAATTCGTTCAAAGCGATGTTAACAAAGTCACGAATTGCGGCCTGTAGGGAAACTTACATTATGTGTGCAAAAGTTTGTGGACACCCTTTCTAATGAATCCATTGGGTTACGTTAAGTTTGCACCCATTACTGACACACATGTGCAAATGCACACACAGCTTGTGTAGCTCATGTAGAGAAGTACTGCCAATAGAAGAGGCCTCTCTGGAGCAGATAAACATAAAGCCCCCCAGCATTGAGCTGTGGAGCAGTGGAACTGTGGAGTAATGGAGCTCCATACAGTGCTTTTGGGACGAGTTGGGGATGAGCTGGAGGATTGATCATCCAACATCCTAACCTGACCAACACTCTTGTTGCTGAACGCAAACTAGTCCTCACAGCAATGCTCCAATGTCTAGTAGAAACTGGACAGTAGAGACACTTACTCCAAAGAATTTGTATAGAATCAATAAGTAATCAGTACCACCACTCTAAACAGAGGTCTAACGACTGAGACACCAGTGTTCTTGACCAAGCTTCTTGACCAGCATGACCACTGTTATCTACTAGGGTAGACATATATAATACCTGCTAAGATTTAAAAGGAATGAGTCGATTCTGAGCTCAAACCTTGCAGATCAATGTTCCAGACCAATCAGATCAATATCACATATCTCGAGATAAAGACTACAGGACATTAAAAATTAAAAGGGCGAATTATTAACTGGACTGGTTTGATGTTGCCTAAACAATGAACATCGTTAATGTATAAACCTGTACTGTCAAGCTCCACTTACTTGATTTTATCAATCAAGAAGCAAGTGCACTGTTTGACATCATATTTATTTAAAAGATGACACTGATGCCATCAAATCCTCACAACAGTGCTCTTAAATCTAGTAGAAATTATTCCCTGTCCACATTCCGTGATGAATTGACCAATGGACTGTCCCAAATTTACTTTCCAGTCACAGTATGAACAGTACACTACATGGACAAAAGTTCTGGGACACCTGCTCATTAAAGATTGAGGATTTTGTGTGACAGAGACAATTTGGAAGGTACAGGAATGAACCAGTACACACTCACACACTCACACTCACACTCACATGCGCACACACACACACAGTAGTCTGGCAGGCAGAACACACACAAAGAACCAGTAATCTGTATATGATTCAACACAGAGATACACACATTAGTGTGTAATAGCAGAGTAGTGTGGCCTGTAATGGTGTGTTTGAAGGGCCTATAAGCTCCAGCTGTTCCACGCATTGTACTAGTGAGAGGGGTAACTCCAAGGCCACTAATCAGATAGCAGTCTGCTGCCAAAACCCAGTGTGTGTGTGTGTGTGTGTGTGTGTGTGTGTGTGTGTGTGTGTACTCTGTGAATACATGGTTTTAAATAGCCGTAGTGTTAATACTGAGACTACAGTGTCATTTACTTGGAATAAAATCTTTTCGCATTGACATCTACTGAAAGTTTTTTTTTCCTTCTCACTGGTTTAGAGATTTGATGTTTAAATGGTTTAAGGTGGTCTTACTTGGATTGTTTAAAGTTTGACTAAAGAACCCATGGAAGACCAACCACCCCCCTATTTTATCCCACTTTCCCCTCCCAACATTAGGACTGATTCTGATTCATGATGCTGGGGGGATTTATACCCCTCTACCCCACTCCTGGCATTAGGCAGAGACCTGTTCTATTGCACGTTCTTCTCTACAGGGACTAGACAAGCTGTGTGTGCATTTGCACATCTGTGTCAGCAATGGGTGCAACTGAACATAGTAGGGGTATCCACAAACATCTGGACATATAGTGCCCAGCGTTACTCTGACTAATTGATTTACAACATATCGGTAAAATATACATTTGTCTATATTTGTGTTGTTGTCATGGTGATCCTTGGCTTTTATCACCACCACTGTACATCAGGACATTTCTCTACAGTGGACTATTTCACACCAAACCCACTCTGAATGACTTTCCTTGTCTGAGTAAATCCGTCCCCATTTGCCAGTAGAAAGATGACATTCCTAATGCTTATTAACAGCTGGAAAATGAAATGTGCTCTGCAGACCTGGACTACCTGATTTAAGGCTTACGGATCCGTCTGAACATCATGGTGCTGTAAGCTCTGGCCTACAGCCCGCACATAAATGTCAGCCGAGGACACTGCTAAGCTAGACAACCTGGGGATCGCCGAGTGGGTCAGTCGCAGTTGATTGAGATTGGGATTTAGGGACATGGTTTTATTGAAGTGTTATTTTTAGCTCATTTCGCCACGGAAACAAAGACAGACAGAATATTGACTCTGCTTCTGTAAACTGATTGAAAATGCTGAGATACGCCTGGCAGCTCCCTGCACGTATCCCTGCACCATGAATGGATTTTACTGAACATCACTTCGTGTTTTCAAAGTCATCTTGGGGTTAAGATAGGGTGAGCATAGTTTGGTTTTCAGAAAAGAGGACACTGTGGACAAACGGGTGTCTGCAGCAGTTAGTGTCTGCAGGGGTTTTAAATAGACCTAAGTTATAGGATTGTGACAGTGTGTGTGTGTGTGTGTGTGTGTGTGTGTGTGTGTGTGTGTGTGTGTGTGTGCATGAGGCTAGGAGGGAGTTAAACATCTCTAAAATCATGCAGCTACTTTAATGAACATCAACACATACACGTTTACTCGACACTAATAGACTAAAAAGCCTTTACTGCTAAATCATGAATGTATGTCTGGATGCCCAGACATGGACCGGCACTCTGTCCAGCCACTACTCGATGTCTTCCAGGTGGACACTGCGCACATTTGGCTGCCATTTCTTGTTGGTGTGTGTTGGTTGAGTGTTCAGTGTGATTGTACTGATTGTAGCGTCCATGTCTGTCTAAACATGTGCTACATAAATTCATTCATTCTTTAACATAAAATAAAACAAACTAAACTAAAATAACATTGATGTTATGTGTTTGTAAACATTTACACTGTTTTTGTTGTTATTGACACTTTACACTGTTGTTACTTACACTTGCATTTAAGCATTGTTACCAGCGTTTTTATAGGCAGCCAGCAAACTGATTGTCTCTTGTTGCTGAATCTTTTCAATTGGAAATATCCACGGATACGCCAACCAGTGACCGGTCTCCTCATTTATAAGATCTCTGTTTTCACTGTGAGGTAGGAAGCATGAATATCCAGTTTATATTGTGATTTCAGGAAAAAACTTTATTGAGCCGAAACTGGATTATTGTCTGGATTCATTCATGGTCAACCAGTTCACTCAGTACTGGTATGATTCCTTTCTCGAATGTCTTTTTATTTAAATATGTGATTACAGAGTGAGAGTCTTCCTGATGTTTCAGTGCAGGGTGAGCTGGGAGTGAGCTGGGAATAAAGAGTGTAATCTGCAGGAAAGTGAATCTCCAGGTAATCCTGCAGCCTGTCCATCCCACAGCACACACCATTGGAGAGTTGCCTCACTCTGAGGGGGGAGGTGTACACACACAGACTCTCTCTCTCTCTCTCTCTCTCTCTCTCTCTCACACACACACACACACACACTCTCACAGTTCTGTCAGTGTCAGACCAGCTACAGCGAGGAGAGAGAGAGAGAGAGAGAGAGAGCGAGAGAGAGAAAGAGAGAGAGAGAGAGAGAGAGAGAGAGAGAGTTCAGCTCAACCAGAGGAGATACAACCATGTAGACCAAGTGCTTGGTGGACTACAACTATTAAACTGGAGGAACTGGAGGAACTGGGATACGTTAATGGTAAGAGCACACTTTGTTTGTTCTGTTTGAATCTGAAAACCAAAACAGAGAAGAGGCAATATCTCCTGTTTGGTTTTAATGGAGGTCTGTCAGGTTGTGGTGGTTTACTGCTGTTGTTCCTCACAATGTTCTCACCGTAAAACCAATAACACAGCATTAGAACATCTACAGACACAATGCACCAAAATAATACTGACCACAGGAGGCTGTTTCATCCACACCTTCAGTTGGTTTGTGTGTAGAAAAGCTGGTCTTCTCAGAAATCAAGGTTTCTATGATGTTCAGAGTGAAGTTCACGTTGTTTATGTATAAAGGTGGTTATGAGGCATGTTCCTCCTCAGAGTGAAGGTTGTTTTATGCACATCTGACAGATTTAGTTCAGAAATAATCCTTCTTGTGATTTAACCCAGTCTGAGCTGTTTGTAGACAAACCTGCTCGCTGTTGGCTTTAGTCTTCAGTTACATTGTCATCTCAGATTTGATCATTTATATAATGAAACCCAGTTTGTTACACTGTATTTACACCAGTCAGCTGGACAGTCCGTACCGTAGAGTCTTTTCTCAGCTTCAGGGGTAGTTTTTACCTCAGAATTGATCATTAATGAGATTAAACCTGTTTATTTACACTGTTTATAGAACAGTCTGTGGATTACTGTATCTTTATTCACCTTCAGTTACTTTGTAAGATTAAACAGGTTTATTTACATTGTTTACACGTGGTATTGTGGATCATTCTTAATATTATACCTTTATTCGCCTTCATTTTTACTGTAGAGTCATTTCTCAGCTTCAGAGTTTTTACCTCAGAATGGATCATTTTTGAGATTAAATCAGGTCTGTTTACACTGTTTAGTGACCGCAGTTTCAACCTGTTTATTTACACTTTTAATGGAACATTTGCTGCTTATTCTTAACATTTATTCACCTTCAGAGTTAGTTTTTACCTTAAATGTGCTCCTTTATGAGATTAAACTTGTTGATTTACACTGTTTGTAGACAGTGTTGTGGATTGTTTACATTATTGTAGTTATTGTTTGTCTTCAGAGCTAGTTTACCTCTAGAACAGATTATTTATATGGTAAAACCTGTTCATTTGCTCTGTTTATGTTGTCTTATAGTTGTAAGGTTACTCAGAATGGATTTGGTCAGGTTTATAAGTCACTGGACTACCTTAAAGCGTACTATAATCGACTTTTATATGGAAATACAGACCATCTCCCTCCATTCCACAGGAGTTTTCCCTGCAGAATTCCCAAACTGTCTTCATCCTGGTTGAAGATGGAGTAGCTGGAGTTGTGTGTTAAAGCTCAGTCTGAGGTCTACAACTTCCAGCAGCATGTCCCAGGCTCAGGTGGACCTGGCCGGGCTTGGCTTCCCCCCATTCCCCGCAGCCCGGGACGCGGCGGACACTCTGAACTCTTTCTTCCCGGCTCGGCTGCCACCCAGGCGGCGGAGGCACTCAGCCAGTTCCCGGAGAGGCAGCGGATACCGGCGCAGCAGAGCCACCGCAGAGAGCGCTGTGGCCGGCCAGCTCAGCCGGACACTCTCATGGTCCGCCGACAACATCTGCAGCGAGGAGAGCAAGAAAGAGCGTGAGCCGCTGGCCAGCTCCGATTCCAATTCGAATTCCAATTCGAATTCCAATTCGAATTCAAAATCGAATTCCAATTCAAATTCAAAATCGAATTCCAATTCGAATTCAAATTCCAATTCCAATTCCAATTCAAATTCAAATTCCAATTCGACCTCCAGCCCTGGCGCTGAGTCACCAAAGGCAAGGGCACCGGAGGACGGCAGCACAGACTCCGAGGAGGGCCGAAGGAGCAGCAACAGGAGGAAGGAGGAGGAGGTGTTGGAGAATCAGCGGCAGCGCGAGAGGGAGGATGAGGTGGAGACCAAGGCCGTGGCCACTTCACCGGATGGACGCTTCCTCAAGTTCAACGTGGAGATTGGCCGTGGCTCTTTCAAGACCGTCTACAAGGGATTGGATACGGAGACCACTGTGGAGGTGGCATGGTGTGAGCTGCAGGTAAGAAGTGCAGTTCTGCACTGCACATACCCCCACTGACCACTGCACTGCACTGCACCACACCCACCCACAACCACCTTGCTGGTGTTCTACTCAACCAGCCTGGTCATAATGGTCACACAGGCCAACCAGTGTGATGATGGTCATGCTGGTCAAAACACATTGGGCTCATAAGTCGTGGGATCAAGCTATGCCACTCACCATCAAGCTGGCCAACATGCTTGATCATACTGGTTGACTAGCAATACCAGGCTGGTCAGACCACCTAAACCATCAAAATCAAAAGGGAACATGTGGTATGCTGGTCAGTTGCTCAACAGCTTAACCCTTGTTCAGTGGTCAGGCTGGATGTTTCTTTGTAGCAGACCACTCAAAACTCCTGACTCCTGACCATAGGCTGGACGTTGACCATAACTCTGGGCATCTACAGGAGCATGTTTACACCACCATACTTTTAGAACTGTGTTTTCCTTAGGCTTGCGTCACATTGGCAGCTCATGTTTATTTCGTCACACAGCTGCCTAGGTGTGTGTGTGTGTGTGTGTGTGTGTGTGTGTGTGTGTGTGTGTGTGTGAGGGGAGGGGGGGGGGGGTCTCATAGCCCTTGCTGTCATGTTTCTTGCTTGGTCAAGCTTTAGATAAGCTTCAGCTCATTAAGAATAATTATCCACACAAAGCCAACACAACACACCCCCTCGTATATGGATATGCTCCTGCTGATGTTGACACACACACGTGAGTCATAACATTATGACCCCCTCCTTGTTTCTGCACTCACTGGCCATTTTATCAGCTCAGCTGACCGCACAGGAGCACTTCATAGTGCTATAATTACAGACCGTAGTCCGTTTGTTTCTCTGCATACTTTATTCTCCTCCTTTCACCCTGATCTTCAGTGGTCAGGACTGGGTGCCTGCTGTAACTGTAACTGCCCTGTACGATCCACTCATACCAACAGCACACCCTAACACCACCTAAATAATACCTGCTCAGTGGTGGTCCTGTGGGGTCCTGACCATTGATCAGAAGTGCCTGTGTACTGGTAGGTGGAGCTGGACGATAAGCTCATATTTGAAAGAAAGCCACCGGAACTGATTGTGTTAAAGCTGTTTGGAGCAGAAGCTTTTCCTCAAACACGGCAGGAATAATAGGACTGGAATGTCTAATCAGATGAAACGCTTACATTGAAACAGTCATTTCTTGTGCACTGACTGTGACAAAGAAGTCTGATGTTAGTTAGGCTGACACTGATTACTGATCATATGTTAAGGCCAGATAAGGGGGTGGGTCCACGTGTCTGTTTATTGCACTGGTATCAGTGAGTATTGTTGTGTATGTGACTCCACACTTGACTCAGCTGATGACAAACAACCGATGTGCTAAATCTGAAGTGTGAGCAGGGTAGCGAGCGTGTTGGGTGGATTAGATTACTGGCTTCTGACCTGTATGTGGGGAACAGTAGAAAAGAATCAATTTTGAACGTGACACAATATCTCTTTTTGGATAATCCTCTTGGGCTTGACCTTTAGTTTGAGCCATGGGTCAGGCGAACATACAAGCTTACAGCTCCCGTTCTCGGCCCTGATCCCTACTAATCTCTGTTTTCATTGACGACGGCCAGCGCCAACCATCAGGTGGTTACTGTCTGTAGCCAAAGCCTGGGGTCAGATCTGCTGTTAGCTGAAGGCAGTGGTAGGGTGGACATTTTGAGTTTAGGGTACAGGGCAGTGTTCGTGTGGCATGGTTGCAAGCATTGTAACAATACACCAAGCCCTGCTTCCATTTGACAAGTCGTCAAGGGCGTGAAAGTGTGCACTTCAAGGAGCACATTAGGCCTCAGAGAAGAATTGGGACAGGGCCTGTATGCTTCTGTTTTCGTTATTACTGCCTACATCACACATTATATCTTGCTGCAGGGTTCTTAGAGGCAGGTAGGGGAACCGGGTAGGGTTGTATTCTGCTGATTTGGCAGCTTCTGCCGTGAGCTTGAGGGGGCTATCGCTGACCATCACTGACCATGTGCTTCATATTAACTGCTCTGTGATGCAGTGTTGCTATCGGTGTCATGTGTTGGTATTTCTCCATTCTGTCCTGGAGCCGAGCCTGTGCTGACAGCTCCTGTGGAGCGTGCTCAGTTATAGCTACATCCCTGGCTTCTCCAACCTCTGCAACATGAGCCTCCTCCAAACCTCCCAGAGGCTGTGCTTGGTCACAGTAAACACCTAAAATAAGCTGATCGCAGACCACTGAAATGAAAGGTGGTGTTTGAGGTCATAGTGGGTAAAAGTGTGAAATGTGACACCTGTCAGGTCAGGGTTGCTACTCTAGGACACCGTAGGAATGTCTTTTGCACCTTTTAAACATGCGTTACATACATAGACACAATAATTTGGACCAAATAACTCTTTAATTGTGGTTGTTATATGTTACATTAAGCTTTAAACACTATCTGAACAAATGTATTGGGACGCCTACACATTATATCTACAGCTTTTATGGCATCCTATTCTAAATCAATAGGCATTAAAATACAGTAGGTCCCCCTTTGCAACTCGCTTGTGTGCAAAATTACTACTCTTAAAGTTACTGTTCTGGAGGCAGCTCAAGGATTGCAGGTTCGAGGTCCATGCTATTTGCCATCAAGAGCAAAACTGGCCGTGATCTCTCAGGTGAGTAGATGATACTCTGTCCACACATCACAACCAGTGCAATGCTGGCCAGCAAAGGCATCTGTTAGCCACTGTTTCTGAGCTGGGAACGCTTTCCTCCGAATGCATTGGCCTCCCAGCAGTAATGCAATAGCAGCAGTTTGAAAAGAGGTAAGAGATCATATCTTATCTAAGTGCAGTTTGGACCGAACAAACGGTAAACAAACGGTACGAAAAGCCATTTTAAGACTTAAATGCATTGAGTGAACCTGGAAAGTTAATGACTGAGAAGAGGAGCCCTTGTGGTTTTTAGCCATGCCCAACATGTACCCATTCACCTAAAACCGTTTAGCCTACAAAGGCTTAATAATGGGCAAACACATTCCTGAGCAGTGCTTTTCTTGGGTCTGTTACTCATTTCAGATTGTGGCATTTGCTCCCAACAGATTCCCCATTGAGCTAATCTCCTCAAAAGAGAAGGATGTTTATTTTACCCACATTGCTGTAGTTAATTAGCTCCGTAAATTCTCAGCGAGCAATGAAAAAACTTCCATGGTGATGGTGGCCTCGTGGCCCCCTCCCCTGACCAGTTTCACTTCTACGAAAGTGAGGCAAAGGCAGCTCGGAGCTTAGTGGATCTAATGGGATTGACCAGAAGGCCCTGCTCATTGGTGGACGCGCAGCCGTTGACGTGTGGGGGAGATCAAAGATAAGACAGCTTCGGCCCTCGATGCTCAACCCTGCTGTTTCCAAGCGTGATGCCAAGGCATTCCCTAGACTGTTTAAAAAAGGGTTCTGTGTATGAAAACAAACTGTCGGATGCCTTGCTGAAGGCTTCTTTGCACTTGTGGAAATTCTTTTGTTGATGTTTATATTATATAGGGCCTTTCAGAATCAGTTCCTTTTATGACCAAAAGATATGCTATGGTTATGAGTCAAAAAAGCCCTTTAGTATGACTCTGAGAGTTCAGTCCCGTAGGACCACCTGCCAATATTATGTAGGTGCTTCTTGTGCCACCACAACAGATCTGACCGTTTGCGGCATTGACTCGTCAGGACCACTGAAGGTGTCCTGTGATCTCTGGCACCAACAGCAGATTCGTTAAGGTGTCCAGTAGAGGCTCCAAGGATGACAACAAAGGCCCTTTCCTGGTTTATTGATTGTCATTTCTTGGACCACTTTTGGGTGGGTACTGACCACTGCACTGCACTGGCTGTTGACATCTGGCATTTTAAATGCTTTTTTTATGGTCAGTGATCAGATTTCTCACATAATGTCTTCAGGAGGAGGGACATGATGTGCATAAATTAATTAAATTAAGATGAGGCATTTTTGTTATTATTTATTAAGTAATATATCATTAGTTGTATTATTAGTTATAAAGTATTTCCCAGCTGGCTTAGTGATGAGGTTGATGCGTGTAGTGCTTTGCATGTCAGGGACACATGGAGACGGTTTGGCGCTGACACGAAAACTGTGGTCATATGTGTCTCTGACCACCTCTGAGTGTGGTTTGAGTGATTGGATTTCAATGCATCCTCAAGATGCATCACACACCTGTACTTTGTGCTTGCCACTTATGAGCCAATCATCCAGGATGTGTGTAATGGGGTCTTGGAGATGTTCTCACCCAGTTATCTAGCCGTCACTACATTTTCTGCATCAAATCGTTTGAAACCTAGATCTTAGAACGAACTTCTGCTTCTCATCACATTTTTTGACACATTTCTGAAGGCTGTGGTGTCCATAACCACCCTTCCAGTGTATTTCCGTGTTCTGTGGTGGGACCAAGGCTGGAGTTAGCATGCCAAACACTTCTGGCATGCCGTTGTCATTTCTGCAGTCGTCGTTTAAAGCCTGAGCACATGACAGGCCTGAACGCCAGACCCTTGGTGGGGGTCACAGGCTGCTGGTGGAGCTGAGAGGTCCACTAGTTATAGAAGTGGGCAGTGACGGTCAGACCCTGGGGATGAGGCGGCACTGGGAGTGCTGGACTGAAACAGATATGTGTGTTCATGTCTGAGCGGCCGGGCGTAATAACACACGTTTAACTTGTCGGCAGCGAAAAACTGATCTCTGCCAAAGGGTTAATAAGTGTGACACAGCATTCTCCTCTAGAAGATCATTATAGGCTTCACACGAAGTCACAAAGCCTCAGTGATCCACCATAGAACATTAATAAAGCACTCTGTCTGTCCCATATGGGAGTAAAGAAAATGAGAGCAGTGTGAATTTTACTTTTGCATGAAGTAGCAAAAATAAAGTTCACAAGATATCGCACAGTGTGATTATTGCATATGCATGTGCGCACATTGTGATAACAGTGCCAGAAACGATATATTGTGCAGCCCGAGGCAGAGCACATTTATAATGCATGAATGGTCGAGGGGTACATTCAGGGCACTGTGCAGCAAAGTAGGCCTTAATACACATTTTACAATCATCAGTATTAAACATGAACCTGCGCAGACACCTGCAGGTTCACAGGCGGGTTTGGACAGTTCATCTAATTTGTGGTCGACGTGGTGACCTCTGATGTCAATCAGCACCACTGTAAACACATGTGTTGGTAAGTTTCTCTGCATCTCAACCACGTCTTTATTTATTGCTTCCTGTCTGCAGTAACATCTACACCAAAACCCTTCGTCTCCTAAGTGCTGGAAAGTTACTGGCTGGTTTTGTGACATTTTGACAACCACTCCCTTTAGACTGGAGCCAGAGGTTGCAGAAAGAGTCCCTGAGGCGATGCTTAATATACTTTACCTGATTGTCAAACACTGAAGAAGAAGAAATGTGCCCCGAGAAGCTCATCACAGAAATACTTCAGAAAAAGAGTAACATGACTAACAGTGAACTACTTTAGCACTGGATTATTGTTAGTTTTTCATGAACGATTAAGTAAAAAACGCAACATTTTAAATACATACATGGTTTAAGGATGCTTCACTTCATTTTTAAAACATTATTAGGCAGAAATGTCTCAGAAACATGTATCAGAAAATAGAATAAATGCAGAATTATTATTTTTTCTTCTATATAAATAAACCACAAGATTGTGAAACCCCTGTACTAAAGCTGGTATAATGAATCAAAGCTAGTCTGAAGAATTTAGAACGGGTTTCATGAAGCACGCTCTAGTGGTCCACAGGACCATCCTTAGGGGACGCAGTAGTCCATAGTTGGCAGGAAGTGCCACTTTGAAGTCTTCAGGGGAAAAATAATGAAATTAAGAGATCAATCATGTTCAAATAAAAACACATGATCATTCAAAGAAATGTAATTGATAACATTGTTAACAAGGCAAATTCAACGTTAAAATGAGCAAACCAGAGATGTTGACGTTCCATAAACAAAGAAAGAATGGCCACACTGTTCCTCAGGAACCTCCCAGACTCCCATCAGATATGGTGTGATGGTCAGTAGACAGATTGTCAGAACGGGGACTGACTTTTTGAGACAGCCAAACCCACTATTTTTCAGCTGTTCAGGCCGCGATTCTTGTAGAAATAAAAGTAAGAAATAAGTAACATTTTTTATGCTATTTTTAAGCTTCTCTCTGAAGTGGATGAAGTTCATGAATTAGTTGATGCTGCTTGTTGACTGTCCAGAGTTAAAGACCCAACTTGTGACCACTTACACTGGTCTGATTGCAATCCTAAACAGATGGGCTCATTGTTTGAGGTTATGAATTAATTTAATTGAATTAAATTAATTTTCTATCCAGTTTGTCTTTATGGCCCATTTCATTCATTTCTAGCCTTTCGTCTGTCCTAGTCACAGAACTCTGCATCCTTTGTAGGAGTGTCATAGTGTAGTCAAAAGGTGTCATCAGTAATACAGGTGCTGGCCTGCTACACACGTTAGGAATGGTGCGCCGTAAGGCAACGAGGATAGACCTCGAAAACCCTGCAGAGCAACTTCATGCTTTGTCCAACCTTACATCTGACCTAGCCTGCTTTCTCACTCTGCTACAGTCTTTTAATTAAGCTGGTTCTCACACTCAGACGAACATGGAAGAACTCTCTGTGCTCCAGTCTGCTTTGGAAATGTGAACATGTGCAACCAGAACAGCTGAGGATGTGTTGTGAAAGTGGTAGCAGATGGATGAGTGTAATAAGAAGGCTGTCAGGAAGACCAATGATTTCCTTGCTTCTTCTGCATGTACATTTCCAATGACCTGTTGACCCCAGGATTTTGCCCAGGATGTAGTTTCAGAGTGCCCAAGTTGGCATCTAAGGGTTGAAAGATCATCCCACTAAGAAATAAGATTGTGAGCTTATGTTTTGATGCCTCATATTAGTGATTCAGTTGATCTTCAGAGCTGAAGAATAGAATTTTTCATGCTTAAAGATGATGCTTTCTTCAGCACAGGCGTCTGTCAGCCGTGGAATCGGAGCTGGGGACCTGGTGCTTTCCTCCAAGCACATTGGTTGCCAGCAGTGATACAATTGCGGCACTTTGAAAAGAGTTCACCTGTATTGGAGGAAGCATGTGCTTGTCTTCACCCTGGTAGTGTTGGGATCATCTTATGTGATGGGGGAGATCAAAGGATCTGACATCAACCACCACCAACTTTCCTCCAATTTCCCACAAATTCTTCGATTCTACTTTTGTGTTTTGTTCTCGGATTCAACGAGGTACCTAACACTTACTTTACCTTGAGTTTGCATCTGCTCACTTTTGAATAGTTTAAAAGACCTCATCACCTGAACAAATGGACTGTTTGGATAGTGGGTGGAACTTCTCGCATAAGGGATTCAGCTTAACCCAGTCTGAACCCTGTTCTCAATGCTGTGTTTTCTGATTTTGGCAGCACTATTTGCGGTTTGGTACGTGCCCAAGCACTTAAAAGTCAACTTTTTATACGTCCCCTGTAAAATGAAATTAAAAAAGCATTTGAGTGTTTTAAAGCGAAGCTTTTCTCTACATGACTTTGATTCGTGTTTCGAGCTAAGCGCTTAATACCGAAAAATCCACACGTTTAACGTATCCTTAAAGTCGGAGGAAGGTTGATTTTTCTTTATTATCCAGAGCTTTAGCTGGCTGAACTCCAGAGCTGCAACTGAGATGCTAAGAGGCTTTTCACATGACTGCTTGGTACAGCCAACCTTAGCTACAGCGGCTTTATTCGGTTGATCATTTATTTATTTAATTGAAAACAGGGCAGTGCATAATATTTTAGTTACACAGCATTAAAATTCCCATTTTCCTTTGTATAGAAATGATTGAAAACCTCATTAACAATTCCATAAAACCCCCACAAACAATTCCATAATTTTTTCAGCATGAAAGGAGAATAAAATCAGGAAAGAGTCCTGATTCATGCTGTCAAATTTAATGCATAAAAGCGTTGAAGACAAGACTGTAATAAATACTCTGTTGTTACTTCCATCTATTTTTTTCAAACTCTAAACTTATATTGTTTCTTTTCTTTGAAAACGTCACAGCAGACACTTCTCACCCTTAATGCTGTTGACCCGTCAGTCACACTGGTGCCATGCTCCTGAATAATCTGTAGGGGTTTGATCTGGCCACTTCCGCTCATTTAAGCCCTGAACATGTGCTTCCTCTGCACTGATCATGTGTAACATCCTGTGAACCCGAATGGCCAAATGCACTTTTGACCTCATAAACGTTATTATCAATGATAAATTCTATAGCGATGCCATATAAGAACCACCGTTGGGTTCACCAACCACCGTTTTTCTCTCTCTATCCTGGAGAATCTCATTGATTCAGTGACTTTCTCTCTCCTCAAACCAGCAAGGATGGCCTTCGTGATCATTTGTTTGGTGAGATGTTGTAAGAACCCACCTACAGCATAACTGCACAAACAACGTTGTTGTAACCTGTTCCTTTTCGCTGCTGTTCCCTTCTAATCACTAGCTGTACCGACTGAATAGGAGGCCACTTGTGAGAAAAATGCCTCGTGATTACAGACGTTTAGAACTCACCCCCACTCCTCTTTTGTGCCCTAACACTGTTTTGTTTACGATGAGAATGAAGTCAGGTAATGTGACCTGAAGGTGCAGACGATCACAGTAATGTTGGGAAACCTGGTATCTGCACGCTGTGTTATGTACAGTGTGCACTTCGCACGTCAGGACAGATCCACTGTTTAACAGGCACTGCCTTTTTATTGGCTCATCTCTTGCCACGTTCCTCTATTTAAATATGCCTGACATTTCGCGGTGTATTCCTCTGGGTGACGTTCGCCAGATACCTTGCATAGATGACGAGCCGGCACAACTAGCAATGGAAGAATACGATGCTTGAAATCCGTCTGCACGCATACCGTTTGTCTTCAGAGAGGTTCCCTCAGTTAATCGCCACAAACTGTGGAACAATAGACTGACCAACCATAATGTTATGACCACCATATGACCACATTGTTGCTACATTCCCTGTCCACTTATCAGCTCCGCTTTCCATAAAGAAGCTCTTTGTGGTTCTATAATTCCAGACTGTAGTTCATCTGTTTCTCTGCAGACTTTATTCTCCTCCGTTCACCCTGATCTTCAATGCTCAGGACCCCACAGGACCACCACAGAGCAGCTATGATGTGGGTGGTGGGACATTCGCAGCACTGCAGTGACCCTGACATGGCGGTGGTGTGTTAGTGTGTGTTGCGCTGGTACGAGTGGATCAGACACAGCAGTGCTGCTGGAGTAAACACTGTGTCCACTCTCTGTCCACTCAATTAGACACTCCTACCGAGTGTCTCCACCTTGTAGATGTAAAGTCAGAGACAGAAGCTCATCAGTTTCTGCACAGTTTGTGTTGGTCATCCTCTAGTCCTTCATCAGTGCTCACAGGTATCTGCTCACAGGACGCTGTCGGCTGGACGTTTCTGGTTGGTGGACTGTTCTCGGTCCAGCAGTGACACTGAGGGGTTTAAACACTCCAGCAGCACTGCTGTGCAGCATACACCAATGATATGGTTGATTGATGTATTTTAGTAGTTAATGCTTCATAAAGGACCAACAAGACCAACTGCAACTTGCAACGTATTTTGATTTTGTGTTGATGTGAATTACCTTTCACCTCGTAAAACATCTAAAATATCATCTAAACGTGTCAGTTTCTCAATGTATTCAGTCATAATTTATACTAAATGTAAGAGCCTTCATGTCTGTCTGGGAGCTCCTCTCCACTGGTGCAGACAGAGGACCTGGAACAAGGACATCTCACTCCAGCATGTAGTGTTGGTGTTGTTTTGTACCTGGCAAAGCTGTCCTGTCCCCCCGAGGGGGTGGGTCTGTTCTGTTGGTGTGTGTTTCACTGAGTGAGAATGTGAGAATGGGAGTTGTGGAGCAGCCTGTCTGCTGCCCTGTTTTCTACCTGTCTGAACCTGTCTTCGGACCACGTTTGCCATCTGCAAGTGATTTGGTGATATGGGATCAGCCCTTCTTTAGGAGATGACAAAGGTTAATCACTGCGCCGTCATGCTCGTACACACCATTTAACTTAGTATGGCTCAAAAGCTCTTTATGTCAGTGACCTCACTGCCTCTACCCACCACACCCGTCTCTGTCTCTTCCCACCACACACATCTCCCACTCACCTAACCCACCCTTGCTCGATGTTGCAGAGTGACCGTGTTGTCACGTCCATGTCATTTCTTCTGAAATATAGTGTTAAACGTTTCCATTTCCAGCATTTACACTTTCAGGTCCGATTGTTTGTCATGTCAACAGCGCTTGACGTGTCAAGGTCCTAAAGGTGAAAGGGACAAGGCCCCTATGGGTCAGATATCTTCTGGATCACTGAACCACACTGTTGTTCTTACCGGCGTGGCTTCTGGTATCCTCCACATCTCAGCCGAAGCAAAATCACTGGCCCGTTTCCCGTGATCTTGTCAGTGTTGGTAGCAGCTTAGTGCTTCTGAGGAGTGTTTGATTTCAATATGATGTAACATTTTGGACATTTCGGACAAACTGAGATTTGACGATGCCGTCTTAGATCTTTCTACCGTTCCGATGGATAGCATAGGAACCTGGAGGAACCTAAAACTACCATGCCTTGAAAAAAACCCAAAAGATCTAAAACCCTTGGATACTGGATGTGCTGTGGAACTACAGATGGAAGGTCTTTGGTACTAGAACTGAAGGAGCAGTTCTCATTTTTGGATCCCAGATGTTCCAGCCTGGCATTATACATCCTGTATAAATACAGATAGCCTATTCAAAAGATCATATTAGCCGAGGTGTCATTGTTGCCATCACAGCTGAAAGTATTTAGCGCTCAGTTTAGTATGTAAACAGCATGCTTTTAAAGTATCTAGCACCGGCTACTCCAACATGGATTGAAAATAAAAATAATTTTTATATATTTTTTTAATTTGACAGATTTATTTCAACTAGGGTTCTCCACTTGTACCACTGGTGGTACACAGAACACACACACTTCAATAAGCCCACACTTCAGTTTCAAAGGCCCAACAGTAGAACTTTGTGGAACTCCTTGCATTAGGATTAATAGTTGATTAATTAGGAAAAGTGATCAGAATTCATTTAGAAAAAAATTGTTTGCAGGTGATGATGAAGACACCACCTCATGCTTTACAACAAATTCCTGGGATGTTTATGAAACAATAGAACAGGATGCGATTAATCTTTGTGTTTGTTGAGCGTAACATTACTGATTTGCTAAACCTGGTGACTAAAAGTTGAGGTGAATCGGGAAAAGCACGAATATGTGCAGAAATCTATCACTCCAGCATTGGAATTGCCTACCCCGGCAGTAGTGTCTTGAAATATAGGTTAGCTATTTTCCAATAACCAGGATTTCCAAATAAATAACTCCACTGACCGTGAGTAATCAGTTCTCATCTATCATGACGCAAACCCTGCTGAGATGACGTGCTATTTTAAGAAAGCAATTAAGTAACGTAGTACTAATAATATTTCAGATATTTCATGTGTTTTGCATCCTAATTACTCAGAAAATGAGTTGGAATATTGGAATGGGCCTCTTTCCCAATCAGTCATTAGAGGAGCCAGTAGGTCACCACTCCTGGAAGCAACGTGTGCTGTAGAGCCAGATGAATGGATTGTATCACCAGCTTCGATACAAAGCTGGCCATCCTGAGAGAGCATGTCCAGTTTTGCTCTCTCACACTCCGGCTGCTGATGGCAAGCAGTGTGACCTGGGGTTCTATTATCTATTAATAGCGCATCAATTGATCTGTTCATCTAGACCTTCACGAATGGTCAGTTTCTGACCACGCAGTCACTTTTACCGCACCGATACATAACGTGTCATATCTACCATGGGACGATGACGGCCCGTTCGCTGGATCCCTTTGGACGATCTGATCATTTTGATGAAACATTACGACAACATGACAAAATGTTGTGAGGCAGTCATGAGGTTTGGACATGTAGGTGTGTCTCGCTGATGTGATGGGGCTGGAACACTGCTGGGACATGGTTATCTTCACTGTTTGGATCATCTGATCTGACTCGAGGTGTTACTAAATAAAGCTCCCCTGACAACACTTCTGAGCTCATCTTGACCCGTGAATCTGTAATAATCTGTAATCTGCTGTTTTATCAGGTTTTATCCTTTACAGTAACAGCTTTTGTGTATTAGTAAATCAAACAACAACATCCTGGTGCTGCCAGTGTCCAGTGAGCAACCCTCACATGCAGCAAGGAAGAGACAGTGTAATCAGTACACACAGTGACACACATTTACACTTTCAGCGGCTGGTTTGAACCCGATTCCTGTTGTTTATTTGAACTAATTGCCTTACTTGCTTGGCAGACCTGGGCAGCGAACCCATAACCCTGTGAACCGTAACACAACACTCTAACCATTCAACCAAAATGATGAATTATTGTAGCTCTTTAATATCAAGTGAAGCATTTTGTGAAACCCATACATATCTGTACCAACAGTGGCAGCTTACCAGACCTGGGCAGTGAACCCACAGCCATGTGAATAACAGCGGATACTCAAATCTATCCCTTTCCTATCCATACCAGCTTAACGGATGTGGGATTCTAACTAGGGCTTCTGCAGTAATTCTGATTCTGGATCATCAGAAAACCCACAGGTCATTAACTTGCACCTCCGTAATTAGAGTGGTCAATGATTGAATGGTTTGGAATCGATATGGATCGATTGGAATCTTGATTAATTAATCTCAGCAAACCATTAGAAGGCTGGAATGCTGGGCTGTAGAGAATGTGTAGTGGGAATGCTGGGACATGAGACCTTCCTGAACTTTCATTCTTAAAGGAACACTTCTCCAAAACTGCGTCTCAGAATCAGGGACTTCTGTAGGCCCAGTAGGGCACTGGTCTTCGTGAACTTTCCTCCGTTATTAGGAATGTTTTGGGTCAATAGAGGAGAACAGGGCAACCCATCATTTGATCTTGTTTTGTTTTTATTATGATCTGAATGAAATTGTCCACAAGGAAGGAAAATAGAGACCTTACAGCCGAATGTGCCACAGAGGAACACTTGTCTTGAGCTCATTTAGTTTGTCCATGTGATGCTAAGGCTGGAGGAGATGTGATTTTTATAGTTTTCTACTGAAATTCCACCATTGAATCATTTTTCCAGTATTGTGCAGCTCTGGTTTCTCTAGTTTCTTAATGGATGTGCATATTTGTGCATATTTACAAAGATGAGACTGGTTACAGTCTAAGTTCTTGCTCGTTAGCAGCGTAATCCTAGTATCTCCTGCTGTGCACTGAAGGAGCAGACAACAAACACATTTTGTCTGATTGACTGCTTCAGGGGTCAGCGATCAATCATTTAAATTGCACATGTGATTCAGCTCATGACTGGCTCACTAAAGAGTCAATGAGTTGACCATAGAAAATGTGAATCCATGCCCCTTCCCAGTGCCCCCCTGGGGCCTGTGAATGGAATTGAAGAGAAGAAACAGAACATGGCACCTCGGAATGAGGGCCGATTGTGTGACGTGGGTGGACACACGTTTTCATTCATGCCCCATTAGTGCTAACCTCCTGGAACAGAGGATTCATCTCTCCAGATGGAAAACATGTGGACGGACTGACCTACAGCGCTTCCAGTGTAGCAGAGCTCGGTCCTGGGGGTTGATGACTGCAGTTGTCTTGTTTCTTTAGACTCTTCCTCGTCTAAAACATATTTCCTGAAAAATAATAATAATAATAATAATAATAAAAACAGATGAATAGGTTGTGACATCTCTGCTTTTTTCACTCGGCCAGTGTCTCTCCGCACGTCAGGAACCAAAGAAAGATTTCGTCAGCAGTATCTATCCACCCTGCTGGTGTTTGGAGTTTGATAAATCACATGGCTTCCTCTTTTTCTGCTGTAAATACGCCGTGACTCACAGGACAGTTGCTTCCTGCATGATTGGAACACGTTGTAGTGGATGACGGATGGCTGTGTTGAGAGTCATTAGTGAAATTGTGTCCAAATCATCTCTAAGGAGAGGCCCATAATGCATTGCTTTGTAGCCGGAGTCTGTTATGTAATAAGTCACGTAGACCTTCATTCACATCTGTAAAATAGTGGCAAATCTGGAAGAAGCACAATTTCTTCGGAATTGCTTCACAACACCCTGTACATAGCCTCTGTCCAAATGTCTGTGGACACCCCTTCTATTGAACTTGCAACTTCAAGTTGTACCCATTGCTGACACAGGTGTGCACACGCACACACAGCTTGCCTAGACCCTGTGGAGAAGTAATGACAGTAGAATAGGACTCTAGAATAGGAATCTTTCTGCCCAATATCATTTTTTCACTCCAATCTTCGATACACAGATGATGTTTTTAATATCATGGCACCTTGGATAACTGACTCCTGTTAAATTTGATAACAGTTTATATCACTGAAAAAATGTCCCTTTTATCTGATATCATACAGCACTACCTTGATGTGTTCTTTGCACATATACTAGTGCATCTTAGGAAATTAGAATATTGTGAAAAAGGTAAACCATTCATCCATAATTTCATATAAAATGTTAAATTTTATATTAATTGAATGTAAATTAACATATTTCATTTTTTACTGTTGATCAGGATGACTTATAGCTCATGGAAATCACAAAATCCAGAATCTCACATTATTACAGTTCTCAAATTCAAAATTACAAATCAGTATCAAAACTAAAATTCTTTAAATATATCTCTTTAACAATTAAATTATGAATAGTTGGCCCTTTATGGAACTCTCTGGATGGGTAGATGGCGCTCTCTCCCCACATCACACTCAATGTGATGCTGGTTGGCACAGGCGTCTGTTAGCCATTGCATGGCAGCAGTTCAAAAAGAGGCATAAGACTGGCGTCTCATGTATTGGGGGAAGCATATGGTCATCTTCTCGCCCCTAGTGTCAGGAGCATCACATGTGATGGGGGGAGTACTGTAATCGAGTCTGGGAATCGTCACAGCTTTAGTTTTAACAGTGTGCAGTACTTATCTGTGATATAATGTTGAGCAGGTTGGGAGGTAACGGAGCTATGCTTCAGACTTTGCCTGCTGCCTCTTTATAGCATCTTTTACCAGGTTGGTCCCCAAAAGAGTCAGTGTTCCCTCAGGGAGAAGAAGAAAGCACGGAATCACATTAGCCTTTACTGTCAGACAACCATTAATCTTTATGGGCTGAACCACTGATTTAAAAGGTTACAGATGCCTGAAGAAAGAGGTTACATCATGCAAATGACCTGAGTCTCCTTGAAGATCTACAACAGAAGACCATACATTTGGACAGCTGCTCATTCACCATTTCTTTTGAAATCAAGGGGTAATAGCACCCCACCTGGATGGATGGAGCTGGATGGAGCACCGTTATTCCAGAGAACACAGTTCTGACAGAGGACTCTGATACGTGTGAAAGTTTTATTCTGACTGAAGTTTTACAATGTGAACTTTAATAATTATGAGAATTAAGAGTTGAAGTCTTTGGTGTTGGCCCCGTCATTAGACTGGGTATTGAAAGATCTGGGCCTTGGTAGATCCTGCCAAGTATGGAATGCAATACTGGGGGGCTTTATACCCCTCTAGCCCATGCTGACATTAGACACATTCCAGTAGGTTCATGTTTATCTGCTCCAGAGTGTCCTATTCTATTGGCAGTACTTCATACAGGGACTAGACAGGCTGTGTTTTGATCCCCAGGCCTAAGAGTGTTTTATTTTTGGAGGAATGGTGGAGGAATGATCTTACCTGGGTCTTCTCAGCTTGTATGAATTAATATTAACAGCGCTGTCTAACATTTTTTTTTAGGATCTATTATAATCCACGAAAGATTTAGAAACCCAGACTGTTGTTTTTCATCCCCTTGTCTTTATCTGATATGCAGGAGAGTGCTGTAATCCTGTGCCTCGGGGCTGCCAGAGGCTCTTCTTAAACCTCAGAACAGAGAACATCTGGACAAAAACAGGCGTCCAGGCTTCTCTCAGTATTTGAAAGCTTTATGGAGGAGAGTCAGTTTCACTGAAACCTTCTCCACAGTTACAGCGTCACCGGCAGACCCGTCTCCCCCTCCTCCTCCGGAGGCAGCGTATTTGCCTACGGCACATAACAGGGTGATTCATACAGCAGGCCCCAAGCAGTGCTTTCTTATCACCAGGTAACACAGCACATCTGCTGGGAGAAGCTGGTGGGCAGAAGAAGACATGACGTTGCATGATGGAGTTACAATCGCTGAAGTGAGAATAGGTTAGATTGGGGGTTAGTCCTGTTATTTAGGCTTCATAACTGTGTTTCCTCTTTTCCCTTTAAGGACAAATGGGTGGCCTAGAGATCCAGTTCTGAAAATTCTGAATTAGGTTCAACGTCCTACTGTAGAATCTTGTCTCTCTGCCAGTGAAATGTTCCTTGTGGCACTGGCAGCAGCACAAAAGCACGATCCACCCGCCCCCATGTTTAACAGCTGTTAAATGTCTTCTTTTCTTGAAATTGAGCACCAAAAGGTGCTCCTTTGAAAACTGTGCATGCTGAATTCAGTGGGACAGACTCAGACTCCGCCTTGTCCATTATGGTCCATTCGTTTAGGTGTTGCAGCTCTGTAGAATAGTGCACCACCACTCCAATCTGACAGATCTTTCTGAAGGTCTTTCTCTCTCAAGCTGGAGGTTTAAGAGATTCAAATTCAAAGACCTGCTGCCGTGTTTTTCTCCTGAGGTGCATTTGTACATGGTAGTGGCCTTTGATTCCTCCTTGAGGATGACTCTGTTACCGTGGCATCCCATAAATCTGTGTTTTGCAAGTGATTAGGGTGAGAGAGAGGAAGGAAGCCACTGGCAAGACTTACAGCCTGTGAAATCTAGATCGATCCCTCTGTTACGTAACTGAAAGGTCACTTATCCTTCTTCTGGCTCTTCTTGACAGAAGATTTAGAGCCAGAGACCAAAGTGTGTGTTCAGAGATGTGAGGTTAATGGAGAAAGCAAAGTTCCTTATGTTCTCAAGAACAAGCACAAGAACATGGCCCAAACTGTGCTGGAGTTTGTGATGTAACACAGATGTGTGTAATTACATTTTTATTGTATAATTACAGATTTTAGCCTCCGTTCTCCCTGATCTTCAATGATCAGGACCCCACAGGACCACCACAGAGCAGCTATTATGTGGGTGGTGGGTCATTCTCAGCACTGCAGTGCTGTCGGAGTGTTTAAACACCGTGTCCACTCACTGTCCACTCTGTTAGACACTCCTGCCCAGTTGCTCCACCTTGAAGATATGAAGTCAGAGACTGAAGCTCATCTGTTTCTGCACAGTTTGAGTTGGTCATCTTCTAGTCCTGGCTGGATATTTCTCAGTTCAGAAGGGACACCGAGGGGTTTAAACACTCCAGCAGCACCAAATCTAGTCATTACTGTAATATTACTTCCCATAAACCACAGTGTGGTGAAGCTTTTCTGTGTGTCCTCCCTCAAAGGTCCAAGCAAGGTCAGAGTTACATATACAACGTCAGGGGCTGATTGATGTCCAGTGTCGGGTGCTCAAGTGGTCCTTTTGGCAGGGGGTGTGTGATTTGAGATGTTAACGGAACGGTGATGCCCCTGATGCCCTCTCTTAGATGTTTCGAACCCATGGCTCAAGACATAGAACAAGAACCCTGTTGTGCTTTGCTACATTCCATGTTAGAACCGATTTGGTTCAACCAAGAGCCGTGTATATAAAAGAGATGTGTGAAGTAGATGTTTCTTTCACAAAGCTGGTTCTAAAGGTTCTCCTGTGCCATTACTTTGTCCCACCTTTTCATTGTTAAGGGTGTATTCACTTAGTACTAGTTGGCGTTGACAGCACAAACACATTCTTCGGACTGAAGCACAGAGGCTTTCTGGAATGCCAGTTATGTTTCCACCCACTTCATGGTGTTCTATGAGGTTGGTTGGAGATTAATTAGGTAACCAATATCAAAACAACATACTGCACACCGTGTACTCTCCACTGGAAACAACCATCCACCTGGGACTAGGGGATTTCACCCAATCCATATCTACTCATTCATATTTACAGTGTATGTATGAATAGCCGATTCACCTGATCTCCAGGTGGGAGGAAACCAGAGTCCCCAGAGAAAGGCCACACAGACATGGATAGAACATGGAACCCAAGATCCCAAAGCTTGGAGGGGAACATGTTAAGAATATCATGGTGAATCGACCAATAGAAATGCTCTAAAATGACCTTGAATAGCTTTTTATTCTCTCTCTTTTTGGTGGTTGTGTAGATGCAGGACATACAGAGCAGTTACTGTGGAGAGAAGGTCACCGTCTCTCAGTTGGATCAGTGGTTGTGCAGATGCAGACGGATATAAAGTGGAACGAATTCCCGCTCAGACCCTGAAGGATATCTAGTGACCCTTGAGAACATGTTATTGCAGGCCTATAGGTTAACCTGGTTAGTGTGTTTTGCACGGTAAGGCTGGTGGACCTCCACAGTACTCTACATATGAGGACAGACTAAATCAAATGAACCTGTTAATACATTAGAAACTTCATCAGACTAACTGAACGCTACAGGTTTCCACTTTGTGGTCAGGAGAGCATCTGTGACCATTTGATCTAAAGCTTCTTCTCAGCATTTTCTCTTTCAGCTCCACTCTATAGGATTTCCTCCAAGAATGCAGCGAAGCTTCTGACCTGCCCTCTGCCTAATCTCATAAAGATAACTGTTCTTAATTTCAGTAATCAGCATAATGCCATTGAGATCTTCCCTCTTCGCGTTTGAGGTACAGATGGTTGCATTAGAGCATCTCTGCAGCAACTGCAGAGGACAAGACATTAGAAAGTGTAGGACACTGCTTACGTTATGACAACATTTCTGTGTAATTGAATGATCTAATGTACTTATAAATTATGGGAACCGATTCAGCGTAACTGATCATTTTGTGGGGTTTAAACGCATCACAGGAATTGACGTTATTGCCAATTCTTGGGAACAGCAACTCGGGAGACCTGTAGGCCCTCATTTGTTCAGCCTTGAGCTCAATCTAGAATCATGGCTGGTCATGGAGACATTGGCCAACACATTTAGAGTGCTCACCCTGGTCAGTTTCCTCCAGCCCACATCCTAACATACACTATATGGACCAAAGTGTCATTTTTGCTCTTCAGGGAAGTCTTTGGAGCATTGCAGCAGTGCAGTACATCCCACCATCATTCCAGAGAACACAGGTCCATTGCTCCACAGCTCTGGGGACTTTTTACCCTTCTAGCCCACACATGGCATTAGGCATGGGGACAGTAGGTTCATGTAGGTAGTACAGGGGCTAGACAAGCTATGTGTGTGCATTTGCACATCTGTTTCAGCATCAAGTAGGTGAATGGTTTTTTTTGGGGTGTGTCCCCCATCTCCACCCCCTCCTCCCTCCCCCTCTTTCTGTTAAATGACAAAACAGCATCTGTTTTTTTATTTTTTTTATGTAAGTTGTTGCTTTTTTCATAATGAAGGGCCTTTCGTAGCCCATGACCAAGTAATCGTGGATCTCGCGGATCTCCCCCACGTCCTGCAAAAACGTCGCAACACCTGCTCAATGTGAGCTAAGGACATGGGACATTGGTGCAGAGTAGACTGCAGATGCCCTTCGGTGTCTTCTGTTCACATAATATATTCAAGTAAACAGATGCTGCTCTGCGCAGCTCGGGCGGCTGCAGCCTTCTGAACTGATAAAGCGCAGTTATGTAAGGTTACTGAAGCTCCACGCTGGAATCCAGCATGTTTGTGTTTACAGGCAGCCCTGTTATCTGTCCGTACGCAGCGCTGTTACAGGACGTGAAGGGGATCAGTTATGATGGAGTGTATCAACTGAGGCCCAGTTGTCACTTTTACCCATCAGCCCTCAGTCTGTGCTCATCTCTGAAACGCTGTGGCCTCGAACAGACACTGTTCGTTCCTGATAAGACTCTGGCCTCCTCAATGTTCTCTCCCCCACTTCCACCCAACACACACACACACACACACACACACACACACACACACACACACACACACACACACACACACACACTCACACACACATATTAATAATCAGACACACAAACTGAATCTCACAGCATTTCCGAGATGTTTTAAAGTCAGCGGTACTGAATCATCACATTCTCTGTTTTATTGAACCCGATTAAACTGATATTCCAGTACTTTTTCTTAAAAACTTATTGTGTAACAGAAGCCAGAACATAAAATGTTGGAGCAAAGTGCAACAAAATGCAACATGGAACTATGTTCTCTGGAATAATAGAGCTCCATCTAGTACTTTGGGGGTGAGTTGGGGAGTTTGGCATGAGGTGGTTTGGTGATCATCCAACATCCAGAACATTTGTGGGCTGGTGGGTGAGCATTTCTGGACCTCGTCTGAAACTAGCAGAAGGTTTTCCTTGGACACTTTGAGACAGTTACTCAAAAAACCAAAGCAGGATCAACTCTTTTAAAACCCATGATTTCAGAAACAACATTGAATGTGCAGGTGTCCCAATACTTTTGTCCATGTAGTGTGTTTCAATTCTCAATTTAAAGCTCATCATTGCAACGCGGGTGAATCATTTGATTCACTATTTTGAATCAGGATGCTCTAGTTTTCTTTGAAGCTCTGTGGGAAATGGACTTAGTGCTGGTTTCAGTGGTGTAGGTTCCACATATGCTGCTCAGACGTATCTGTGTACGTACCGCACTCCCACACTCTCTCCCCGGCACATGGTAACCCACAGTATGACATCAGAACAGTGAAGTATCTTCACCAGGCCGAGCCAGCCTGCAGCCACCATCATCAACTACAATTAGGGCTCATAAATCTCTCTGGTTCTACTCAGCTTTCAAACATCATGTGCTAATGTTCAAAACGCTTCTCCTCATCTGTACTTTGTGCATTTTTGGCCCTGCTGTTACATTGGCATTCTCCAGCAATGCCTCCTCGTCCTCCTCCTCCACAGCATGCAGCAAAACGCTACAGCGTCTTATATAAAAGCCTTTGTTTTATAATCTCCACCCACATATAATCTCCGCCCACATTACAGGCACATTAGATGGCTGTTCTGTCAACCCTGCTGAAACCAGGACCAGCCTGACCAAGCTCGTCAACTACTATGACCAAGGTTGTTGACCAAAATGACAAGCTGGACAACCAGTATGACTGTCGTTGGTCAACCAGACAAACCAGGTTGGTGACAAGCATGCCCAAGTTAGTCGACCAGAATTTCCAAACTGGTCAACGAGGGTGGTCATACTGGACAACTGCTTGAAAAACGTGGTCATGCTGGTAGACTAGCTTGGTCAATCTTGTGATCAAGCTGGTATTGCTGGTTGAGCAACTCGATCAGCTTCGTCATATTAGTCAACTACCTTTGTCAAGTTGGGCATCAGGCTGGTCAAGCTGCCCAATTAGTCCCCTTATTCTAATCATGCTGGTTGACCAGTTTGGAAACAGGCTGATGTACAAGCTTGGTCTTCCAGCTCCAGTCCTACCAGGAAAGTTTGGTAGATACCCTACTTAGACACACCTGACTCAACTCATCAGTTTACTTGGGTGACCATTTTTCCACCTCATTGACCAGCAAAAGCTGGAGTTGGGCTGGACTTTTGTGTGGGCTGGACTTTCCTTCAGTGTGGCTGATAGGAACAGTCGGGGTATGTCAGTAATACCTGTAGGTCTTGCATTGTCAGTACAGATAACTCCGCTTGATCTGCAGCACTTTCCCTCTGAGGAAGAATGCCGTCCAGCTGTGATTGGCCCTGCTTCTTTCCGTCCACCACCAGAGAGCTGGGGGACAGTGAAAATGTCTTCTCAAAGCGTGGACTGTGAATTCTGCAGCCTGCCTCTCTCTACGGTGCTCTCAGAAAACAATGGTCCTCAGTCTTGTGGACCGAGTCTGTCCAGGAGTCGTTGAGTGCGACTCTTTCAGAGGTGAGGTCAGAGCTGCACTGCTTTGCTGAATTGGCTGCTAAATGCAAGGCTGAGGACCTGTGGCCTACACTGAGCTCCTGTCTGCCAGGGGTTATAGTGATAGAGACGGGATGGAGAGACAGACAGACAGGAGACAGCTTGTCTGTGCAGACTGAGAAAGCATTACTTCATGCAAATTTCCACGCTCAGGCCCCAAGACCTGTTATTTTTATTATTATTTATAATGCAACCCACCAGTATACTCACATCTGTACCGCCGTGCCTGAAAGGTAATAAAGTTGGCATTCTGGAGATCCAAGGTTTCTGCATGCCATTGAGACAATTTACAATGTAAATGATAAAATATCTTCCAGTCCATCCCACCCAAGTTCACCTCACCATACACACCGCAATTAGGTATCATTTTAAGCCAAATCCAGTTCTGCTCCATTACTTATGGCTTGTAGGGGTGTAAGAAAATATCGATATATCACAAGTATCACAATGTTACATTTTAAAAGACTGTGCTGATTCTCAAAGACGGCTCTGATTTTTTTATGAACATTTATGCGTGAATATTGAAGGGATATGAGTCATTTTATGATTTCACAGAAAGTAAACTTTTTATAAAAGCTCAGATTTTCTGCATATGATGGTGTTTTTTTATCACTGTTTTCACTGAATTCATGATTCAAATCACCTTGCTTACAGTATCGCAAAACAGTATTGCAATCTATGGAATCATAACCTTTGTCGTGATACATATTGCATTGCCTGGTCCTTGCCGATACACAGCCCTAATAGCTTCTAACATCAGGCCTCAGTGACCGCAGTTAGAACACGGACTCTACCTCTGGGATAATGATTATGCATTTTGAAATAATTTGAAATAACTTTAAATAAACATGATCTGTTTATACTGGCGAGCCCCCCACACTCCTGTTATTGTACAGTCGTCTCTGTGTAGACCTGTGTTATATCTGAGAAGCACTTTTCTATAAATACCTTCTTAAGCGCTTTTTTACTCAAACCCAAATCCTCACTGGACTTCGTACAGCAGCCCAGTGGATTGAGATCAAAGACATCCACCATAAATCAGAATGAGACATCTAATAAAATGGGCTTTGCCTGGCGCTCCAGAGCGTCCATGCTGTGAAGTAGTCAGTTATTTGATTGCTGAAACCTGGGACGTGAGAGAAGAGGTAGAAGGTAAGCAGCTGTTCTTGCCAGTAGTCCAGGAGAAAGACCTCTGCTATTAATGCAGACATGGTCAAGAAATGGTCTAATGATACCCCTCTAGTCCACACTTGGCATTTGGCATGGTGGGCATTTCAGGTCCAGCATGTCAAAACACTCAGGTTCATGTTTATCTGCTCCAGCCTATTCTATTGGCTGTACTTCTCTACAGGGAATGCAACTTATTTATTTGAAGGGCTGTCCACAAACATTTGGACACATAGTGTATGTAACCAAAACGAGCCACAGATAATAACCTACATGAACCTGCAGGTTCCAGCCATCCGGGTGGACTCTTATGACTATGGTGACTCTGTGCTCGTACGTCCTTGTTTACCATCATAAACCATCGGTCTTAATGAGCCGAACAGCAGGCTCTCTGTTTAAAAGCTAGACGGCGAGGAGTTTGACTGGTGTTTTTGTCCAGAGCTGTCATGAACACATTTGAAAGCAAAGCAGATCATACGTCTTGCTGCCTCACGCACTCGAGAAGGTCTTCTGGAGTCAGAGTGTTTGGCAGGGGTGTCGATAGAGCCCAGTGATGTCATGTAGTGAGGCGTTCACTATAAAGGTGGAAACACTAATAAATACGACGTACTGAACGTGCTTTGACCCGTAGTCTCCAATTTACGATCGGGGCCGTCTTCTTTTATTGGTGCACTTTTATGGTTTGGAGAATTTGCATTTGATGCTCCTTCCCAAATTATCATCGGGCACTTTCTTTTTAGGAGAAACAGAAACTAATAGATGACTTTTAATTAAGTAGCCTTATTTAGTGACTGTGTGCTCTTAAAGCTACTGTACATCATAGAACATGGAACCAAAAGTGGTTCTTCTGAGCCACTGCTCAAAGAACATTTTGGACTCTTCATAAGAAAAGAGAAAAGCATTGCCAGTAGATTGGATATACAGCCAAGGTCACCGTGCCCAAAACCCAGCTTCAACTAGAGGGGGATGGAACTCCCAGGGCAATGTACCCTTGGCTCACATCAAGACCTGACATCACTCATACTCTCATGAGGCTGAATTCAATCAAATGCTCACAGGAATGTTCACAGGAACACTGCCTTTTTTCAATAGCTCAGGGTCTTTAATCCCCTGGCCTGGTGGTTCGGGAAGCAGCCTTATGACGGGAAGGTTGCTGGTTTGATACCCTGAACTGGCAGGGCATGACTGAAGTGCCCTTTAGCACTTAACTCCCCAGCTGCCCCTGAGCGCAGTGGATAGGGCTGCCCACCGCTCCGGGCACATGTGCTCACTGCTCCCTAGTGTGTTAAACGCAGAGGACAAATCCCCCTGTTGGCAGCACAGAAGTTAACATCTTCCAAGGAAAACTTTGGCCAGATGTTTCATTTTATTTAGTTTCAGTTTTGGCCAAAATGTTCCCCATTCGTCCCCAGTCCTGATGTGTAGAACCTGGACTGGAAACACTGGCGTTCTACTTCAGACAACCAAGGACGCTGTGGATTCAGGGAAAATGGGGTCTTCATATTTAAATGACTGCAGCCAGGAGGCTCAAACCCAAAGGATCCATTAAGGGTGTAAAGGCGCGTCAGTGTTTCCATTAGCTGCCAGAGAATTCCGGGTTGTGTTGGAGTGCTCCCTGTGCCAGGCTTTGAGGTTTGGCAAGGCTGCGTTCCCGCTCTAATGGCCTAATAGGTCACATTCTACACTCCAGCACTTCTTAAACACTCTCATCTTTTCCAGACCATTAAAACCCAGTAAACAGTCACTGGGGGCATCATTGGGTTTGTACATTTGTTCTGTGTTTTAGTTCTTGATATGTATTCACACATTAAATGAGCTTATCTAGGTGAAAGGGACACGTTCTCTTCACTCTCTAACATCAATAGATCTGTACTTCTCTTTTTTCAACAACCGCATTTTGGCTTTTTATCACACAACTGTCTTCTGAACGTTCGGTTGTGGAAAAATCCCATCTGACGTCTCAAGCCTATTTGTCTAATCAGTGTTTCTGCCCCTATTAAATCACAAGCTCTTTCACTTTCCATCCATCCATCCATCCATCCATCCATCCATCCATCCATTTTCAGAATTTTGCTCAGCTCCAGAACTCCAGTTGTCTCCAACAGTAAACCACTCCACTGGACAAACTGTCCAGGTCTCACCTATAACCAGACACAGTAACACAACGTTCTGTACAGTATAGATCAAATCATCAAATCGGTGAAAAGCTTGAGAACTATAAACAAGCCACACTTACCTCCATTTAGTCACTTAGAGAAAGCATGAGCAGAGCTTAGCAACATTATTAAAATTAAACACAATTTATGAACTTCGGGCCAAGGCCAGTGTGTTCTTTGGACAAACAGTACCAGTCAGAGAACCTGAATGTTCCTACTTCCTCATACTTTGTTGGCTCCAATGAATTATTAGGGGCAGATCTTTCATTGAGTCCCTCGGCTAAGTAGTTAGATCTCTGAATTGGTGACCACAGGGTTGTGGATTAGCTATAAATGTCCACTTGAGGAAGACCCTTCTGACCCGATCTGACCCTGGCTTTCTTACCTGGGATCTTTAAAGAGGTGTCATCGCAGTGTAGGAGTAATTATTAACGTTAGTAAAGATGCACTGATAGGAGATTAGGATCATCTCCTTAGAGCATTAATATGAGGGTGTAAAGGCAGTAATCACACTCGGATGTGGACCAAAAGAACAGTACCGAGACCCTTTGTAGGAGGTAGTCTTGGTCCGGTTCTAACCGGAAAAACCGGAGCAATTTGTGGTGAGAACGTGATCCAGTCTGACCCAACTATCAGTTGTACTGGCCACGTTTCAGCTGAACGGCTCTGCAGCTACAGTTTAAGGTGGTCAGATAATCACATGTCCAGAGGATGTCTGGAGCCAATGGGAAAGGTGGATTCAGTCATAGCTGACCTTGGTCAGAGTTGAATTTGAAGACTACAGGTTGACACCTGAAATGTAACTTTCCTCACATTGCCGTGCCCCCCACCTCATCTCCAACTCCCCACCTCATCTCCAACTCCCCAACTCACAGTAGCTGAATGCATGTGTGAGAAGTGTGTAGTGAATGTTGTCTGTTGTGCTTTAACGAAGCACTTCTTTAAGTTTCATCATGTCTTGTTTATCCTCAGACGCGCCGTCTGACCAAGTCGGAGAGGCAGCGCTTCAGTGAGGAGGTGGAGATGCTGAAGGGACTGCAGCACCCCAACATTGTCCGCTTCTATGACTCCTGGAAGTCCACCGTCAAAGGCCACAAATGCATCATCCTCGTCACCGAGCTCATGACGTCAGGAACCCTCAAGACGTAAGTTGGAGACTCACAGTGAGAGAGGAGAGCCAGGGAGCTGTTTGAGAATGGGTTGCAGATGGCGCAGCAGTTTACACGCTCAGGCCACCCATTCATGCCTGACTGCTGTGCTACGGTACAAAGAGAATTTATCATAAATAAGGACGCTTTGTTGAGGGGTACACACTTTTATTTACTGTGTAACACTGTAGAAACGTACAAATGACACATGAGGAGGGGAACTGATCCAATGTACTAGGTCACTTTGTCTAGAACATTCAGTGACCCACAGAGGACTGGGCATTTGATCTTCATTTAAATAATATTGAGGGATGGAGGTGAAGAATAACTATAACTTAAGACGTAAGTAACAGAAATGTCATTTTCTCGTGCAGAACAGGTTAGAACACCCCCCACACACACACACACACACACACACACACAATTATTACACCTTAAAATGCCTTTAAAAATCATTATTTAAACCTCAGACATTAGTTTGGTTTGCTCTTGATTGTTGAAGTGATTGGTATCACCATAGCAAGATCCAAAGAGCTCTCAGAGGCCTTCAGGAAGTGAGGTTCCTACCTTGACTGAAGTTTGATTTTACCATGAATCCTTGTTTGTTGTTTGTGATGTTAAGAGTCTCTTGTAATTTCCAGGTGACTGATGCTCTGGTTTTCACTTTCAGCCAAAAGGGAGGTTCTGAAGTGTCCTGATGGCTCAAGGATGTCATGTTGTTGTGTTTCAGTTGAGTTTGAGAGGGATGGCAGATGGCTTTGGCCAGTGCTGTAACCTTTTATTACTCATTTGAAGATTTGGATTGTTAGAGTGCCTTTTATTCCTTTATTGTTCCTGCTTACGTTGTTTACAATAAAGCAAAACACTTAAACATTGCCAGACCAGGCTGTCTTAGCTGGTTCCAATAACAGACCCCGCCATGAGTAAAGAAGTCTCCACCAATCCCAAAATGTCATTACAGGACCTACAGGGAGCTCACAGTTGATGTCAAAAGGCATCATCTACCATCAAAAAGAGACCAAACAAGTTTGATTTAAATGTAAGGAGGCAACCTTTACTGTCTAAAAGCATCAGAGCAAGACTCCAAGACTTCAAGGCACATTGTTCCAGAAGTCCTGGTCTTTGTCTAGATGTTCTCTGGTAAACATTAGTCTGCTATTGTTTATTTCCCCAACTAAAATTCATCTTCAACCTTCTTACTGAAGGCCTCATAGAGCTCTTTGAATCTCACATGACTGTCTGACCCTCACCACGCCACGAAACGAGTCGACAGAATCGAGTGATTAGTGATTAGATTGCAGACTTTAACCACTGCTCTGTGTTGTGGCCTCAGGTACCTGAAAAGGTTTAAAGAGATGAAGCTGAAGCTTCTCCAACGCTGGAGCCACCAGATCCTGAAAGGCCTTCACTTCCTGCACACGCGAGCCCCTCCAATCATCCACCGAGACCTCAAGTGCGACAACATCTTCATCACAGGCCCCACTGGCTCAGTCAAAATTGGCGATTTGGGTCTGGCGACGCTCAAGAGTGCCTCTTTTGCCAAGAGTGTCATCGGTGAGTTCATGTAATGACCTTGGTGATGGTGTTTTCAGAAGCCCATTCAGGATTTCCTCTCAGTGCGGTTGGATGTTGCTGTGGTAGGGCTATTTCCTCTGATACACAACCATTTCAACTTGATTCTAATTGAGGATAAGCTGAGAACATGTGAATAAATGAAGCAGTAAGCAGTTTCTGGTCATTCAGTTCCTTAACAAACATACGAACCCGTCACGTTCAAAAATGAGGCATTGGACGTCCAATGGATTTTGACTTGCTGGACCCGAGAAACACCCACCTCTGAAAACCGAAGAGTCTGTTTCAGTGCATAAAGGAAAGGGACGATATTTCAACCTCTTTTCAAACCATGCACTCAAACAGAACCTCCTCAGAACCCTTATTTTTACAGTGTTATGGGGCTGAAGTACTAAAGGACTGAAAATCCTGCAATATTTGGACAAAATTCACATAAATATGAAACGAAACAGCATTTTTTTAAGAATGATGTCAATCATAAAGTTAATCAAATGAAAAAAGTGTCGTTTTTGTTTAATGTTATAAAAATAAATCAGGGCTAATCATTGAGGACACTTTGTCAGGAAGCTGTAAATGTATATTTTGCTTATTAAGGTTCTGAAATCTGAAATTCCATTTTGTCAAAGCAGAAAAAAGTAGAAGTAATAGTCACATGAAGAGCGTTAATGTGCCTTGAGCTCTGTACACTGTTACCTTGGCAGAGAACTGACCTTCACAGTTATTACTGTAAACATACCTTGCACAGCCTCTACTACCAGCTAGGGTATATGTTTGTTTTGATATTTATTTTTGTCATATTTATGTTGCCACAGTGTTTGGCTGAGATTAGTCCCAAAGACGTCAGCAATTACGGTGTGTTTGTGGTGTTCTTTATAAATCTTTCTCAAAAACGTGTAATTGTTGGCTGTGCAAGGCTCAGAAAATGTGCAGCCAAAGGATTTGGGGCATTGTGTCCAGGCAGGAAGGAATTGTCACCCCCACCATATTTCTGCTGAACAGCCTTAAATCACATTTTGGAGTGCAAAGCCCCGTTTCCAGGAGACATTCTTAAGCGTCCTTTGAGTGATGCCAGAGAAGAGCCATGTTTAAATGTGTAAAGAACCATGTCTGTAAAGGAGAACTGTGAATGTTGTAAAGAACTTGATGTAACGGTTCTTAACCAGTTGAAAGTTTCATCACATTCAAGAAACTCTTTTACAAATACGGTTCTTCTCTGGTATCAGACCAAGAAACCTTTGGAGCACCTTTATTGTACAGTATAACATTGACCTTTATTGTGCATTAAACTGTCAGATACCTAAAATATCTGAAATCTTTTAGGTGTTCCTCAAGGTTCTATTCTGGGCCCTTTGAGCTTTACGCCTTCTGGCTATATTGTGTGTTCTCACAAGCAAACCTGAATCCATCACATTCATTGAACATTCACCAGTCAAATTTCTTAATAGTTCTACTTAGTACTACAATATCTGTTTGGTGTTCCTCAAGGTTCTATTCCAGGACGTTTAGGTTTCAGGCCCTCTTGTCATATCATGTGCTCTTACAAATAGAAGTGTTCTATTTTGCATTCATCAGTCAAATATCTTAATAGTCCTCCTTAATACTGAAATAGGTTACTTGTTCCTTGTTCCTCAAGGTTCTATGCTAGGTCCTGTGTTATAGCCCTCTGCCTATATTGCGTGTTCACACAGGTACCCCTGAATTCATGGCACCAGAGATGTATGAGGAGAAGTACGACGAGGCTGTGGACGTGTATGCCTTTGGGATGTGCATCCTGGAGATGACCACATCCGAGTACCCGTACTCAGAGTGCCAAAACGCAGCGCAGATCTACCGGAAAGTCACCAGTGTAAGTGAAGGGTTTTGAGTCCTTTGGGGTGACGCTGTATGTGCACTTTAAACCTGATCATATGTAAAGAACAATTTTCGGATGATATCAGAAACCCCAAAATAAGAAGAATGGAGACGCGAGATCTTTTCCTTGACGGTGACGTCATGAGATTAGGAGCTCTGAGCAGACCCCTGTTGCCTTTGCTCCTTCTTATTACCTCTCCAAATCATTGTCCTCTGTCTGTTGAAGGATCTGCTTCGCATGACCAGTGTCTCCGTGGTCATCTTCTGACACAGCTCTCAGTGGGATATTGTGTGTAGCCGGGTTGTCCATGTGAAACCACCTACAGTCTCCTTCTTCACTTATCTAGGCAGACTGCTCTAAACCCAGCGGCTGTCTGTGCTGTAATAGTCTCCTCAGAGGTTTCACAAGCCCACTAATGGCTGCCTGAAGCCTATATGAATGTCACAGTGACATTTCTCTACGGCTGAAGCGACAATTAACACGTCTCTCCAGAGCTATAATTCCATTTTCAAACACAGAGATGCTCTCCTTCATTCACAGCAGTAATCATCCTTTCTCGGCTCCTGCATTCCCGCAGGATTGCAAATTGCAGGACTACAATATGTTATTAATTACGTTGCGAGATCCATAAGTGCGACGCCAGCTTGCCACAGTCTGTTGCAAGTGTCTGCCTCCTTTACTGTTGAGCTCACCAATTTCACCTCTTATCCCAGAGACCTCAGTAGTCTTCTGCTTCGAAGCCCCTCCCCCTCCCACCACCACCACCACCACCACCACAGGGTTGAGCATTTCAGAATCCACTGAATGGACTGGTATGTTGATGTGAGTGATATTCAGCCTTAAAGCACACAAACAGGAACAACACTGGCTGTATTGTTGGATACAAGAACTTATTATATTAAGTGAAAAAATCGCCGGAGGTCTCCCTTCTCTCTTCCAGGGCACACAGTACTGCATAGCAACCCATTCATAATATCTAACAGTTTGCAGATGTTGTGCAGAATCGTCTGCATTTAAACAGCAACCTTATTGAAGTGTTTAACAGCGTGAGTCAGTGTAGGATAGATAGAGACTTGTTAGGAAGGTATATAGTGAGTTTCTAACATGAAACGTAGCTCACTGGTCTGTTAGAGATGCACATTTAATGCCATAGAATGCATTTCGATTTATCAGACAACCTTTACTTCCACTCAGAGATACATTAAGACCCTCACTTCCAGAGCAGCCGAGCCTTTACGGCCCAAAGTGGACTGAAAACAAATACAAATTAGATTTAATAGGAACAAATGAAATGAAAAGGCTTTAAAAATAATAATAATAATAATAATAATAATAATAATAATAATAATAATAATAATAAATATATATATATTTAACCTCAGAATGAGTGAATATGCTAATTTTGCTTTTATGTAGGACACAGTAATCTCTGCTTTTATTGGTTTGTTTAGAGCACCGGTAATGGATCACAGAACCCACATATTACAGCATAGTTTAAAGACTAACAAAAAGACTTATGAGTGCTGCTGTCCTCTCTTTGTGTCCTCTCAGCGCAGTGTGCTGGTAGCAAGCTGAAGAGACTGCTGGTCACTCACTCCCCCACGTTTCTGAGTCTTGCCAGTAACAAGCTGGTATTTTGCCATCTGATGTGTGTTTGATGAGCTGCTCTCCAGTATCAACAACATCATATTCTTCTGAAGCCACCTTTGCATTTTCCCAGCATTCTTTTGGGCTGTACTGGGCATTGTTTATATAAATTTGGGGGACAAATATAATAAGGCAAGACTGTGATGTAACAGTTTTGGGGTTTTGGATTGGCCCATTTTCCAGCTCTGTTTTTGTTGCCGAACTGCAGATTAGAATTCTGGTATTCCATTAAGGATGAACTCATTTGCCTGGTGTTTTACCTCAACTCGTTCAAGGACAGAAGATGTTTGTATAGTAGGCCACTGATGACCTCACAGGACTTGTATCTTTATCAGCGTGTCCTTGAGTCAGGCTTTGTTCCTGCTCTGGGTCATATATTTATATTATGACCTGAACTGGCCTTATCTGGTTCTCTCGATAGTGAAAGGGGGAGAAGGAGTGACTTTATTATGTGGTGGCACTTTTCATATTTCTCTTTAATGAAACCAACCCGGAGAGGCTTCAGATGATGCAGATGATCGCTGGTGTTCGAACCCCAGGATGGAAACCCCCAGATGATAAAAACTGCAGACCAGTCACTTTAAATCTATGTACTATAAGTCATAGCGCAGTTGCAAAACGCAGATGTATAATGACAGTATTTTATTTTGTCCACCCCTAATTTTATCCCATTGTGTGAGACGATGTTGTTTTGGTGGCACAGCTGTGGTGGAGTGGTCAGATGTAGGCGAGGTCACTGTGGGAAAGTGGAATAGGATGGAAATGGAGCAGCAGCTTGCACATCAGCTGATGGGGAAATTCTGCTGTTGGACAGAATGACACGTGGCCCGACTGGCGTCATGCCCTCATATGCAAATGACTGAGGTGGTCTTTGAGTTCCTCTGTGGTGGGCTGGGTGACTGGATGGGACGTCCGTAGAGAAGGCCTTTGAGATCAATTATGCTGTCAGTGCTTAAGGTTCCCTTTACTACGAATGTTGTTAACTGCAACTATGAGACAGTGATTCCAATAAGAGATCAATGAATTGGATTGCTTTGGTTCAGAGTCAATCAAATGAAATATTTGCAGGTTAGAAGCTATTCTCACACTGACTTAGAGTATGATCTCCTCTCGCTTGATAAGCAGGCAGTTAGACAGATGCTCCACTCTGGAGCTGTGAAACCATGTACGTACTGCATCTGCATCCAAGAAAGAAAGCAAAAGTATGTTTTCCTCAGAACTTTGTTGTTTTGTTGTGTAATTTCACAGCTCTGGGGTGGCCCTACGGTCTAACTGCTGATCAGTGTATGTAGAATTAGTACATTTAAGTATAAAATGCACTATTGACTGTGTCTGTACACAGATTTAATACATATTTAATACAAATTGTTATATATTTATATGTTTTAATTGTATTTTACACAGTAAAAGTGCTATTAGTGCGTTGTTTTTATTAGTGCATTGTTAATATGATCTAAAGCTCTGATTAAATAAAATAATAATTGAATTAAAAATTCTTCACTGTGATCCACAGTACAAGAATGTACTCCAGAATGGGACTAGTTTACTGTGTAACAAATGCCAGTATCTCGGAGCAGGTCAGTGGATTCTGTGTACGGAGAGAATGTCCTGATAAACAAGCCTGTCCATGTTTTTGGACAGTATGTGAGTACCATCAAAGAAACAGAGCCGTTTTCGGGATGGAACAGAACATTCCAGCTTGCTGAAGCATTTAGTTCTGCTCCACTGTTGCAGGTCTGGATAGTTTAGGTGTTTTCCGGCTGTCACATTTTCCAAGGTGTCCCACGCCAAATGCCAAAGAACAGGTGAATGAGGATTTTCAGGCCTGTGGTCACCACCGAACACCATGGAATCAGAGTCTTTAACAAGATGTATGGGGTTAAGATAATAAAGATGTTAGGGTGAACACTGGGTTTTGTCTCATAGGCCGGGTTTGGTTACCTTGGATTTACACCATATCTACATGGTCATCAATGAATTCTGAAGTTCAGTCCAAACAGAGATCATATGTTTAGTCACAGGATTTGTTCAAGTCACCTTGGAATTGTTTGATTACTCCTTGAGTGCCTCTTTTGTTGCTCGCTTATCATTACCCCAATCTCTTGTCAGTCCTGGCATGCACTTGGAACAGCTGAGGGACGTTCTCCATTGCGGCAAGCCTCCGTAACCAGTTCCTACATCATTTTAAAGCGTAATGGTGATTGAGCGACACTGATTATTGCCAGTCTCCTGTTCACTCACCTGATTGAATGACAATTTGACTAATTACTACAAACTAATTTCATCTGAACCTATCGACCCAGATCAGCTTGTCTCAGTCACGCACTAAAGCCGGTTAGAGAATTAGAGAGATCTGATGAACCAGACCCCCAGAGTAACGTTAGTAATGTGTCAGCGTCACTAATCGAGAGGCCATACAATCAGCTTTACAGAGGCCAGGTTCTGAGTCCCGTATTGCCATGGGGACACTGCCGATTTATTCTCAGAGGCTTGTGGAGGCGTGAGGAACAAATATTCTTGAGTGTGTGTGGGTGTGTGTGTGTGTGTGTGTTTACTGTGGGGGTGAACTATTGTGTAACACCTTTGCTCATCTCGGGCATCATAATTATCATGAAGAGGCAGTCCTGGGGTGAAAACCAGTGCCCCCCACACCATCTGCCCACTCACAAACCGATGAAATGTTAATGAGTTGTATCAAGCGGTCATGAAATATGGATGTAGCTTTGGGGGATGGATGGAGCTTGGTGTGTTTGTGTGGGTGTAAAATGAGATTAATGATGCCGTGTATTCTATTATGGCCTAACCGATATGTCAACCAGTTCTGATGATCTGCTTCATCACTATCAGCAACGCCCTGGCTTTTAACGAGGCTGTGATGTTGCTGTAATTCCAACCCAGTATCTCTTGGTGAGAGTTTCAGAATTTTAGGTCCTCGCAAAACCTTACTGTCAGGCAAACCAGGTTTGTAAAGGAGCTTTGAGGCTAAAGAAGCCTTTTACAAGCATTTTAACACTTGTTCTGAATACACGAGTGTTCAGGATCAACCAAGGATCGATTCTGGACTCCGTTGGGGGAGGGGCTTATTATCAGCAGTGTGCTGTACCACAGAAGAATTCCAGTCGAACCGTGGATCAATTGCCTTGGATTGCTGTCTGAAGAACAGTGTTTTCTGGATTCATGGCATTTCATTGTAGGAACTCCAGACCACCGATTTGAGGAGGACCAGACATCAGTTCTCTGAACTGCTCCCAGGATCTTTCACACTTGACCAAATGTACCAAGCTCTCAGAGCAAGCGCTCCTGGGTCTGTAAAAAAGCTAGTGGAAAAGCTCCCTGAAGCTTTGTGTACCTCATGGAACCAAATGTGGTTCTACGTACCCTGTGCAGTACTGCTCTTTAGGAGGTTTGGGAATACAAACCTTGGCCGAGCAAAGGTCTCCCAGGCTCTGTCCTCAGAAGCACTCTGGCCCAGCAGTTCATGGCTCATGACGTTCTAGGCAACCCCATTCATTTTGTATGGGAGTGCACTGGAAGAGCTGGGTTAGCACCCATACATAAACATGAGTTTAGAGTCTCTTGATTTCTCGCTGTCTCGGTGGACCAGTCACACACACTGGACCCCTGGGAATCGTCCTGCTTCTCTCCAAGTCCAGTCCATCCCTCACACAGCAAATACAACAACAGTGTTCTCTGGAATGATGGAGCTCCATGCAGTACTTTTGGGAGGAGTTGGGATGTTGACTGTGGTACCATGTTGTAAACCACAGTGATTGATGGTCTGGGTGTGTTTTAAACAGGTTGAGAGATGTTATTTTTGGGGGGTTTATATAAACAGAGATGAAATTGGTGACATTCTCTCTCCATCTCTCTCTCTCTGTAAGGAGAGAGACAGAAGGAGGGAGAGAGAGACTCAGAGAGAGAGAGACGGAAAACTAATAAACTTCTCTGCTGCTGATAACCTGTGATTTGCTGAGAAACAGAGAGGCAGTGAGATCCATATAATTAGAGGTAATTAAATCTGCTCCTGTCTGGCTGGTAAAGCTTATGACGTCACATGCTGATAACTAACATATGGCGTAGCTGCTTCCACGTGGTACGAACCCTGTCACGCTTCCTCTCCACCTCACTCATCACGTTTTCTCTCTGGTCTCATTCGCAGACAGGGTTTGTTTCATACGCCCCTACACCGCCACCACCGACTCCTTATTCCACTCGACTTTGAGCGGCCAGGGGACACTGGGGCCGCTCGCTCTCGCGTCAGCAGGGTGTGATTTTATAATCATGTATCAAATTTTGGCCACAGATGAATTATTCCATAATATTGGAAAATTTTTTAGACGCACTAGTCATTTTCTCTATTATTAAAAAGGAGCTTCGGTGATGTTACATCATATATAACGAATCAGATCACTACTCTTTTTGAAAGAAGCAATAATAAACACATGGAAAAACATACAGGGGTTGAATGCAATGAAAGTGAAACAGAGGACAAATTCTTGGTGCACGTCTTGCTGGCGCATCTGTGACCAAGACAGCAAGTCTTTGTGATGTATCAAGAGCCACGTTATCCAGGGTAACGTCAGCACCACCAAGAAGGACCAACCACATCCAACAGGATTAACTGTGGATGCAAGAGGAAGCTGTCTGAAAGGGATGTTGGGGTGTTAACCCGGATTGTATCCAAAACATGTCCTTCCGAAGACGAATTGACGCTGTATTGGCCGCAAAAGGAGGCCCTAGTTCACCATACTAATCAATTGTGGTCTAAAACCAGGTGTTTCAGTTTCATTGTCCAACCCCTGTAGTTCATCCTGCAAAAGACTCTCCACACTTCCAAACAAAGAAGGCTTTAAGCAACCAAATAGTTCTTTAAGTTGTCGTGGTTCTAGAAGGAACCGCTGCCTGTTTGAAGAGGCCTTGAAGTGATACATTCGGTAGGAACCTGTATCCAGTGGTTTGTAGAGCTACTTCTTTTGTCCATCTTCTCAGGGCAGTGTTTTGAAAAGGTGGGTTTTCTTGTACGCTGCAGACCAGCACTCGGTTCTAGAGCAGGTTTGGCCTCTTACACTGTTGTTTTTTTATGGCAGACTCTGATTATAAGACCCTTTACGACACAACAATTTACTTGCTAGTTCTTCTTTTGAGTCAAACATCAGAAAAGAATTTATTACTATAACAGTGATGTCACGCTGCTATTTTGTGCATTTACCAACCGTGCTCATCACTCAGCCGTGACCACATACCATTATTCATGGGCTTGGACTGCACACCTCTGTAATTTCACAGCCACTTTGGCTTTATCGCGTCCAGCATCCTGTGCCTTTCCCTCGTTCTCCTTGAAAGCCGTTTCTCAGCTCTCACAATTGATTCATTTCTGATCCACACACTCTCATGCAACGGCCACTGCGTCACACAGCCTTCTGAAGGCCCGTCTGGGTGATTGAAGCAAATTAGCCCGAGCAGAGTGGAGCATTGACCTCGCCTTTCCCCAGTAATTAAACGCTTCTCAGTTTGTGTTTATAGAGGCAGCGTAATGATTATGATTAATCTCGGCAGTATAATTTGGAAGTGAAGAGGTTTAAACATTTCACACAGATGCATATATACAGCGTAGTGTAGAGTATAAGGTATATATGTCAAATATTTTGGATCTATATTGTCTTCATATATGTACGTATTATAAATTGGACACATGATGGACTCAAGCAGGACTTGAGCAGGTGACCCAGTACTTTTGTTCAAATGGTGTAACTTAAAAATATGGCGACTGTGAAGTGAAGTGTTTTTGTGTTTTAATGTCATCCATCAATGGAATTCAGATCTGGACAATCAGAAGTTGTAGCTACCAGATATATGAACTGTGATACATTGTTCTGCACCTGAGGTCTCCTTCCAGACTACGTCTCTGTCTCCGAGACCTTCTCATTCAGACGTGCCAATAATGAAAGGTCAGGATATCATTTCCATGGAGACAGTGTTCATCTTGTTCCATCTCTATGCTGCTTTCGTCACCTCCTGTCTTTGTTCTTCTGAGCAGCGACAGCATTTCTATTCATCTGTTTCATCCCTGAACACAGACTCTCGCCATGGGCTGAGTGTGGACGGTGAAATCTGAAGCTCTGAGGACTGTGAGAAGATGAGCAGATCACTTGTATGATAAAACAAAAGCTGACTATTCCCTGTCATCAGGGGGAGGAGATGGATCGCCACTTTGCCTCTGCAGCTCTGCTGAACCTGGGTCAGGTGCTCCAAGCTGAAGTCATTGGACAGAGAGGAAGAAAGAGCTGTGGAGCAGTTCTGGCCAGCTTGGTTTTGTCTCCATTAGGGACCATTTGGCCCTGATGTGTCCTGAATCCAAAAAAGCTCTGCTAGTGTCTTCATCAAGCTGCAGTATTACATGACGCTGAGGTGTCCTAAAAGCCTAAAAGCCCAAATAGCCCGAAGGCTCTGATGCTTCAACCCCAGGAGCATTATGGGAGGTGCTTATATTAGGGGTACCCAAACCGTTCTTCTTTGCTGAATTACATCAATCACCATACCCAAGTCAGCAGACCACAAGTGATGGACTGTTATAATCATGGGCTGATGGCTCCAGGGGCCTGGGGTTGTGGGTTCAATCCCTGCTCAGGTCACTGTTGGTGAGGAGCTCGGTGTGTCTCCCTTTGTCCACTCGGGTTTCCTCTGGGTACTCCGGTTTCCTCCCGCCTCCCAAAAACGCACATGGTAGGTGAATTGACCATGCCAAGTTGCCCCCTAGGTGGTACCCTGTGACAGACTGGTGCCCTGTCCAGGGGGTATTCCTGCCTTGCACCTGATGACTCGAGGTCATCATGGATTAACCATGACATCTTAAAAAAATGTCTTTATGAAAACATGACTGTGATTTAAAGTACCATTTCCAGCCCACTCTGGGACACTAGCATGGTGAACGGTTACAGGGGTTAACATAACTTTCCGACTGACCATATCATCAAGGGCCACCTTTGACCTGAAGGTGGTTTGTGCAGCTGTGCTCTGTATCCTGCTGCCCAAGGCCTGTCGTCTTCTCTCTCATCCTAATCTGACCTTCTCCCTCGTTTATTCACTCACTGTTTGTTTTCGGTTGTTTTAAGAGAGGTGATTATCTGATCCAGTAGCACTGCTCTGGTCTGGTTACATAAACAAGTTCCTTGCCGTTCTCAGAAGCAGGGAAAAATCTGGTGGTGGCTTCATGTTTAGAAGTTTCCCCTTCGTGTCAAGCATGAGACATATAACCCTTAATGCATTTAAACCACCAGTTGGTTTGCTCTTGTTACCTTCCCGAAAGTTCTAGAAGCTCCTCGTATACATGTCTTGCACCTCTCTGATCCGAATGGGTTTCTGAGAGAACAGGTCTGGAATACTGTATCACCTCTGTCCTGAATATTTACCCTTCAAGCACCTCAAACAAACCACAGCCCTATAATTGGTGCAGCCCTTTGAGGACCAGCCTGCTGGCTGGCTGATTTTCACGCTGCGCCTCACGCTTTCCACCTCATAAATTTTACATGGCGGTTTGGACGACTTCATGTTTCTAACCTGGCAACCTGAGAGCTCGGCCTTGTTTTGAGTCACGCCTTTCAGAGGCAGCGATGGAGTGTGAAAACTGCATCCGCTTGGTGAAAATTGGATTTCTTATCAGTGAAGAAACCCATGTTATCTCAGCTGCTTGAACTCCCTATGGTTTAGTGTGATGTTGGCTGTCTTTGTTTCTCTGAGTGTGTTTCCCCCTGTCTTTTTCTGTGTGTGTGTGTGTGTGTGTGTGTGTGTCCTCAAGCACACAGCAAATAGCCAGGCTTTTATATTACCTGAACATCGATCAGTTCTGAAGATCAACAAGTGTATTGGAAGGAGTAGAATTTTCATATTAAAAAATTAATTAATTTTTTCAATTAAAAAAAATGAAAAAAATCTCCATGCAGCTCACAGTGCAATAAAAAGGTCTTTATAATTGAAGTGTAATACAGGAAATCGTGCAAAATGTTGAAAATAATAAATGCAAAGATATTTCTATATATGAAGCATGAAGTTTATAAAAAAATCTTGAAAAATTTTATGTTTATAATTTCTTTCAGAAACAGAAACTGAAACCTGCCAAACAATGCAAACTGGTTGAGCTTAACGAGGGCTTACAGAAGGGTTATCTCACTCTACTTTCCTGACCTTGATGACATCATAAAACGTGCTATAAACGTTTCTCATTTGTAAACACACACGTGGGGTTGACAGGAAATGTGTGTGACGTCAGAAGAAACTGAATTTGATTGTGTTTAGTGTTAAAACTGGTGTTATTTGGATGTTTTAGACCCTGAAACGGCGTTGTTTAGGGACAGTGATTCTGGTGGCCTTGTTCCACTGACTGCTTGCTTTCACTCAATATTCGTATTATTTGATTGACGCCGCAGTTAAGAATTCAGCTGAAGGCCTTCAGCCGCCCTCTCTTCTCACTGATCCCGGTTGTTCCGCTTGTTAGTGTCTGTTATTGTAGAGACGCTCGGGATGTCTGTGGTATGTGGGAATGTTTTAAAGCAGCAGGGAACTGTGGGATGTCTTAACACACAGCACTCAGTAAATCAGCAGGTAGTCGCTGTACCTGCTGGTCAGGCCTGTGCTCCAACAAGTCCAGTCCAGCTCTGTTCCTATACAACCCTTTGTCTGGTTGTGGAGACGTTCTTTCCAGAATATTCTAATATTTGATGGTGATATTGTTCACAGGTTTTAAATGGAGACCAGAATTTATGATACTAGTGATACTGATGCTTAACATGTCAAGAAATAAATTGATTTTGAGTCTCCCTCCCACTACACACAAACCAGTTCAGCCCAGCATGTCTCTCACACCGCACAAACAAATGCAAAGAGGCCCGAATGTCCCCTCCACAAGACAACATGCATCTAATGCAGAAGAAGTACATACAGTACTGCACTGCACATGCATTGACTGTATGGGTATTTGAGTATTTTAGTATATGACTGTATGAGTATTTGAGTATATGACTGTAACCAGGTATTTTTTGTTTGAGTTTGATGGTTAGCTGGTCTGCCAGTATAACCAACCTTCAGCAAGTTAGTGTGTGACTAAGCTTGTTGAGCAGTGTGCCCACTGTTCCACCAGATTGACCAGCTCGACAACCAGCCTGGTCAGGGTGGTCATGGTGATAGGCCAACTATGAAACTCAAAATCAAAACATACACTACAGCAGGCAAGGGCTAAGCTGGTTAACCAGTTTCACCAGCTGACTCACCAGTATAGGCTATGTTTTCACCTGGATGGCATCTTTCCAACCACAAAGTGTGTGTGTTAGACTCGAGTGTGTGTATTAGGAGTGTCTGTGCCAGTTAATCTGTTTATCTAACCCTTGCTTGAACCTGGCCATTATGCCGAGTGGATTTACCAGTGTTGTGTTTACCAAGTTCCAACAGAACCAAGATAGTGTAAACTATACAGTCACTGCAAAGGTTCTATATCCGATAGATCCATCTTCCTGCTAGAACGTGTTCTGTAAACGGCTACAATCTGCTGCAATAATGTGATTGTTTTCTCTTATTTGTTGTGTTGGGTTGTGATTTGTGGTACTATGAAGTCACGTGTTATACTACACTGTAAGTATATACGAGTGGGACGGAGATGAACCCATGAGAACCCATGGTGACCCTATTAAAGCTGTGGAAAGTTCCTAACAGCACTCTGGCCTTCAGGTTAAGTAATGAAGTCCCTCAGTGGCATTCGGAACACCCTGAATGTCTCACTGGACAGTGTGTGAATGTGTGACCTCATTTACAGCATGCTGTGCTCGGTTAGTGTCGGAGTGTGCTTTTGTTTCTAAAGGTCTGTTCAACACATTGATCCATTCAAGAACTTTAATAAAGCACCGTATATTACATCTAACCAGCTCTGAGCCCATTTCTACAAATGAGTGATGTAATACAGGTTACGAAGCAGTGACATATAAAATACATTCAGTAGAAATCTTTGAACCTCTTTGCCATAATTAGAATAGAATAAATATGTAATGCTGAATTGAACGCTTTCAGTTCATTTGGATCAGTACTGAGAACCGGGCCTCGTACGGGGTTAATGCAACCATCAGCTTCATGCTGTCGTCCACGTTTCGATGTCAGCGAGCGGGAAAGAGAAGGGCAGAAGGGGAGATTAGTCACCAGCCGAACGTGCTCACAGACTCCTACATCATTGATTGCCCGATTGATTTGTCAGGCTTTCGATTGACAGGCGGCGTAAAGAACGAGCAGACGTGCAGGGACAGACAGACGTGACCTGGGAGGCCTATAAGGGGGATGTTAGATCTATAAACATTACGAATATATGCACACTCTGCAAATAGTTTGTCCAAGAATGCACTTTTCATGAAGATGCATGAAACGTTTGCTGTTCCAGACCTGGCTGGTGCGTCCCCTACAGGTTTCTGGGATCTGTCAAAAATGTGTTTTCACACTTTTGTCCTCTGTCTCTCTTTCTCTCTCTGTTTCAGGGCATGAAGCCGGACAGTTTCTTCAAAGTGAGAGTGCCCGAGCTGAAGGAGATCATAGAGGGCTGCATTCGAATGAACAAAGCCGAAAGGTGAGTTACTCGCTCACCTGTTCCACCTACCTGCAGCGTGCACCCCTCCAGCACTGGGGAAATCATTAACATGCACTCTGTAATGAAGTGTCAGGGTGTGTGTGTGTGTGTGTGTGTGTGCCTGTCAACTTCAGTTCGAACACTGACCAGGCCAGTTTCTCCGCCTCGTGACAGACTAACAACATGTCCGGCTTTTTTAACACTTAAGGCAGCTGAACTCTGGTGGCAGTAAAGCATAAAAACCTGGAGCAGCTATTCCTGTTCGCCGCTGCAGTGAGTGAGTGACACAGAGGGATAAAAATAACACTGTTAAACACTCTAGATGAACTCCCTTCAGGGGTTGCCATGTTACAAAGCCTACTGCTTATCGGGTTGACTCTCACACTGCTGCTCGAGAGCGGGTTAAGTGCTTTACGCTTAATGCAGTGGTTCAGCCAAAAGTCAAATGTCCATTTTTGACAACATTCCCCTCGATCCAAGTCGGAACCGCAAGGAAAAAGTAAGAGGTAATGGGATATACCACCGATAACCCCACCAATGAGCGATGTGCAATGAGATCAGCTGACTTGTGTGCGTGTGTTACATGTAAGCCTGAATAGAATGAGTTCAAATGATAAATGTACAAAATAAAAAACAAACAATAAACAGTAAACAATTGCAATAGTCCATGAAAAAGCAATTCATTACAACACATTAATGTAAACAGGCATGCAAATAAAAATAAAAAAGCAAATTAAATAAGTTAAATGAACCAAAATTCAAAAAAAAAAAAAAAAACATGTAAAAAGAAATGAAACGTATTCGATGAATTTAACTCCTCTGCATTTCTCAGATATCTCAAGTATTGCTCTCTGCTTCGTCTGCTATGTTATCTTTACTCAGGTACACAATACAGGACCTGTTAGAGCACCCCTTCTTCCAGGAGAATAATGGAGTCCACGTGGAGCTGGCTGAGGAGGATGACATGGTGAAGTCCGGCCTGAAGCTGTGGCTCCGAATGGACGACACCAAAAAGCTCCACGGCAAATACAAGGACAACAACGCCATCGAGTTCCTGTTTGAACTCTACAAGGATGTACCAGAGGAGGTGGCACAGGAGATGGTGAGCATCTAATGTCAGGTGTGGGTGAACTGGGGAGTTGCAGATGAGGTAGGGTGGTGATCATCCAACATCATGACCTCACTTCTTTTTGCTAAATGCAATCAAATCCTCACGGCAATGCCCATATAGCTTATCTCTACGTATTTAATGATTGATTTTGAATGAAAACTAAAATGTGCAGGGCAGGACGATCTCCAGGACCAGGGCTGGGAGAATCACCAAGAAGTAATTCTCTGTCTCCCAGGTGGTGCTTGGCTTCGTCTGTGAGGCCGACTACAAGCTGGTAGCCAAAGCCATCCGTGACCGTGTCACCGCCATCAAACGCCAGCGCGAGAAGCTCCGTCGGCAGGCTGAGGAGGTGCAGAGGAGGCAGCAGGAGGAGGTGATTGAGGAGGAACCTGAGCCCAGTCCTGAGGCAGAACCTCCTGCACCCAACCCACCACCTCTCCAGCCTCAACCTCAGCCCTCAGCTGAGACCCCCTTATCCACTCCAGCCCAAACACCCCCAACCGTGACTGTGTCTGGGCCGGTACCGTCCACCACCAACAGCTCTATGGACTCTGGGATTAACGCCAGCTTTGCCACAGAGCCGGAGGACCCAGAAACCGAGCATCGGCAGCACTACAATATCCGCCACGCGAGCTGTTCCTCAGCCACCTGTGAGTGTGAGCAGAGCACATTCAGCACATCCTACATTACGTTTATGATAAAGACCCTTTATAAACACGAGACCCCTTTCATCTACAACGGCTTCCCAAATGCCCGGAACCGTGATAGAAGACTCTGACCCAGATAAAGTCATCGGTGCTTGAAGAAGTGCATGCAGTAGAGAAAGGCAGCGTTTCTGTCTCATAAAAATGCCTCTGCATCGCTCGTCCTCATACTTCAGAGCATGTTTATGGTCTACCAGCACTCAAACTCTGAATTATAACGTCTTTCCACTGCATAACCCCACAAAACTCCACACTTAGAACCCATACAGTGGAACAAGAACCAGACCTGGTGTTTAAATGGCAGTTATGTAAACCCATTCAAGGGGAATTCCAGCGATTGTCTTGGACCTCTTGGAGGCTTTTCACCGCTGCTTTTCTGTAGAGCGTTTCACACCAAACCAGCCTGAAGCCCTTTGTTTTTTTTAATTTAGCATTTATAATTGAATTATTCAACTAGAAGCACATTAAAGTGAGTAAACACATGCTTATGGACATATTTCTTGTAGCGTTCTGTTAAACCAAATGGCTTTTTTGAACAGCAACTATTTTATACGAAATGACACGACTGCAAAAACCTGGCTTGTCCAGATTTGTGAACTCTGATTTGAACTCTATGCCTTTTTGTAAACTCTAATGAGAATTCTGACACCTGGACCAAAGTGGCGGCGATGCTGATGTATGTTGCAGCAGCCAGTGTGGCATCTGGGTAGTCTGCGCGGCTCTGGTAGCTCCTGGGCAGGATTAGATTTTTACGTAAAAGTAAAAAATCTAAGTCAAGTAATGTTTTGCAGAGCTTTCTAAACGACTCTAAACACTGAATGCAATTTGTTTGTGTGAATAATTCACATTTTTCTCAGACACGTGTTTACTTACGAAACTTTCCGCACCCATCGTGATTAGTCGTGATTAGTCAGAAGGTGAAAATGTGACAAACTTTGCAGCTAATTCAGTGATCTCACCACTGGCCAATTACAGCCCTCCTTCTAGTAGTGGAACTACTTTTAATTGATTTGAATTCTATGTAGTGCAATTTGCAGGTCATATAATAGTAGCACCTCCACCCAAAAAATGAATGATCTATGTGATCTAAAGAAATTTCAATTCAGCAGTCATTGTGAATTTACCGTGTCAATTCAGTTCAAGACCGGATTGCTGTGTAGTGCACCCTTATTGGCTACTGTTTACCCCACCTTCTTTTCGCATAGCCCCATCTCTGCATGAATATTCAACCTGTATATATTTTAAATACACAGACAGGTGTGGATCTACTCTTTAACCTCCATTCTTGCTGTAGCTGAGGTTTAGTCTAGGCTTAATCTGTTCTTGAAAACCCAACGCATGTCTAATTACGCCTTCTGAGCTCCGTCTGCTTCACTCTCGTCTTAGATTTGTAGGTAGTCTGGTCACGGATGCTGGTTGTGGGGTGGAGTTTTCCTCTCACAGGCTATAGCTCTTCTGCTCCATTTCCTGCTTAAGCCGTGAAGCGATTCTGTTTGCTCAGGTGGGCTGACCACTGGGTCCATTTGTTGTGGTTACTCTGGAACCCTGTCCACTTAAGTATTCTGCAAGCATTACCAGTTAAATGCATGCTCACACATTTTCTCTCTCGTGTTTTCTGTTGAATCTGTATCACCACGGCAGCTGACGGTGAGACAGACGGCTACCTCAGCTCCTCTGGGCTTCAAGAGGCACTGGAAAGCCCCTCCCCCTTGATAAACTCCACCTCCTCAGTTACAGCAGCTGCCAATGAAATGGCTCATGTGGAAGCACCACCTGCTGATGCCCCACTGACAGAAGCCCCACCTGTGCAGACTATTCCGATCCCAGCCCTCCGCTTCCCCTCGGTGAGTAGGAGGTGTGGCCACAGGCCTTAATGAATTTTTATATTTATATATGAATATACAACCGAAATATGAATTGTAATTACAGTGTAATACATTTGTAAGTACATTGTAATATATTTGTATGGTATTACCAAATACCTTCACTGTAACCAGAATCTATGAGCTACAGTTGCACCTCTCAGGATCCCCTAGTCATTATACATTCATTGTCAAAAAATAGTTGCACCCAGAAGGACGTGTGGGATTGAAGTGCTTTTGGAAAGGAAGATAAAGGTCAGCAGGAGCCATAAGTGATTAAAACTTTAGTCTGATATGACCAATATTTATTGATCTACTCATACAGAAGTGCTGTCCCAGACGTCTCTGCATGGAGGTGTAGAGGTTCTTAATGGTGTCCTGTGATGATCCATCTCATGCAGCTTGAATGTTCTCACTCAGTTCTGCAGATGGTGTGGTAGGGGTGGAGTGCTGATAGAGCGTCCAATAGCATCCACACATTTTCAATCAGGGACAGGTCTGGAGATGAGACCGACCAAGGCGTAGTATCTGTGTCTTCAAGGCGAGACCGGAGGTTATCTCTCATTGTACAAAATTGCACCCACACCATGATACCAGGTCTTCTGGACACACAGAAGCATTGAGTCATGATTAGTCAGTTAAAACCCTACTGCAGTGTATTCCTCTTTTTTTAGCTTGTTCTTGTGGATTAAAAGCTCTCTCTCTCTCTCTCTCTCTCTCTCTCTCTCTCTCTCTCTCTCTCTCTTTCGTTTTTGCAGAGCATTGCTGTATCCCAAAATACCGAGCGAGCCCACTCCAGCGGTGCCAGTGGTTTCTCCTCTCCTGTGGACAGGTAACCATAGCAACTCACCTTTGGTGCTGTACATTAGTGGTAAATGTATTCTCCCTTTAATTAGGTTTCATTCACAGTCATTCCATTTGGTGCTGTTTACACAGTCCAGGGTTTTTGAACAGTAAACAAGAGACATTTCCTCTCAGGCATCAACATTCGGCAGTGTTTTGTTGTGGAATGTGAAGATAAGGGGGGTAAACCATCAGTTTATCTGTGGTCGTTCTTCAATAGCTGCTCTAAGAATGAGATTAGATGAAGCATCGCCCAAAAACCCACGAGGGTTCTCCACCCCACCTAATGGGCTGTAAACGGGACCCATTTCCTTTTACAGTCCATTAGAACATGTGGAACAGAGTGTGTATTTTTCCCATGTGAAACCTTTTTGATGTCAGTGTTGCAAAGTCCATTGCTTAGAGATTTTGGGGGCCAGTGGTCAGTTACACACAAACTGACCATTCTCAGTTGGATACACATACTCTGCTTTGTGGATAATGCACCAGTTGAGCTTTCTTCCACCCCTAGATGACTCATACACTCAACCTACACACCCACGCACACTCACACACACGCACACACACACACACTGACTGACTTACACCACTTTATTAAACAAACAGAGCTTGCATGGAGTGGACGTTTGCAGCCAGACCATCCCTTTGCAGATAAGTGCACACCAGTGCACCAGATTAAAATGGAACCAGTTCATCATGCTTTGGTGTTCTCGTTTTGGTTAACAGATGATGATGGTGGGGTCTATCTTCTGTTAACAGTTACGCCTCTGATGTCACATCTGGTTTAAGTGATGGTAACGAAGGCCTCTCCGAGATGAGCCCCAACAAACGCACAGGAAGTAAACTGCTGAGGAAGAGGGCTCGCTCTCGGCTCCGCATCACGGGGGTAAACTATATAAAACGACCTTCTCCATTTCTTTTAGCTATGAATATGGAAATATACAGTGTTGAATAGGATTTAAATGCATGAATGCATGTAGAGTTATGAAAGGTACACATTAACCCTTCTTAATGGTGACTTAAGACCCCCACGTTGCTTCATAAAGCACTTCCTGCTATTCTTCTCCTGTGATTCAGCTGTCAGACAAAGTGGACCGGGTGGTGGAGTGTCAGCTTCAAACACACAACAGTAAGATGGTGACGTTCAAGTTTGATCTGGACGGGGACAACCCTGAGGACATTGCTGCAGTCATGGTATGTTTCTGTGACGATTATTGACAACTGAAGTTAGTTTCAACAGTTCATTGGACACCTCATGACGGTCGCGCACAAACCATGTATGTGTAGTTTTGCTGTTTTTGACTTTTTAACATCGTGAAGAAACTAAAGTTTGGAAGGAGGACCATGCCCAACCCCCTCCTCTTCTCAATTACACACTTCATAAAACCAGTTCTCTCCCTCACCTTCCCATAACCAAGATTTGCACTGTGTTGCACTGCTACTGCTGGAGTGTGCACTCTATCAGACACTCCTACCGAGTGTCTCCACCTTTTAGATGTAAAGTCAGAGACAGAAGCTCATCTGTTTCTGCACGGTTTGTGTTGGTCGTCCTCTAGTCCTTCATCAGTGCTCACAGGACGCTGCTCACAGGACGCTGTCGGCTGGATATTCCTGGTTGGTGGATGGTTCTCAGTCCAGCAGTGGCACTGAAGAGTTTAAACACTCCAGCAGCCCCGCTGGACCAACATGTCAGTGTCAGTGCTCAGAATGACCTACCACCGACATAATACCTGCTCGGTGGTGGTCCTGTGGGGTGCTGAGCATTGAAGATCAGGGTTAAAGGAGGAGAATAAAGTGTGCATAGAAACAGATGAACTACAGTCTGTAATTATAGAAAGTGCTCCTGTATGGTCAGAGGAGCTGATAGAATGGACAGTGAATGTGGCCATACAGGACCTCTCATGGAGGTGGTCATAATGTTATGGTTGATTGATTTATATTTGAATCGTGTTACACAGGTAGCAGAATGTCCAGTTAGGAATCTTATCCAAGAATCAAGTTCTAGATTTCCGAGGTGAGGGCAGTGTTTACCCATGCAACCCCAACCGGCCAATCAGTCAATCGATCAGTCAGTCAAGTCGCCATAATTAGTATTTGGTCAGACATTAAAGAAAACTATGACCATTAATGGAGAACAGATCTTCGGTTAATTATGATATTGTGATAACAGTATCACGAAATCCAGTTAAATCGTGGGCTGAGTGTATCGCTACACCCCTAACTCCTGAAACCTCACTATATGTAGTGAGAAGCACCTGAAAAGGGCTTTAGATGTTTTAGATGGTTCTGTGTTTTCATTAATACTAATCTTTCCTAGACCTGTCAGACCAGAAGTCTCTCAAAGCAAACACACACACACACACACACACACACACACTTTTCCAGCTGCCATCAGTTGTAAACTGATCTTATAAGCGACACCTCTGTTCAAACTACTTATGTTTACCTGACACTTTCCACTTTTGTCCTCTTACCTCCAATGTAGACTCCGCCTTGTCCCGATGTAGACTGGCCTGTCTGCCTGGTCTTAAAAATAAATCAGAAAGGTCAACCAGAAGGCTTGGTTTTTGACCGTGTATGAATTAATGACACCCGTGGGATGACCAAAAGGTCACCTTAAAGGAATATTTCACCCATTCTGTTAACAACAACATGAGTTACTACCTGCTTTACTTTGCAGAGTAGTAAAGCTTTTGTTCTGTTAAACCATTACGTAATGATTTCCAGTCATTTAGGTCATGGTGTTCTTTAAAGATCTAATAAAATGATTAAAGACGTGTTGTAAACTGCTGTCCAGTTGTGCTACCCTGAAGCTGGATCCAGCTTAGATGATTATTTTTACAGGCTTCTGTGTCTGCCGGTGCTGCGGGCTCTTTCTGTTCATCCTGTCCGTACCACTGTCTTATGACACATATAAAAGTGTGCTTAGCCCAGGGCGTGTGATGGATGTGATGGTGGGTGGTTTTTGAATGTGTATCAGTTCTACATTTCCTACTGACATCCTCCTACTTTCCTCTGTTCAGGCAAACAATGAGTTCATTCTGCCGTCAGAGAAGGAGGGCTTTATCCACCGAATGAGGGACATCATTCGCCGAGCTGAGGCCTTGATGAGAAGGGAGCCATTGGGCCATTTGGAGTCTGGGGACTCCTCTCACCTGCCCTACCTGAGCGGAGCTGGGATGCTCTCTGCCTCCCAGGTCAGTTACAGTCTCAAGCTAAGTCAACCAAACACATCACTGGCCAATTAAAAGGCCTGGTTTGTGACTCAACATTTACCATTTAACATTTGCCTGATTTTTGAGCTAGAAATCAATTAATGACTCATTTGGCCAATCAAATAGCTTGATTTTTTCTATTAAACGTCAACTAATCATACATCTGGGCAATCAAAAGACCTGATTTCTAAAATAAAAGTCACCTAATCACATATTTGGTCAATCAAAAACACTTATTTGTAGAGTAAAAATCAACTAATTACACATCTGGCCAAGGAAAATACCTGTTTTCTAAAATAAAAGTCACCTCATCACACGTCTGACCAGTCAGAAACACTTATTTGTTGAATAAAGATCAGCTAGTCACATGTCTAGCCAATCAAAAGGTATGATTTGTGGATGAAAATTATATCAGTTATTTACACATAGAGCTAACCATAGTTTTATAGACTAAAAATCAAATAATCACATGTCTTCCCAGTCAGGAGACCTGCATTAAAAGAGGCTCTTATTTTGCTGTATACATCGCAGAAACCATTCCACAGAAAAGCCTGAAAACAGAAAACGTCCATTTCACATGATGGTGTTTGTGTTTCCGTGAGGGCTAAATAAAAAGACAAATACACAAATGACAAAGCAGAGAATTTCATTTTCACATGATTTAATGCGGTGTATTAATAGCAGTGTACAGCAACACTGTTGTACTGAACAGTCCTTCGGGGGTTGTGTGTGTACTCTGTGTTTTGAAAGGTTATTCCTGGTGCAGCCAGCGTTGTGATCAGAATAGAACGTTTATGACCCGGGCTATTGGTTTGACCTTTATGACCCTCATCAATAAAGGCACACTTTCACAGGCCAACCGAACTAATGTGTGTTCTCATCTCATGTGCTAAACGTCACAGCGTTCATTCTGTTATGTACTGATACTGTCTGGTAACGTAACACTGGGGCTTTTCGTCAACTCAGTGTTGATATCTGACATATCTCTGAATTTCCTTTCGCTCTAAAATTGTCCGGAGGTTTTCTGATGTCAAATTGACCCCTGATGGGTAAAGAGAGGTTGGTCAGGAACTCGTCAGGGAAGACTGATTTATGGCTGTTTTTGCTGCCTAAACCCACACAGACATGACACCTGGCCTCTTTTAGACCTTTATAAACAGCTGGTACTTTTCTAACAGCAGCGAAATTCTAGCTTCTACTGCAGCCCAGCTTTTCATTTGCAAGAACTTTTTGAAATTTCAATCAAACCTTCTAAATGATCAAGTCATTTGGAGCATTTTTAATGGCCTATTCATCAGGAAATTCGGATACAAAGTAAAAAACAATGTCAAAAAGTGAGAAATATGGAGATACATGGAGTTTCTTGCATGATCTTGAAGATGTGATGCTTTTCATTGGTGAGTAAACCATTCAGGGCTCTCACTGAATCCCATTTTCATGTGCAAAAGACATTGAATGCCAACGTCAACATCCGATGTTGAATTTGAGTTGTTTTCGATCATCATTCTTCACAGTTACACGTCAGCATTTTACATCAGCATGATGTTGGCATGTGATGTTTGGAAGATTTTAATGACCCAGCATGGTCTCAAAGATGTTGTGATGTCAGCAAACTGATGTCTGATGTCTTTTATGTTACAGCCCAACCTGCACACACAGGGACTGTCGCGCACACACTCTTCTTCATCCCTGCCAGGTAACTCTTACTCCATTCACACAGATCTGTCGCCTGCAGGCGATTTACAGATCGAATGTCCTTCATAACATTTCTCAGGTGCAGATCTTCATTAAGGGCCAATGCATTTACACTGATTGTGTATGCATGTGTGTATTCTTTACCGCAGATTACACTGCAGCCAGTGTGGGTCATGTGACCCAAGGCTCCTCCCCTGCCATAAGTGGAGACTATTACCTTGATCCTGATGCAGCTGTTCCTGTGCGACCACTCCGCTCACAGTCTTTCCACACCTCAGGTACCTCATATACCCTTTACTATCCCTTTAGAACTCAAACGTCGAACCTCAAAAGCTACACAAATCACCCAAAAAGGAAATAGTCCCGAAATATTGGATCATGCACCATCATTCCTGAGAATACAGGTCAATTCTGGGGGGCTTTATAATCCTCCAGGCCATCTCCAAACAACAGATCATATGAGCTTCGCTGGCTGGAATGAAAACCTGCCACCACACTGCTCCGGGTCGGACCTGGGTTTAGACCCCTGCTCTAGAGCGTCCCATTGAATTTGTAGTGCTTTTCTTTACTTGCTTCCAGTCCACATTGTTTTTGGCATTAATTGATATTAAAATTGATATTAATGAATATTGAATGTGTGTTACTCAGATTACGGAGCGACAAATCCAGGTCAGGTGAACCGTGGCTCCTCCCCTGCATTGGGCGGAGACCTTTACCTCGACCCAGATGCAGGACCGCCTGTTCGTCCACTTCGCTCTCAGTCCTTCCACACCCCAGGTATCTCCTTCTGTCCATTTTCCCATCCATTTATGTGTGTGTGTGTGTGTGTGTGTGTGTGTGTGTGTGTGTGTGTGTGTGTGTGTGTGTGTGTGTGTGTGTGTGTGTTGAAAAACGTCAACTGAAAATTGTGAAAAGGGCCTATGATTACAATATTTTTGTTTTCAGGGACTTCAGGTCTGAAATTCATGATTCCCCCCACATTCCTGGCATTCCGGGTGACTTATTTGTTGTTGACATGTTTTTTTTTACATTACTGGAATGACTGGTATTCCTCTCCATTTGAAGAGAGTGATGTCAGCCACTGTTTTATTCTAAACATTGTTTTGAACGCACAGGTGTATGTTAGTGTTTAGTGTTTTCTTGTGCGTGGATGGTCACCTGGAAGTCAACTTTCCAGAACAACATCCAGTTCAGTGAAAGTTCAGGAGAATTGAACTGATGTTCTGCTGACTGAATGTTCACCTCCTCACAACCAGTGTTTTTAGTTCCAGGCTTGTACTCCCCATCACCATAACTTAGGACTAGTTCAGTTGGTTTGAACTCACAAACCTAGAACCTGAAGATTGGAAGAAAGCCTGGTCTAAAGAACCTTAAATTCCACTGAGGCAGTAGTGGTGTCAGCTTGAGTCCATGGACCCAAGCTACCTTGTGCGGACAGTCCAGGATGGTGGAGGTGGTGGAATGATGTGAACCTGAATCCAGTAGAAACCCTTTGGAATGTGGTAGAATCTGTGATTCCAAGCATGAAGTGTTTCTCAGAAATCTGCAGGAAATATGAGACATACATCTACATTTACAGCATCCTGTGGAATCCTGCCATGATGAACAGAGCAAAGGGAGGCCAAACCCTATACTGGTATAAAGTTCCTAATAAAGTTCTTGGCAGTTGTTACCATATGCTAAGTGCACTGACATGTTGAAGGTCATGGGATATCAGTATGTAAATTGATTAGGAAGTGGCGTTTCTTCAGGGGACGGCCTGGGAAAGCCTACAGCTGCGTAAGTTGTGAGGTGGTACCTTGTGAGCGAGGTTGAACACTGGCCAGCGTGCTCATGACAAGACGACGTGAATTTCAAGTGAGGCGTGATAGTCAGTGCCAAATATGGGACATTCCATTTCCAATGTGTGGACATTTACTATGTCTTTATCCACAGTGCCTTGTGCACTGGCAGTACTTCATAGAAGGCATTACCAGTCACAGTGGACAGCGCAGTGGGTGGTAGTGATCATGAACGGTGGTGTCTTGGCTGGAATCAATGCTGGAGCCCCACACGTATATGTTCTTTAGCTTCCATGGGGCAGGGCAAACACCGACGAGTAGTTTCTGTCTCGTGTCTTTTGGGTTTTCAGTGTAAGATGCCTTAAACATGCATTAGCCCTTGTGCTTTCTTACTGTGCATCACACGAATACCCTGCTTCACAGCCTGAGAGCTTTATTCCACCGGCACCACACTCAGCCCACAGTTAATAATCAAATACCAGCAGAACATTTTCCATACAGTCGTTCAACGCAAACTTGGCAACCTCAAGCAATTTGTTTGGTTACGGATGCTTTTTACTGTTGCTGAGCTTTGAGTGCACCTGCTGTGCTCACACAATCTGCACGGAATTGCTTCAGGTTAAATGCTGCTGCTGTTATCTAGCCTGTTGTTTCCGTAAGGAGAACAGAGTGAACTGAAGTTTGGTGGGGGAGGGGGCATCCAGGTGCTTTGCTTACTGACGTATAAAGGGTCTGATCCTCTTACTGGAACTCTGTCTGTTACACCAGTTCCTCTGTAACTGGGCTAAAGAACAGGGCACACTCTGATTCAACTGTCAACATTGCAGGGAAGATCACAGACAGCTGTGTGAGGTACAGAAACCTGAGTAGACCCCGAGAGACATGCCACATCCCATTTCGGTGAATTTGTTATGGTTCCCTCTAGGAGGCGCTGTAGCTTACACAGGGTCACAATGAAGATTTTCAACAGCTGTTTGTCATCTAGGCATCCAACCACCCTTCCATCCAGCCCACTAGTGATCCACACACCAATTCCTTGATCCATCCATTCATCTAATCCGCCACCTGTGCATCTGTCCATCCAGCCATCCATCTAGCCATTCATCCATACATCCATCCATCCATCCATCCATCCATCCACCCATCTAGCCAGACAACCTTCCATCCAGCAACCCTGCGTGTAGCTTTCCATTCATCCATCCATGTAGCCACCCATCCATCCATCCATCCATTCTTCTTGTCAGACAGCCACCAATATAGCCTGCCATCTATCCATCCATCCATTCATCCATTCATCTATCCAGTCTACTATCCATCCATCTGGCCTTCCATTCATATGATACAACTCAGTGGGATTAACTACAACTACAACTATCTGCACCATCCGTGTCTCTGTCTCTCTCCCTCTGTCTCCGAGTGTCTATCTCTTTCTGTCTGCTGTATCTCCTTCTCTCTCTGTCATTTTCACCTCTTCTTCTCCCTCTCTTCTTCCCCTCGATGGCCTCTAAAATATTATAAATGCATCTGTTGATCATTTGGTTGACAATAGCAGTAAAACTGATTGATCTATTCAGTCTTTTGTATGGGTGAAACCCCCAGGCTTGAGTGACAGACAGCGCTGTCAGTGTTTTTCTCTTTGCCCACCACCCTACCCTCACCCCGCGAGCCCCAGATCACTATGACAGGCTGATCAAAACATCTCTGTCTCCATGGAGACCTCAGTGTGATGCAGAACTCAACCACACTGATAGTGACGCTGGCTAGTTTATGATGTGTTTGACACCTGGAGGTTTGAAGGGGAATGTTAATTTGATTAGTGCAGAGAACACACACACACACACACACACACACACACACACACACACACACACACACACACACACACACACACACATGGTGGGATACTCAGCAGATGCTTATAGGAGAACATATTTTTTTAAGTCTGGAATAAACAAATGTTGGCCATTTTTTCTTTTCTTTTCATTTTTCATTTTACATTCTTAACAAAAGCTGTCAAACTGAAAGACGTGCTGCCCTGGGAATGTTTTCCTAAAGGAGGCTGCATGTTCCCAACCATACAACTGTGTGCTGTGCCTTTGAAGGGGCTATTTGTGGCATACCCTGTTCAGAACGAAGAACAGACACACACAGAGCAGATCCAGTGTCGTGTACCGGATATGTCTCCACCTCCTCCAGACGTAAGACCACTTCAGGATGTGTGGCAGCGCTCTCAGCAGAGCACATACTGAGACTTCCTGCTCTTTGGCTGTTACCTGCTCGCTGAATCACCCTGAACAGGCCTGGCTGTGGGTTAATAATGTCTGAAGGGTGAACTACCTGTTGCACTCTTTCATTGACATGCAGAGTGAGAGTGTCCAGCTGCGGCAGCTGATTAGACATAAAAGAACACAAACAGAGAGACAGAGAGATAGATAGATCAATAGTGGAATAGACAGATGGATGGGTGTATGAACTGATGAATCCCCCTGGGGGACCTATTCATAATGTTCCAGCACAAAGTACAGGTGTGAACGAGGTACAGTGCGTCTTGAGGATGCCTTGAAATCCGATCACTCAATCCACATTCAGTGGTGGTCAGAGACGCATTTGATCATGTTGTCCTTGTATTGTGAATTCCAAAGCAGGGGTTAGACTTTATCCTCCCAACATTGGAAGTATCTTGTGAAAGGGAGAGTCCTAGCTAGATGATGAGAATTGGGAATTGGGAACGTTCCCAAAGTGTGAAGACTACCTACCATTTCTTAAAACGGTTATGTTTTAGTTGTTTTTCTTTTGTTGCAAAAACTTATTTTAGTGTCTTTGATCTGTGTTACAGGTTCTTCCCACCCCTACCATCCTTCAGCTGCTCAATATCCGCAATACTCCCACCCAGATGCCCTTCCTCTTCTGCTTCCTAACCAGTTACCTGCCATGCCTCCACAATTCCCCAAACCACATTACATCCCGAATTCCCCCTACCCATACATGGTCAATCCAGGGCCTCACAAAGGATCCGTGAACCCACCTCCACTCACCCGAAACCCCAGCAACCCCAACCTCGCCCCCTATCCTTCCCCTGCAGTCCAGCAAGCAGGGGATCCAACTGAGAGTGCCCCCACTTCTTACGGAATGCCTCCCAATGCTCCTGCTCCTGGCATGTGGCCACCTCAGCAGCCACTCTTGTCCCTGGCCAATGTGTTATCATTGGCCATGAGTGTAGCACAGTCCTTCATGCCCCCTACATCCATGCCAAGCAACATGCCACAGGGTTTCTTGCCCCCCATGGCACCCCAGCCAGGCTATGCACAAATGTTTGGAGTCCAGCATCCAGCTATGGCACAAAATGAAGGTCCATACAACCAGGGAGTGCCACTAATGGGGCAGTTCATAGATACAAACCAGCATCCTGAAGCTCAAATGCAAGCCCCCAGGCTGGATCCACATGAAGACAGCTCTGTATCTGGTCGGACTATAATTTCATCTGGTGGAAATCAAGCAAACATGCCCCCGAGTGCACCAGTGACCACAGACCTGTCCACAGAGGTCAGGCAGCCTGCACAGAGTAGCTCAAACCCACCTGCAGGATCCCGGACGAGCCCCCAAGTGGAGGTCCATGCAGGACCAAGAGAAAAGCTTCAGGAGAAAATCGAAAGCGCTTCATCCCTTAGTTCCACCAGCAGCTCCAACAACAGTTCCCCTGCATCGTCCACTTCAGCCAGCCCACAGAATACAGTGAGTACAGTAGAGGATAATCACACACACTCACACACAAAACAATAAACAGCCTACAATGAGTCCTGGAGTATAATCCTTCCCCACATTCTTGGAGATGATCACTCACTGAATACTACTTGTGTACTGGGCTATTCTTCATGCAGATTAATGAATCTGTATTTTTGCATATTCCATGCATAATAAATGAGGTAATTTTAAGTCCTTAATTGAGTGCTTTACAAGGGAAGCTGGCCTATTGTTTCCTTATCTGTCCAGCAGTGCCTGAAGAGTTAAGAGCCTTGCCTTGCACAACCAGATAAACTCAGTTCAGTGATTTGAACACATGACCTTTTGGTTGCTGGATTTACCTCTTTCAGGTTTAATACCTGAGTAATACAAATAATAAAGGAAACTTATTATTGTAAATATTATTGTAAATATTATTGTAAATCTAATAATTACAAATAGTTCATCTAAACTATTTCAGAAACACTGTAGATAAAGATTTCAGAGATGTAAAGTGGTTTTGAGTAGCCTAGCATCTCCTGAATATAACAATATCTAGTGTGACTGTCTCCAATAAATAAATGTATAATGTTTTGGCAAATAAAAGTATGACTACAAAAACATTCCACTACAAAAGCCAAGAGTTCTAAAGGTAAAAGACAGGTTAGAATTACAGTAAAAAGGATTTATGACCATTTTTGAAAAATATGAGGCATTAAAGTAAGACATGGGCTCTTCTTGTCAGCATAAACCTGTATTTACCACACTGTAAACAGTACAGACAGGACATATGCAGGCACATCCTCAAACCTGTTCTGTACACAATGGCCAAGGCACACCCCAGCACACACACACACACACACACACACACACACACACACACACACACACACACACACCATCTCAGCTGTCTGCAGCAGAATGTAGGTGTTGTCTGCTATTTTCACATCTTCTGTGTGTGTGCGTGTGTGTGCGTGTGTGTGTGTGTTTGTGTGTGTGTGTGTGTGTGTTTTCTGCTCCCAACCTCACTCAGGTATCTGCACCCTGTCCCAGAAGTTCACTGTCTCTGTCTGTGCCTGAGGCGGCTGGTGCTGCCAGTGCAATTAAAGCCAGACTGTCCCCTATCACTGAGGGTAAGACCTGGAACCTGAAAACTGACACACACACACACACACACACACACTGAAAGTGCTTTTTCTTGTTTCAAAACAAATCTGAGAAAAATGAAGACACATAGTCTATATTGGGACACTGACTCATACGTGTTTTGGGGCATCACTTTGGATTGCACTCATCCACAACTCATCCCAAAAGTCCTAGATGGAGAACCATCATTCCAGAGAACAGTTCCACTGCTCCACAGCTCAATACTCCACACCTGGCCTTAGACATGGTCCTATTCTATTGGCAGGACTTCTCTACAGGGATTAGGCAGCAATGGGTTCAACCTAAAGTGGCTGAATGCATTCACAAGGAGTGTCCACAGACATTTGGACACATATAATAATACATATTTGCATAGACACAGACACAGACATATGCAGACACAGGCACTCAGTAAGCTAATACACACACATACTGTTGCCACTCTGGCAAAGCTACACAGTGTGTCTGTGTCCTGTTCAAACACAGGAGTAACATACACACACATATGCACACCCACACAGACACACATAAACACACATTAGCCGCCAGTGTGTGCAGTCTGTTCACACACACTGGCCCTGTAGAGCAAGGCTGTCTCTCGGTTTGATACCAGTAAAAACACACTGTATGCAAACAGAAACAAGGGAAACACATTTTTATGAATTCATTCATCTATTAATCTTCCAACATCATGAAACAAGGAATGAGCAGGTGTCCCAATAATTTTGTCCAAATACTGTAACTACAAATAACACTGGGCTTCCTTTGCTAGAAACACACTGAAAGTCAAAAACAAAAATAGCCACGCCCAGAAGGAATACACCAATTGCAATGGTGTCGTGCCAGACTGGCATAGAGTCATTCAGAATGGTCAAAGCAGGTCATCTTCAGAGAAGACTCCTGTTTTCATCTTGGTGGAGATGATCAACGCATCCATGTGTGGAGCCACTGTGGTCAGTGGTTTGTTGCCACAAGTCCTGGTGTAATGAAGGCCTGGTGTCATGGTGTTCGCCTTGAAGACACAGATACCATGCCGTGGTCAGTCGCATCTCCAGACCTAACCCTGATTGAAAATGTGTGGGTTGCTATCGGACACTCTATCAACGCTCCACAGAAATACAGTAAAGAGGAAGAAGAATTTCTCCTCTGTGCACCTGTATGTGTTCAATTCCATCAGCAGCACACCTGACTTAACACCACTAAGCACTGATTTACCAAAGCAGGTGATGATGAGACTATAAATAATACTAGACTCCCATGAGGAGAGCTTTGGAGATGTTTAATGAACACAGTGATGAACAGATGCTTTTTAATGGAATGTTATTAGTGTTTATGCTCAGGACTGTTTATACAAGTGGCCATTAAACTGTAGGTATAAAGGAATGTATACACAGACGCACATTTAGAAGATGTCTAAAACTGCAGCTTCTTCACTTCCTTACAGCATCTTCCTGCTGTTTGCTTTGGTTTATTATTATTATTATTATTATTATTATTATTATTATTATTATTATTATTATTATTATTATAATACACCACAGTCCATGATGCTTTGCAGATGTCCAGCCCCGATAACACCGTCACTAAAACCTGTTGGTCTGAGAGGAACAAGTTCTAGTTATTCATTAATAATAAAACAGCATTGAACTATTAAAGTTACTTATAAAGAATCCTTTGAGTTTCCAGTGCTGAGCTTATTTTCCCGCCACAATAATGATGCGTGACCTCCCCCTAGAGGCTGAGAACAGAAGTGTTTGGGATTGTGAGTCCTTTAAAGTGTTTGAAAGGCTCATTTTGAAGGACACCGTCCAGTTTCGCCATTTTCATTTCCATTAGATTTGCTTGAAAGGGTCGAAAGGGGTCCGGACGAAGGTGGTCACATCTGCACCAAATTTGATTTGGCCATTGATGTCATCAAACCAGACAATGATCACTTGTTATTATCTGACTCTGCCCAACATTACGATTTGGTTCAGAGTCTAATATTGAATCTGTACCATTGACATATATGTGTGTGTGGGTGTGTGTGTCTGTGTGTGTGTGTGTGTGTGTGTGTGTGTGTGTGTGTGTGTGTGTGTGTTGCAGAAATATCTTAACATAATTTATGAAATCCCTTTCTTTTCTTTCGTTCCCAGAGAAAAAGCCTTCTGTCACTGTGGGACGTTTCCAAGTGACCCCAAGCGTGGAGACAGCAACACCAACTACTCCCCATCCCCGTCCCCCAACACCTCCCCCACCCACGACTCCCTCCAACAACAGTCAGTCAGAAAGCAGCACTGAGGCGGAGTGCGACTCAGAGAACAGTCTCAGCACTGTCACTGTATCGCCGCCGACCAAAGCACCTTTTGAGCTGTTAAATGACTCGGGCAGCGGTGCCCCCTGTTGGGATGGTGGAGTTGAGAACAAGGAGAGCAGAGAGGTGGAGGGTGAGGAAGGGGAGGGGGTTGAAGAAGAGATCAGGGACGGAGAGCCGAGACAGAGGAGGATAAGCGTGAGCCTGTGTGAGGTTTTGACTGGGGGTCCTCAGATCGGAAACGTCAACCAACCGTGGATAAGTTACACGCGCAGTGCCTCATATGCCAGCAGCGATGAGACAGAGAGTGAGGATGAGGACATGTGGGAGGAGCTTCAGGAGCTGCGAGAGAGGTAAGAGAGGGTGAGAGGGGGTTGTTTATTGGTGTTCAGGTAGTTGCATTAGATGTCAATTAATTGAATGCATATTCACTGGTTTGAAGAGGGATTGGTACCAGTAGCACCAACATCATAGACTGGCATCCTGTCCAGGAGGTATTCCTGCCTTGCGTCTGATGACTCCAGCTGGGCTCTGGATTACCTGGGACCCTGCTCACACGCCCTTAACTTCCTGTAATTGTTCGGAAAGTCCAAACCTGGCCTCAGTTTGGTGGGACTCAATTTTTGTCCTTCATTGAGGACCAAGTGTACTAGGGGGCAGCTGTGGCCTGGTGGTGGAATCAGCCTTGTGGCTGGAAATTTGCTGGTTTGATTCCCTGAACTGGCAGGACATGACAGAAGTGCCCTTGATAGAAGTGCCCTCTGAACACAAGTGCTCCAGACACGCGTGATCACTGCTCCCCTAGTGTGTGAACTGTGTTCTTAGGTGCCTTTCATGCCTCCTGCTTGTTTTGGACCAAACCGACTTCAGAGGGTCTGGACCGAATACGGTGGTTGTGAAGTAGAGGACACTACTGTGTCCCTGTGTCATCAGTGCATTTTCTGTAACTCGTTCTCTGACCCTTGGAGGCCAATTATTATTATTTTGTCTTATTTTTGAGCGAAACACTGAAACACTGCAATCTCACTGGCCACAAGTGGCAGACAGGCCGTAGTTCACACACCCTCGATCTGCTGAGTCAGCTGAACACCAACTTCTTACTCTGTTATCTGTTATTATTCTGTGATCCAAAACTCAACAGCACTCTACACTCACATGAATCAGAAGACAGTGAGTGGAGCACACTCCCAGTAAATGCTGGAGTCCTTCATCCCAGTGATGGATTTGTCTGAAGGGCTCATTTTATGGCGCCAGTGAAGATAATGCCCTCATGCTTATCCAGGACTGAGCCAAACACAATATCTCATTTACTCTCTCTCTCTCTCTCTCTCTCTCTCTCTCTCTCTCTCCCTCTCTCTGACAGACACCTGTCTGAAGTGCAGGCTCTGCAGGCCTCTCAGAAGCAGGAGATCGAGGAATTGTACGAACGAATGGGGAAAGTTCCTCCTCCAGGCATCGTGTCTGCAGCGGCAATGCTGTCCAGCCGCCAGCGCCGCCTCTCCAAAAGTGGAGGATACCCGTCCTCCCGCAGGAACAGCCTGCAGAGGCTGGACATATTGCCTCCTACAGGTAGTGCACCCTCAGATGGTATCATCTTCCATTAAAACCAGTAGCTGATGAAAACCCATTCCCAACTGGTAGAGGTGTTTGAGGTCTGTACCAGTAGGATGTTAAACTGGGACATTTGCTCTCAGATGTGGCTTATTTTTTAAGCTTGACTCTATATTTTCATATTCTGTACTTTATCATGGTTTGACGTACATAGAACCATCAACAGGCCAAGGACGTTTTGCACGATTAAAGGGTTCTGTGCATTCAGACTGATGAAGAATGTGCTGTCAAGGGTTCTATATGGCACCAACTGTTACTGTTGTTATGTTGTTCCTTTTTGGAGCCATATAGAACCCTCTACAGCACATTCTCCATCCGTCTGAATGCAAGGAACCCTTTAATCATGCAAAGGGTTCTTTAGTGTTCATGGTTCATGGTTTTGGTGACTGAAGAACCCTTGAAGAACCTCTTTCTCTCTCTCTGTCTCAGGCATCATGAGGAAGAATTCAGTGAGTGGCAGCAGCAGCGGCTCTCAGGAGCGAGCGACTAAGGGAGTGACCTTCGCTTCTGACTATGCCAGGATGGTGAGTCTGATTCACAACATCTCAGAGAGGATCTCCACTCGTAACCCCAAAGCTGTGAAGTTATGTCAAGATGGCATCAGACCACCTAACCCCTTCTCTGCTCTCTCTCTTCCAGTAATCCGACAGAACCCCTGCTGGCCATCTCTTGGTGAATACTGCCCCCTACTGTGAGAGTATGAGTTTCAGTGGAGCAGAAGGAGCACTTGATCCCTTCCACAACCCCTCTTGATGTCCTTCAGATTGGTCAGCAGAGGTGGGAGCCACTTTGCTGGCCTAGTGAGATTTCAGTGGAGAAGAGACTGTCATGAAGCAGCTTGCTTTCGCCTGATCCTAACTTCACACATGTTTTAAGACTGAGCTGCTCACAGAACAGCCAAGTGAGGATTCAGTTGTCTAGTGCCTGTTTTCTACAGGAGAGGGAGCCCCCTGCTGGTCTCCCAGCTGAAGTGCAGCGGAGGTGGACGCCCACTGACTGGCCTTATTGAATTTACCACTAACGTCTAATTGTTCTGAATATATGTGAATGTTTACTCTTTGGAGGAGTAAAAAGAATCAGTTTGAACAGATTTAACAGATTCTGATTATATTTCAATCAAATGTGCCACAATTAGAGTTTTCTTCTTTTTATTTTTCACGGATGATAGAAATTCATCCTTAGCTTTGAGATCAGTTTGCACATTCAGGTTTGCACAAAGCAGTTTTCTCACTGCTTCTCTTGTTTTTTTTAATCATGCGTTGTTTTAATTTCTGGTGTAGTTACTGAAGCTCATGCGGTGCAACATTCAGTTTTACTTGCTTAGATGTTTGTTCTTTGAAAACGTCACAATTTCTTTGACGAAATCAAGCTCAGAAGATGAATCCAAAACCAGTTCTACAATATAATGAAGCATGTTGTTGCTGTCACCACAACTCTAATTTCCTAATGATGCTCCAAAGCTCAGACCTTGCTTTTCAAACCTGGTTCGATGGCAATGCCATCTTCAGACGGGAGACCAGGACCATGTAAATGACACTTTCTCTCCCCAGCTCATTAAAAAAGTCAGTTAATATTTTAATATTGTCCACAATATGATCTACATATAAATAAATCAATTCATATACAATATAAATAAATGTCATTGAAGTACCAGGGTGAATGCTGGGCAGAAATACATAAAAGAAATAATATATTTAATTAAAATCAATCATTCCCACTTTACAACTGGGAGACGCTGGATTTACAATGACATTTAAATCAAGATTCTTTTTGATTTTGAGGGAAAATTAGGTAATAAATAATAAATTAAATGGCATTTAAATGAGCCTCTCTACCCACTTTTTAACTGGGAAGAAAGCTGGCTAGAAATGAATAAATAACATTATAAATAAATTCAAAATAAATCTAAACATTGTGATCAATTTTCATGGAATGGAATGAAAATATAGGATTAGAAATAACTGCCAGCCGTTAACGCCGCCAAAGCTCTCAGCTCCACATCGAACATCCAGCCGTATGTTCTGGTCGTGATTATTGGTCAGAACGCTCCTTAATTTGCCTTCAAGCTCACGATCACTTTACTCCGCCTGCGTACCAGGAGCGTCTCCACGGTCGCTCTCGTAGGAAGAATTAGAGATGTTCTCTTATTTCACGTTCCTGTCAGAAGTGGTTTCCTTATTCATAAACCGACACAGTGCACTTTCCTTCAAGGCGCTCGCCTGTTCACGCCACAGCGTCTCTGTACATACCAGTGGGTTTGATGGAGGGTGCAGTGAACTAGCGGGGGTCTTTCCCTTGCCTCTGTTTGAATGCCCTTGCCTTTGCGGTGAGGTCACGGTGAGGTCGTGTAAATGAATGTGATAAAAACGTTGGAATTGAAACTGTGAAATTTGAACTCTGAATGCCTTAAAGTATCGAGGTTTGGAGGGATTGCGTACGATTGTATTCGTTAACGAATCTGGCAATGTTTTCTATATGCATATATAAATATATATATTTAGACACAGAGATCCTGCTGTATTATATTATGCTGAGGAACACGTCGTACTGCCATACAGACTTTGTGCCTTTCTTTTTTTACCCTGTTTTGATTCCTGTTTCACATATGATTGCAATGATTGTAAATATTGGTAATAAAAGAAGATCATAAACTGGCCAGAGTGGGCTCTGTATCTCTCACTTAACATTCTTGAAGGTCTAATCACAATCACAGATCAATAGCCCTCCCATAGTGGTGGATTTCTGGCCACTGAGTGGCACGTCTGGATTTTTTTTGGGTGGTGGACCTTCTCTCAACCTCAACCCCTGTGATAGCAAATCCTCAGGCTTGTTTTTCTGGATATTGTCAAACCAATACCTGTGCACTGGTTCTGACTGGATTTCCCTCTTTTCCCAGTTTCAGAATGGTTGGGTTTTCTCCCATAGACGGCTCTCTGGTCTTCATGTTGGTTTATCCTTTTTAATATCAAATACGTTCCACGTTGGCGAAGAACCAAAGCAACACGAAAACATCTGTCCGACAGATGTTCTAATATTTCTGCTCCATTAAACTTTTATGTGGGTTCAAATAAAAATGTGGAAATTCTTTAACACATCAAGATGTAAATATTATTCCCATTCCCAAGCTGATCTTGGATTTACCTTTTGGTAAGGATTATGGACCTCTGTCTGACACCAAGACGCAAAGTCCTGCAAGTCGTGAGGTGATGTCCTCTCAGATCAGACTTGTATTTAGTACGCTCCAAACTGGTCTATTGGATCTGCACAGTGGCCCTGAATGTCACTCTTTTCCCACGGCGATGGACTGGCGACCTGTCCAGGGAGAATTCCCATTTCCTCCTGAAATGGCTTGCTTTTCTCCCATAGACAGCTCTCTGGTCTTCATGGTGGTTTAACCAAAAAACGAAACTCAAACCAAGAAACGACACTCGATTAACTGACAATCAGATCTATTTTGCTCTTCTGAGTTTTGGGGTGCGTTCCAACCCTTTACGATCCTGATCGGATCGAATTCCGATCGGATTCTGAAAGGGTAGGAGTGTCTAATAAAGTGGCTGATGAGTGTGTTCTGGTCCGTTTTCTCACAGCCCTAAAAAGGCTACATTACTGCTGATTGAGGTAAGCTGTGAGAATTACTACTCCGAGTCTTGGCAAGCCAGGCTGTTTTTCATCTCTAACTGAATTTCCACTACCTAACTTAATTCTTGTATTTTATGGAATTATTGTGGAAAAAAAGCCTCTCTCCTTTCTGTTTTTACATGGTAGGAATGTTCTGCTTTGCATCAAGCAGAACCTCTTAATAACTCAGAGCATTCCTCAGCTAGTTCATGGCACCGGAGCTTGTTATCCTGCTCGGAGGCCGGGGGGCCGTCTTCACAGCTTTGATGAGTTATAAATAGTCTGGATTGACCCTGCTGGCTATGATCGGACAGAACGTGGGGAGATGTATGTATATTTAGCATCCATTGTTATTGAGTGTGAGGTCATAAAGGTCATCTCTACACAGCATCAGCAGCTTTCTACACTACTGAAGTCTGAGGCTGTGGACTGACTGGCTGTTATCCCTATTGTTACCCTGAAGTTCATGAACTGGTTTGATGGTACATTTGCGAGATTGCGCAGTTAAGTGAGGTCATGCTTGGAGTATTCCCATGTATGGGAATGCTGCCTCCGTGTTCACTGTGTACATTGCAATTTAATTCCTCTCTGTGTGACGTCACGTCAAATTCGGCTCGGGCTGCAAAAGGTAAAAACCAAGACGAATGGAAAGGGCCACCTGCCAGCATTCCGGTGTTTGGGATCTACACATTAGTCAACAAGTGAAGTCAGCTTTTGAAGTTGACGTGCTGAAGCAGGAATAATGGATAAGGGTAAGAGTATGAGACCCTCTGACAAGAACCAAACTGTGATGTTCTAGACAGCTGGGGCATGGGGGGTGCTGCAGGTAGTGTGGATTGGGATTATGTGATTATGGGTTCCATTCTTGTTTGGTGACTGTCAGAGATCCAAGGTGTGATGTCTGCATGGGTTTCCTACAGGTGCTTCCAAAAGACATTTGGTAGGTGAACTGACCATGTTGAATGTGGCCTAGGTGTGGATGTGCATAATGCCCTGTCCAGGGGGTATCCTTCCTTCCATCAAATGATAAAGGTTGGGCTCTAAACCCTCAGTGATCCTAACCAGGAACAAATGAATTTTGGAATTCCTGATAACAACATTAATGGTCATCCCAATCCAGTGAAGTGACTGTGGATTTTTATAGCTATTCCACTCACGACCTGAAGAGAGCAGCGAATACTGTTTCTTTCCCCTTTATAATATGAACCACAGTGTCACCATGGTGACATGTCTAATCCTCCTGTCTAGAACAGGTAGACAAAGTTCTCTGTTCAGACAGTTCTGACTTCCTTTCTTAATCTGTTTAGTTCTGCATCACACTGAGCTGTCCGTGTGTCGCTTTCGTTCTCCACATCAGAAGAGTACTTTGAGCTGGGAGCAGCTTTCGTTTGGGAAAGATCTAGTTGTCTAGCTCAGATCTACCAAGACACGTTTGGTGTTTCACTGGACAGAAGACATAAAGCTGACTTGGTCTCCAACCCTGCTCCTGGAGAGCCACCTTCCTGCAGACATTGGATCCAACCCCGGTCCAGCCCCCCCAAACCCACCCTCACCTGATGCAACCGATTACTGCCTTCAGATGGCCTTGATGGGTGGAATGTGTTAGATTTGGCTGAAGCTGAAACCTGCGGGATGCTGGTAGCTCTCCAGTAGAAGGCTTGGAGACCTAAACACATCCGGACCACCAGCACCAGCAGACTCAATCATCACACTCTCATCAAACCATATCATTCCACCTCAAATACACCTCTACAATATTTCAGTCCATTTTCATAACATTCAGTGTCAGAACACACGTCAACTAGTGGACGCTTGGTGCTCCCCATCAGATGAGTTACGGTGGACATCAGTATTATTTCCAGCTTTGATAAAGGAGCTCCACCACCTCCATTAAGAATCACATGTGGCCCCCGTTTTCTTATTCCGTCGCCTCCACGGGATCACCATGGCAACCCTATAGTGGCATGCAGCAGCCTGGTTGTGGGGGAATTCCTTCAATTGGCACGGAAGCTCACTAGGGGGGCTCGCCTCCGCTTTGGTCCTTAGCAACTGGTTGCTAAGACTTGCTTTCCTGTTGCCATGTGAGGAAAAGAGCATGTGAGGATCCATCCATAATCACACACTGACACACACCTACACACACATATGTTTGATTTTGCACCTTCTCAGGACATATATATGTCACTGGGTTGGACACCCTACACACACTCACACACACACACACACACACACACATATATATATATATATATATATATATATATATATATATAGTGGCTTCATGCATGGTCTCCCTCTCCATGGTTTGTGTAGGTCTCCCAGATCTATCGTATCCCTGGTGTGTGCTTTCTTCCAGGAGTACCAGCAGTGGAAAGAAGATGGTACAATCTGCACAGGATGGTGGATCGTATGTTGAAACCATGCAACCCCTCTTGAACTCCATCTGCTCGAATTCCCTTTGAACTCTTCTCCAAAGCCTAATTCATATACTTAGAGTCAGAATGGAAAGCACACACAAAGAGACAACCTTATATAGTCAGTCTGGTACAGCGATAAGGCCTGTCCTCGCTTACATCATTGGCATGGCATTGGAATGTTTCATGATGGCAAACCTACCCGAGTTTCCCTCCTGCCAGTTGATTCCTTCAGGGTGCAACTATTTTTTATGACGATAAGTTATATATAAGCTTTTATAACAAAACAATAAGCACTGCTTAGACTCTGGACAGTTCAGAGTGAGAGCAACATCCTTTGTCCCTGATCCCAAGCAGGAGGGAATGTGTAACTGGGTCCAATAAAGCTGGAATGAAGGCCAGCTGGGAGCAGGACCACTACTCAGTCTCTCAACTCACCTGAAAGAACCTTTCAACCTTCACCAAACATTACTGCTCTTCAAAGACCTTAAATACATCAATCCAATTATCATTCACTTAATCAGTCAGTTTAAATCATGTGATTTCAGTGCTTTGAGAAGGTAGCTGAACTTTGATCAGCGGAGCTTCAATTACAATCTCATCAAAACAAGCAGAACCTGGAGACTGGACTTTGCTGTTCATTGATCTGTCCCTCAGTCTGACTCTCCTAACATACACACACACAATGAGACACGCGCGCGCACACACACACACACACACACACACACACAAAGAGAGAGACTAATCCGAGCAATTAGTTAGAAGAACTCTTGTCTTGCAGTTGGAGTTTGTCAGTGACGCTGCTTGGCGGATGTGATGCCCGAAGCTGTGTGTAAGCCTCCTATCTCTGGCACCCACAAAGGCCATGAGTGAAGACTCCCCAGCCTCCTCATCCTCCCCCACTAAAGCCCTCATACCCCTGCAGGCGTGTACCCACCCACCACCCTGAAGAAACATCAGAGAGCAGGCTCAGAACAAGCCTGGCTCTCGCTGGCCCTGATTCAGCACCAGCTTCTGCTTTCATTGTGAACTGGACAGATAACAACCTGATCCAGGATCAGCCTTCTTTGGACAGATCTTGAGCAAGCAAGAATATTCTCACCAGCAATAATCAGAACCCTGGTCATGTAAGTATGTATTATCATAATCTGTCATTTAAAGGTGTTAATAATAATGAACGAAAGCAAAGGGAAGTAAGTCTACTTGAAAATCAGCCAAACAACCGAATGTTCTGGCTTGTAATGAACTGAAGCATGTAGATCAGGAGCATCTTTGAAGGTCCTACCTCCAAGCTTAAAGACCATTCTCTAGTATTTGGACAGTCAGAAAAACACTATCCAGAAATTTTCCAAATCGCAGAGAAGAGGAGCCAGCTTGGTAGGACAAAGTGGTGACCTTTGGTTTCTGGCTGCAGCCAAATGGTGCAACGTTGGCCTTGAAGCTCCAGTTAAATGTCAGGTGCTAAACTCGTCCACTGTGGCTTTGAGTGATCAGAACTTATAAGCTGTAATGCCAACGGAGGATAAATTGGATAAATGATCTCCTCAAAAATTCCCAGCTGAATTTTCGGGATTTTGTACCAGACTGTTCCACGTACTTTCAGAAGGTGAACTTACTGCTGACCTTCATTAACAAAACCCTACCAATGGACTAATTAGAGCCACTGGCCCTTCAAGCCATTCTCCTTTCCCTGGCTCCTGAGATTCATCACAGAGAAAGACCACAAACCAAGCCAACTTGTTTGCTTTGCAACCAACCAGGAGATGTGGTCCTTCTGGGCTTCTCCTCCCCGTGGCTGAATGAGTGATTGGTCTTGGGTTAGATTAATAGATAGACACCCTGGAGAGCCCACACAGGGGTGGAGGAGGCAAAGCGCAGCGGTGCAGAAAGGAAATCCAATTTAGATTATTGCGTCGCGTCGCCATTTGCACCCTTGGGAGTGAAGGGAGCTAAAAATTGAATTGTTCCAAAATCGCAGACCTTGTGAGGTTAATAATGTGTACGTTATGGCTCTCGTGGTCCACTGCAGCCTAAAAGCTCTCACTGATCAAAGCCATGGACACGCTGACCCGCCCTGGATTTGTTTACTCATTTACAGTGTGTGTATAGTAGACGTGTTGTACAGTAGACTGCACACACACACACACACACACACACACACACACACACACACACACTGCAGTCAGTTAGCAGTGCCTGGGGCGTGAGATGGAGGTCTAATTTCAATGCAGCCTCGGGTTTTATTGACATTTGAAGATGCTCGTAAGAGACACACTCATCCATCACCTGACTCTCGATGGCCACTGACAGTGTCATGCGGTTGCTGGGGAGCTAAGTGGAGGCTCTCCAAAACCTGATTTACATTAAAGCAAACCTGAACGCTGCCTGAGGCTTCTGTAATGACCGGTCGGTTACCGCTGACGATGATGTTAATAGATTATCTGTGTATATAAAAAAGAGTAGATCTGAAATCATACAGGTTTGAAGGCTTTTACACGCTGAGTGTGATTTATTTGTGTGAAATAATCGAACATGAGGTCGTGCAAAATCGTCGTATCTCAATTTTTGTCGTTTTTCATTTTTTGACATGATGTAAATCTGGCTGTTGATCTTTACATTGTGTCCAAATGTCATGATGAATGGACCAGTAGAAATGACTGGGAATAAATTCTCTTACATTGTCTTCCATTGAAAGTGAGCCTGAAGTGAGCTGGGGTGAAGAGGTGACCTTTGGGCTAAGGTTCTTGGTGCCCATCATTCAATGTTTGAGCAAACAGTAGAAGCTAGGAGACAGGGTGGTGGTAGGTGTCACCGTTACTACCTGATTTGTATCCTGAGTATGCACATACACTCACAATGCAAACTGGTGTGGATCAGGTTGCTACTGTGAGGCAGTGGATGACTGTCACTACTGCAATGATCTGCAGAAACATTTGATTAAATTCAAAGGTGAACAGTTCGAAGGTAATATTTCTGAGATAAAGTCTTAGAAGCCTCGTAGAAAGACCAGGTCTTGAAACATCTGGGCCCTCTCCGATCCTGCTGAGTATAGGAGGCAATGTGGAGCTAAACCCCAGGACAACTGATGGGTCCAAACAGGTGACGGCAGCATCAACATGTGTGAGTTAAGGCCTTTAAAAGACAGGTGGGGGCAGCTGATTGGTTATTTGAGTCTCATTTGAGTCTCCTGGTAGAACTTCATAGAGCTGTCATTTCTTCTGTTAAGTAGACCTCCAGTGCTTCTCGACACAAGAATGTGAAGAACAGACTTTTGTTCTTGGGAAGGATGTTCTTGATAAGTTAATTCACAAGAACATTAGGATGGAGGACTATTGGGATGTGCTGTTTACTGATTTAGCTAAAGCTGCCCCAGGAGGACTTATGAGCCTTACAAACAAAGATTTGGCTCCTGATTTCTTGCCTCGTTTTAAAAGCAGAATCAGGTCCATCATTTACTTAAAGTCTACATTTGTAGGTCTGAGCAGCAGCTTCAGTCAGCATTAAATGCTGGGTGTTTGTGCTTGTTCTTGACGGATAGTCACCAATGGGTGCATCCTTGGTTGATGGGGTGGAACAAGAACATATCTGGGAACTTTAACCAGTTTGGGGAAAAGCATTTTTGAACACTGGAATACAATTTGGCCAGTGGAAGATGATATCAGGCAAGAATAGAAGGACACCAGAATGGATATTGGGGAAGGAGCAACCATAGCATTGTGGAAACTGGGTTTCTCTTTCAAATGTGGGTTGGGACAGTAGGTTCAGGGAGAGAGGGGGGTTTATAGAGTCAAGGAACAAAGGAGGTGGAATTAGGGGGGCATGGTCCTTCTCCCAAATCCTAAAAATTCCACTAAATGGAATCATTTTTCATCTGCTTCAGCATGTATGGTGCTGCATCTTCAACAGCAGCTAAAACTGAGCTACAGAGGTCTGGTTTATTTATGAAAGATCTGAAGGTTCATGCTGTCTTTGGTAATTAGATGTACAATACAGATGAGGCAGGTAGAGGTAAGGTAGAGAGTACAGCTTTAAAAGAAGAGGCTCTGTTGGTTACTCCCGCTTACTCTCCAGTGACGGTGATGGAACGCCTGTCCACTGTTCTCTGGCAGGTAGCCTTTATGCTGGAGATGAGGCCTCCGGGGAGTCTCGGGATTCAATTCCCAATCAGCCAGAGTCGGCCTATGACAGCAGCACAGAACGCAGCAGGAATACATCGTCCACTGTAGAGACTGTAGAAACAGACTCAGAACATTGCTGGATTGTCTTTGTGGTTTTTGATTGTAGATCTCTTTTGGTCAGAGTTACATTGTTGGTTACATTGAGTTCTAGGATGGGTTCTCATTAAGACCCAACTTAACATCTATTCTATTTCAGAAAATGAGTTATGATGGTGAGAACACTAGAACAACTGAACATGATTGGGTGCTCCAACAAGAACCTTGTAACATCAGTCGTCCTTCTACCCCCTCCAAAAAATGTTCTGACCACAATCTGGGTCTGTGTAGTCAGACAAATGACCCCAAACACACACCAAAGGTGGTGGTGAAATTGACAGAGTGGGCCATTATTAAGCTTTTGGAATGGCCTGATCTCAAGCATACGGAAAATATGAGGACTGTGCTTAGAACCAACACTTCTGCCAAGAAAAGAGGTCAAATATCCAACCAGAAAAGGACCTGGTGAAGTTTCTTGCTGAAGAACATTAGCGCTGCAAGTACACTTTACAGTTACAGTTACACCCTCCTTGTTCCTCTTTTTCCTGGTTTTGATTATCTCGGACTGTTTATGGTTGACCAGATGCTGGTCCATTTAAATCACGCTCTCCAGATAAGTCCTGAGTTCTATTTCAGCTTGAGCAAATACAGGAAGAGAACCATGAACGGATCGGTCAGGTATCAGGACCCTTAGCATCATCAGTACACTGGAGTATGTATGGTCGTTTTGAGGTGTTTATAGAACATCAGTTATTCAACCCTGTATGAAGAAAGTACTCTGGAGCTTTCTTTAGTATTTTAACCTTCATTTGATTAAATTCTTTCTTTTTATTGTGGCAAATATATTTATATTTATACAGTATTTATATATTTAAAACATTTTTTGAGATATAGGTGGAAAACGCTCCCATCCATCATCTTATCTGCGTTGTCCTGCTCAGGGTCACAGTGGGTCCAGAACATAACCGAAATTATTGGACATAAACTGGAATACCTTATGGACAGGGCACCAATCCATCATCCTCGGCACAGCCAGTTCATCTGGTATGTGTATTTTTGGGAGGCAGGGGAAAAACAAGCTACTTAAAGGGAATCTGAGAGGACACCCACAACCACACACACACACACACACACACACACACACACACACACACACACACCATGCCACACAACTATATTTTCTTTCTTAATACTTAAATATCATCATTGTCACACAAAATCACAGAATTCCAAACCTGGAAAACCAGGCAAAAATGTACACTTTTGAATGTTTGTTGAGTTCTTTTAGTCGTCTAGCTGAACTTTGAACCATTGCCTACTGAAGAACCCTTACAGAAGCTTTGAGATGGAATTCTGTACTGATCTTTGATTTGGGCCACACTTTGGGCAGCCCTGCTCCATATCCGTGTCCTGAGTGGGAATACCGAAAATGATAAATGTGCAGCTTTGGTCTGAAAGTAAAGCACACCCCTGTTTTTGTAGAGAAGGTAAATATAGGGCACATCTGAATTATGCATCAAAACCAGTGTAGATGATACTGTACCATCTGCAATATGAATGGACAATGACTAGCCAACCAGACAGCAACGCAGCTTCATCCTTTGGCTTAACGCCGTGTTTTTGTGCACTAGAATGGATTCAGTCTTTCAATGAGAGTCACAGATGGCACGGCTCATGGATGCGTCTGTGCTGTTGAAAAGTGCAGATTAGCCTGATAAAAAAAGGCAACACAGCTGAAGATATGTCTGATGTTCTGCAGCAGATGTCTCTGGGAACTATTGTCACTGTCGGAGCAAAACCTTGTATGTGAAATGGGGGAGAAAAGTTGGGGCTGTTTGTCGGAAAACCAAGCAAAGTGAAGCTTACTTTCCAGAGGTAGGTCAAATGTTTTGGGGCAGATTTCCTTGCAAAAGGACTGATTAATAACATCCCATCTTCATGGCAGCATATCTTAAAATAACCCCAGACAACCAGAGCTTTGGTCTGGTTGAAAACAGGAAATTTGATAGGAAATGTTTTGTTTGGACCATTAGATTCTTGTCCATTTCGCTGGGCCGGGCCGATTCTGCCCAGCCTTTTAAAGGCCCGTCCAGATGATGTATCAGTCAGTGTCGTTAGACTTTGACTCAATTAAGTGTTGGCACTAAGCAACTGGAAATCTAATCTGTTTCGTGTTAGGCCGTTTTTCGTTAATGCATCGTCCAATGCGTCCGACAGGCCTCCTGTTCTCGGTGCCAGGCACCATCTGCACTGTGCTCGCTTCAAAGCAGACTGGGCCGATGTTTAGTAGACTACTTACACGGTGCACAGGGACGTAGAGACAGATCCCCTCATTTAATCTCATTCTCATCTAAAATCTCCAACATTCACTGCTCTCTGTCGCAGCAGTGGAGAACGTAAGACTTTGGTTTCATGTAGAAGGTTCTTTAAACCCTTCCGTTATGTCTAACTGTAAGAACAGCATCACTGTTCATCAGACCAGATCATTGAAAACTGTGTTTCTACATAAATATTTTTGTTGTTCTTTTGTTCTTTTAATGAAAATGGTTTCATGCTCCAAAGAATGATTAAAAATACCAATATTTTTTATAAAATAGTCCCTGTATTTTTAAAAGTAGTACTGGGTCAATATGACCTGCAACATCGGGCCTCGTTAACCAGCACCTTCCTAAGAATGGAAGGTCAAGATCACATTCATGATGTTTTTAAAGTGCAGAATTGTTCACGGCTCTGCTCTAATAATTACGGATCCTATTAAAACCACTGTGTCAAGAAATCACCCATGAATGACTGGCTTTTTCAGCCTGTACAGCAAAACCCGAATTCAACGAGAAGGAAAGCCCAACCCATTGATGCTTAGACCCTCACAGTAGATTCAAAACTGTTTTGCTACCTTCTGAGAAGTTCCTCATGGCCACCGTGACGGGGAAAGATGTCTGTTAATGTAGCCTGCACACCAGATGGTGCTCTGAACACTATGGTTAAAACAAAGAAATGGAACTGATTAAAACTGCCAAGAGATTTCCCTTTTGAGAATGTCTTTGGGTTTTTGTCAGACACTAGAGGGCGCTCCAGAGAGTGAAAAAAGAACAGGTCAATATGAAGCATGTCCTCACAGCAATGCTCGAAAATGTGGACACTAGAAACACTCCAACGAAAGCAGGATAAACCCTCGCATGATCGGAGAAACATGATGAGGTGTCCCAATACTTTTGTCCATATTGGGTGTCATTTTATACAGCAACATCTGTTCAGTCTTGCCAGTTGTTGCTTAACATCGTGTCCTTTGGGCTCCCCAAACATTTCATAGATGCATGTTATATTTCAAAGTTTGCATTACATTTGAAAATGGCATTAACTCATGCTGAACGTGCCCAAGCCCCCCTCTGTGTTCTGCTCTGCTGTTCTGGAATGAGATGAAGATGATGATTTGATTATGGTGGTTGTGTTGGATGAGATGATGCACTGCTATGTGTTTGTGTGCTTCCTTATCACATTATTACAACATTGCTCCACTGTTTTCCCGCCCGTGTCGGAGCAAAGGAGCTATTGTTGGGCTCTTTGTTCATTGTTCTCTGAAAGCAGCCAAAACAGGGTTATGAGGAACATCTCAGGAATGCTCACTGATGAGCTGGAAACCTCTGGCCAACATTTGTGTCCACACATCCTGAAACAAGACCTATTTTTGGAATTCTCCAGTGACGTTTCTGCCCAGAGAGATGCCATCTGCATCAGCTGTGGGTCTTTGGCGAGTGTGTGCAGAGCCTTTCTCTGGAGGTTTGTGTCTGGGCAAAAGTGGACAACAGATGGATGGCGTTCGCCATCTTTAGTTGTGTTTGATCCACAAAGCTGGATGTGATGGAGTTTGCTTTTCGACGGTTAGATTGGATGTTTCTGGTGGACCTGATCAGTTGGCCTGCTGCCTGTTTTGAAGACCCACATCACAGCCTCAGTGAACATCAAAGATATCTGTCTGACTGTACACCAAAACAATGCAGGCCTCATTTAAACAACACTGCGTATGTTTACATATTTCAGAGACTGCACAATTCCTCTTATTCCTCTTATTGGTTTGGATCAACAAGACCAACAACTGTGCCGTGGTTGTTTATACCATCAGACAGGAGCTGTATGATCTGGAAAAGCATGAGCAACTCTTTCTTAGATGTCAGCACAGGAGTTTCCAGGAATTCCTGGAGGCGTGTGTCAACAGGAATAGGACAGGTAATATTTTAAATATGTTGACGGCTACCATCGCACCACAGATCTTAGCTGGGGATCACGAGTAGGCATCTCCAAATTCATTTTTAATAAGTTATGTCAAACAGCCTAAGTCACTGTGCAATTGGCTCCGCCCCGACTCCACCTACTTCATGAATAACCCAGACATATATTCCCACCCCTTTCACACAGCTGGAAAACTTGATTTCATGAATAGTCCTGCATTCAGTTCAAGCCCTGGTTCTTGAACATTCCAACTTAAGTCCACCCTCCCATTATCGTCCAGCTCAGGACATGAAAAATCATGACCCTGTCCTTTATATTCTCATTTATGAATAACCCCACCCTTTACATGCTGTTGGAGATATTTTGCTCATGAATAATCCAGCATAACCACACCTTCCTTCTCAATTTTCACTGATTGTGAAAAAAATAGGTGCACCCAGAAGGAATCGACAGACAGCATTGAAACGTGGTGGTGAGGTTTGACATCCTGAGACATGAATGATTCAAATTTAATGCTCAGTCGTACATGTGACATAAGCATGGACGGGCCTTAACTGTACCGGAGTCTGTTGGACTGTCTGCTTTGAGACGATGCCACCAGCAGAGCCCAGGTTCACCAGGATGGCCTTGGTGGAGATCCTTGGATTCTTTTTCACCTCTCTGGCCAGCACAGGTGTCACATTTGGCTTCCGGTCACGTTCTCCGAGATGTTCCCCAGTGCAGAACATCTTGTATTTTTATTCATTCTTTGCACTGTAGCCAGTGGAACTGGAAGACATTGTGATGTGGCCTAACAGCCCGGTCCTGAATTGTGAGCTGCCACAGTGCGCAGCCGCGGGTCTTTAGTGTGCTCTGTTGTCTTAACCATGACTGTCCACAAACCAACTGCAGAGAGCTGCTGATTTTTTACCTGTTGAGTTCATTAAAACAGCTGTGCCCAATGAATCGGGATAATTAGGACGTTTTATAACATCCTGGAATGTTTGGAATGATATATAGAGCTTTGGATTTTCCCATGTCCTGTGAGTTTGCAAAGGGTATAAATAATTTTGGACATGACAATATAAAAAATATATATAAATATATTTATAAATGTGTAAATAATACATTATATATATAGAATAAAGTAAAAATTAAAGTACATTTTTGCCATGTTGTTTATATAAACATGGTAAAATAAAACTTGTACCGTGTGAACATATGTTTTACAAAACATGGTAAAATAAAAACAACTGTTCCTTTCCAATGAAAAAGCCACTTTAGCCCCGCCCACTACGCGCCTAGTGTTTTGAAACCCCGCCCCGCCTCATGAATAATACCGAGGCCCCGCCCCCCGGCTCTGCGGGAGCGCTGTCTGCTCGGGCTGCGCTGCGCTGCGCTGCTCCGTCCGCGCGGCTGATGCGGGTCTGCGTCGAGGATTCGGACCGTCCTTCTCCACTGCTTCACATACGAGCTTTCCACACACACTCTGAGGGTGTCCGGCATTCCAGCCTCGCAGCGTTGCAGCATTCCCACTGCAGGAATTACGGGGCTGAGGAGACGCGGGGAGTCCAGAGCCACTGCTCCCACTGTTCCCACTGCTCCCACTGTCTGAGCGCGGCTGAGAGGTGAGACATTATTATGATAATACACTGATATTATAATAGCACTCTCTCTCTCTCTCTCTCTCTCTCTCTCTCTCTCTCACACTCACACACACACACACACACACACACACATAGACACACACACACATATACACACACACTCACACACACACTCACATAGACACACACACACATATACACACACACACACACACTCATATAGACACACATACACACACACACACACACACACACACACACACACACTAACCTAACATTAAGCCAGTCCTAACCTGTACAAAAACAAGACCACCTGCTGACCTCCATCACCTACAGACGACCCTCACTCACTCAGTCCAGCCCTGACCTAAAGGGACGCTAGCAGACCATCAGACAGATGTTGGACCCTCACCATTGTACAGATGTGTCTCAAAAAACAACAACATTGCTTTGCTATCAAGCTCAAACATTGTACAGACGTTGAGTCTTGTTTGCTTTTGAAACTCACATATTTGTCCAAACAACATTGCATTGATGTGATGGTCCAACATTGTACAGACGTCGAGTCACATGTTCATCAAAATGACACATCCATTCAAAATCATTCTCCAACATTTGACAGATGTTGAATTTTGGTTACTTTACACCGCGACTCAAACCACTAGCATGATTGTCACATTGTGTGGATGTTGAGAATCATATGCTTAACATATGTTACACATCTCTGGAAATGGACTGGAGGTGTGGAACACCATTCTTCCGGAACACATTCCCTCAGGTGGTATGAGAACGACAGCGTTCAGAACCTTCCAAAGGTGTTTAGCCCAGCTTTACCTGAGCGGGGTTTACACTGATTGGTCAACACTCTGTTCCTCAGGTTCTCCAGTTTGTGAGAAGGTGCTTCTAAAACACAATGGAATATCAATATTGTAGGAAAGCGGACGTAGGAACACATTCATGGAATTGCCTTTAAGGGATTCGCTGTGCTCTAGTACCTTAAAGTGTGGCGTATAATTGACCATCGAGAGGTTGCTCAGTTACGCTGTAGATCGCGCGGAGCTAATTTACAGTGTTCAGTGAAACCTGTGTTCTGTGTAAAGACGTATTTGAGAAGTAAACAAAGTCATGTGGTCTCAGAGTGTAATGGTTCGTTGTTGAATGGAAGCTGCGTTTGCCAGGTTTACAAATGTAGCCATTTTTTCTAACCAGTATAACCAGTTTATTACAATCCAAACCCAGCTGCCCATGTGACCTGAGCTTTATACATAAGGCTTATGATGGTAAATATGTAGTTGTGGGGACAACACCCTCCACATGTCCCTCGACCACAGATCAAGAGGGGTATGCCACGACCCGTTTCGCGTCCCCTCCCCGATTTGTACCGAGTGTGTTCAGTGCAAAGAGACGACAGACAGCTTCCATTTTGACAGTGCAAACAAAGTTACACAAACATTTACCTCACGTTTTATTTCTGAACCGACCTTCCCCTGCAGGGTGGCTGGTCTCCTCCTTAGAGACAGGGTGAGGCGTTCAGTCATCCGGCAGGGGCTCGGAGTAGTGGAGGAGCAAGCTGAGGTGGTTCTGGCATCTGGTTCAGATGCCTCCTGGTCGCCTCCTGGTCGCCTCCCTTGTAAGGTGTTCCGAGCATGTCTGACTTGGAGGAGGCCCCAGGGAAGACCCAGGACACGCTGGAGAGATTATCTCTCGGCTGGACTGGACACACCTTGGAATCTCCCTGAAAGGGCTGGAAAAGGTGGCTGGGGAGAAGAAGGTCAGGGCATTGTATGCTGTGTTTGGCCTGGAATACCTGGTCAGGAAAACCGTTGTTGTACAGTGGGCCTACCAGCTAGTCTACTGGAGTTTTAAGGAATTCCGGTTATGCTGGGCACAAATTGGGCGGGGTCGTGAATCAGGTAGCGACAGGGTCTCCGGTGGATGGTGTTCACAGCCTTGCTTCTCCCACGAGTCAGAGTTGCATTTACACATTCTACAATTGTGTAACATTCGTCACGTTCAGGGCGGCTTTCGGTGACTGTGTTTCTCCAGCCATGCTCAAGGTTAGCATTGCGAACTAGTGGTTAGATGAGGAACTGCAGCAACCTGTCACGTTACCCAAAAGGTAGCAACTGGGAAAACTATGGATCATGCAGTATGATCTGCCCTGCTCTCAGGCTCGGCCGATCTGGAAGCACATCCACACGTTTGGTATGTTTCTGTAGATCAGAATATTTCACACCAAATGACTCCGGATAACTTTGTGTACTCAGCAGAGCATGTGTCAAAGCATCTCGTTAAGCAGAACTTTTGAGAATGAGGAGAACGTTCCCTTTAAGGTTGCACTAGAACACAGCCTTTTACTGGGTATGTGGCTGGATTTCACAGTGCGGTAATGCTCTCCTGTACCTCACTGTGTCCAACACACTGTGTCTAATCAGGCTCTGGGCTTGGGTCAGTTAAGACTCCCCTCATGCACCGAATGTCAGGTGGTCTTCGCTCAGGGCGAGTGTGTGTATGAGTGACAGTCGGCAGGTTCTCTCGAACTGCTGTAATAAATGCAGCGGGGGCCGCTGTAGAAAGGTGATTAAGGGGGAATGGCGGTGCATTCGGGGTTTGAGGGGCTTGATTGAGGCACTTGAGTGAAAATCACTTCAGTAATTGTGTGTATGTAAGTGTAAGTGTGTGTGTGTGTATATGTGTGTGTGTGTGTGTGTGAGAGAGAGAGCCCCTCCACCAGCAGGAGCCATCCATCCTGGTGTGGGGGTGTCATCTGAGGAAATAACCTAATCATAATTTTGCACTGCAAATTGATTTGGTTGGGCGGTTCACTGTGTGTGTGTGTGTGTGTGTGTGTGTGAGTGTAGGGGGGTATCCTCTTTAGATAAGTAGACCTGAGGGTACTTAGCTAAACATGAGTGAAGAAGGAGGACCCCCCTCTGCACCCCCGCTCTTCAGCAGGCTCTTTTTCCAGGAAGGTCGGTTTGAACTTTTGACGGGGACGTTTCTTTGGAGAGCGAGGGGTTCCCTCTGTAAGTGGAGGGGGGGCTAATAGAGCTGACGCCACTTGAATTAACTCTCAGAGTGTGTTTCCAGGCAATGTTGTTCTGACCTTGAACCGGGTCTTCAGCAGCTCTCCCAGTTGTGACACAGAAGACCTGGGAGGAGGTCAGATCCTTTGTGTTGTATCTGCTTTTGTGTTGATTTAAAAGGTGAGGTCATGGTGGTCTTTGCAGCTGTGTTTATGCACAGTAATATTTATGACGTGTGCACGTACAGCATTTGAAGGCTGTTACAAAAGTAGACCCTCTCAGTTGTGTAGGATGGTGGGATTCTATGGCCTAGGAATTGAACCACAGTCTGCCAGTCTGGAATGATGTCAGCCTTGGGCTGGTGGTTAGGAAACCAGCCTTGTGACTGGAAGGTTGCCGGTTCAATTCCCTGAGCAAGACACTTAACTCCCCAAAGGTTCCATGCCTTCCCACTGTTTAGACCTCCATGTTTTACCCATCCACACACAGTGATGCACACTAGTGACTTCACATGCCGGGGGGCAGTGAGCACACATGCCCGGAGCGGTGGGCAGCCCTATCCTCAGTGCCCGGGAAGCAGTTGGGGACATCCTGCCAGTTGTGGGATTCAAACCAGCGACCTTTCCATGACAAGGTTGGTTCCGGAAACACAATTGATTTGGTTGGGCGGTTCACGTGTGTGTGTGTGTGTGTGTGTGTTCCCGAACCACCATTTTGATATGAAAGATGGTATGCAAGGCTGAGTGGGCAGGTTTTGCCCCAATTGGCACCTCCGTAGTCTCAACACAGTTCAGATGTTTAGATCTAACCAAAAAAAATCAGGCTGATACTTGAAGATATTTGAATTGAACTCTTTAAACGGTTCTTAGCTTGGTTAAATCTTCTTCTCTATGGTGGAGAACCTGCTCTTCTCATGACACTTTTCAGGAATTTCAGGAGTTCCAGACTGAAAACACAAATGTGGATGCTTTCAATTCTGCAGGACTGTACACCCAACACTAATCCTTCAAATTCAATTCACAGTCAAAGGTGTGCTCTTCCACGTGCACAAATGGACATCAACCAAACGTCTCCTCTCCTTCAGAGGAGCTTTGAGTGGAGAACAATCAGTTTATAATTACAGCGCGCTTTTGTTATCACCTGCAATAACTGCAGCTTTTAAGTCGTAACAAAAGGTGTCCATTACATTTTAGAGCCGCTGAGAAATCTAGGCCCTCGCTCCTCAGAAGAGCCCACACCTCACGGGGTTTATAGCCCTCTGTAAGTAACACAAGACAGTAGATTTGTGTAATCTAGCCTCCTCTGTTATTTAACAGGATCCAGCATCCAGGAGCTCCATCCAGCAGTTAGGGGAGTCTTGCACTGGGGGGGCCTGTTGCCAGGGCAGCGAGGAACCACAAAGGCAGGCATGCCAGGTGTTGCTTTTTAGTGTGCGGGTCTTTGAAGCATCTGCACCCCCTGTGGGGGCGGCCCCCTTTATGGAGTCTGTTTTCCTTGCTTAACTGCAGTCAGCTAGACATACAATCTCTCTCCACGAGGACCCCATCGAGCTGCTGTTGTAGCAAAACTACGGACTTGAAGGTGGAGCATCAGAATGTGGTGAATTATGATCTTTCAGTTATTCATTAATCAGTGTCTGACTATTATTTGACAGTTTGATGACAGATCAGACCATTACTTCCTGCTGTTTCCATCAGACAAACATCTGCCTGGTTCTTCTTTTGTGTTTTGTGTGGCTGACGTTGAACGTTCTGTTCCTCCTTAAATGAGAAGCTTCTCACTGTGGCAGCTGTGAATCATGTGTGTTATTGTCGTAGAGGACACTCCGCTCTGCTACAACAAAACTTAAGACCACATCTGGACTGGAATTGGACTGGATATTCCTATCTTTAGGAACAGGAATCATCTTTGTCTTTAATATATTTAATCATGGACATTTGATTGTTATTTTAAATATAATGAGGGATGGAGGTGACATAACTAAACTATACATCTGAAGAATCTGAAAAGCTTTCATTATCGTGAATGATAAGTGTGAGTTTGACACTGTTACTCATTAGAGCTGGGCGATACGGACGAAATATCATATCCCGATATATTGTAACTGGTGTTACAGATTATTGTATCTTGGAGTAACAGAATCGCTCACTTGCCTACATGGCCTTATGATCCTAAATGCCTCGGTGACATCCGACGCTTGAAACATTCAGTCATCATCCCGATCCTGAAGAAAAACTGCTGAAATGAGGTTCACAGCAGATGCCTGCTGTTCAGGGGGCTGAGCAGCGGGACTGTCTGGCTGAGGGAGCTTATTTCGGGGATGTCTTTCCGTCCCGTTGAGGCCTGGCTGATCCCAGCCGTGCAGGTGGTGTGTCGGGAGATGTTCCCCTACAGTGCTAGTGAGAAAGTGGTTTGGCGTTTCTTGTGGTGGTGGTTCCGGCCGACTCTGGGATAGGAGATACGTGATCCTTGATCCGTGCATTCCTCCCAGCGCAGGTGGGCTTCGGTAGAAGCCAGATAGACCTTATCTCCAGTCCTCGAGGGAGCTCACGTGTCCTGCACCTCCCTCCGCCTCTCTGTGTACACCCCTATCCCACAGGTCCTACCGCATATTGCAGCCTGTGCATCAAACCGACCATGAAGGGGCCGATGGGTGTGTGTGTGTGTTGAGGGAGGAGATTGGAGAAGGGGGTTTGATGCCTTTCTGGAATTTTTTCTCTCTCCCTTTTCCGTTCCCTGTTGCATTCCTGTAGGCCGTGGTTAATTACTTGACAGAGAGACAAGGCCCTGAAGTGAGTGAGCTGTTTACTTATGTACTATTTATTACTTAAAGCGCGCTCTGGCCAGAGTGAAAAATGTAATTGTGGCTGCATGTGTTGTAAAAATGCCTGTTTACAGTGGTGTTCAGCCTGAAGAGGGAGATTTTCAGGTTTAAAGACCAGAAAAACGACCCGCTGTTGATGTTTGTGGAGGTTGAGAAGGCAAGTAGGGGTGGATGGTTCTCTCTCCCCACTGTCTGGCTTATGAACACAAAGAAGAATCCAGGATTCACCATAAGTCCAAATGTTTGTGGACATCCCTTCTATTGAATACATGCATTCAGCTGCTTTAAGTTACCACCCCTTGCTGACACAGATGTGCAACTGCATGCACATCTTGTCTGATCCCTAAATTCCTAAGCAGGCCGTATCGAGGGCCCTATGAAGTCCGTTTTGTTTTTTCATCAACAATTCAAAACAAATATGCTGAAATGAACCAAAGGAATGGGGTGGAGCATCTTCTGTACCGGCATCTGAAATGCTTGGCTCACATGGGTCAAAACCCCACATCGGGGCTGGCTGCACACTTGAGATAGGATCTCTGCTTTGGAGCTGCGGTGGGCCGCTCGGCTCCTCAGCTCATTCCTGAAGTTAGGGCCTTGCTGTGGGCCAAATGGAAGCGGGGGGGCTTTTATAGCACTGCACTGTTTAATATTTTATCATATCCTCTAGAGCCCTTACGCTGAGAAGATCGTGTTGACCCAGGTTACAGACAGCTCAGGCCACAATCACATGGGCTGCGTACAATGGAGGGTGATAAAGCCTTATTGACTCAACCTGCTGCTATCTCCAGGCTTGGCTGCTCCGAACGCTGGCCATTTGTGGGAAATGCCCAAGAGTGGAGGTTCCCAGTCCGGTTTCCACCCAGTGAAAGCACATGGATTGTGTCTTTACTGCTGTCAGCTTGGTTTGGTTGCAAAACAGAGAAGAAAGGAAGGCCCAGGAATGATTGGCGATGCTTTAAATTATGAATTAAATTAATTCTATTTACTTTTCGGGCCAAAATAGTAACAACCATTTAATCAGCTACAGGATGTGGTACCGCAAATTAGGGTTTTAATGAGGCAGGAGGTTTTAATTTAGATCATGAGAACATCTGAAGTTTCACAACGATACCAAACATTACTGTGACGAAGTGCAATGGGCCATTGATTAAGCCTAGTCCTGGACTACACTGTAGTGTCCTGGTGAATCACACACACACACACACACACACACACACCCTCTCCACCCATGGTCAATGTGAGTCTCTGCTGCAGCTGTGAAAGCTGTTCAGGGGACTGAGTCTGAGTCTTGTCCTAAACCTGAGGGTGTAAACCTCAAAGAAGCTCTTTTATTTTAGGGGTTTAGTGAATTTTTGACCCTTAGTTCACGGTATGTTTACAGAATATTAAAACAACGTTATAAAATGTATTAAAAAGCAGTATTTTAAAAACACCAGCTGCCGTTTAGTCATTTCACTGGTGTTGCTCTTTAATGAAGCTCAACACAAAGTATACTGGGAATTGCCCAGTTTCAACCGACCAGTTCTGACCATTCTCCCCCTTTTCTTGTTTAAATCATGAAGCTGTGAAACGGAAGCTCACTGTTGAACAAAAGCAGCCTTTTCAGCGCCGCTTTCCTGTTATTCGGGAGTGACCAGTGCGTGAACGCCACTGTGCCACCCAGGACACTTCATTTGCCTGCTTGATTTTCATAATGTTTCTGATATGCAAATGTGAAGGTGCTTCCAGTGTCAAGTGCAGTTTATATGCAGGCATCATTTTTTGAGTTCTTAACCGCTGCAGTGAAGACAGGCTTTTCCATTTATAACACCCACTGTACTGTACTGCACTGACACAGATGTGCAAATGCACACACAGCTTGTAGAGAAGTACTGCCAAAAGTATAGGACTCTCTGGAGCAGGTCATCATTTTTGACACTAGATGGATATAAAGGCATTTAAGGTTTTAAGGTTTTAACTAATGTTCTGTTTCAATCTGTTTTTTGCTCCCTCGCTCTGCTCCGCCCCTGTGATTAGCCACACCCCTGTGGTCAGCTCCTCCTTCCACTGCCATTCACAGTGTACTGTACACACTATGGAGGGTGCAAATCAAATTTAAGTCTAAATATCGTAAAAAGGACAAAGGAATTTTATGGGGTTCATATATCGTATCGTATATATCGGAAACGTGACTCCGCCCCATTCAGAACTTAAACACCAATCGTGATACCGATTTAAGGTCACATCGCCCAGCCCTACGTGGACAGTCGAGGCAGTTCAAGTCTTTTGATACCCTTTAATCATGGAAAAATCAGTGACTCGTCTGTATATGAGTTATGCGCTCATTGGGGGAGGAGCTAAGCCACTGTAAATATGATGTATATGGAATATGAACATTTCTTTGTGACTCTGTCTGCAGGGCTCCGAGCTCTCAGGAGGACAGACATGTGAACGACACACTGAGAAAACATACATTGTGTCTACCAGTGTCGACCAGTTAGTCTGTTTGAACTGGGTTATTCAAGGTGACGTCGTCCCCCAAGGCCTCCAGTCGTTACACATAGCAGTGCTGTGCTGTTCTCCGCTGCAGTTCACCAAACTCGTTGTTCTGCCACCTCACTTTGATTCAATCTGATGGCTGCTCTCTCTCTCTCTCTCTCTCTCTCTCTCTCTCTCTCTCTCTCTCTCTGCACATTGCACTGTCTAGGCTGGGTATTGCACCAGCTGCAGGTAAGCTTCAGTAGGCGAGAAGAGCCGGACTCCTCTCTGTCTGGACAGCTACTTTCACGCTCCGTCGTCTCTCTATCCTTCTGTCTGAGCAGTGGATGCAGAGAGAGTGTGATATTATTATGCCCGCTGAGCTGCGAGCGTTGGTGGCGTACAGTAAGAGGAAGTTCTCTCCGCTGGGCCGGAGCGTACGGCTCATATGACAGTGGTAATATAAGACGTGATTGTTCTCTGTGTACCTGGCGTTATGACTGTTTGAGGCCTGAATGAACACATCATGTGCTCTGACTGCACATTGGGATGTTCTGATTAAGTGTGTTTGGCCCGGTCCTGAACATGGAGTGTGTGTGTGTGTGTGTGTGTGTGTGTGTGCATGTGTAGATAATACAGCTGCACAGGTTCCATTTCATCCAGGGTAACACCTTCTGAACTGTTTTATGATTAGGACTTATGAGCAGTTTCGATGATCAGATGGTTTTGGCTCTGGTTTTGGCTTCTTATAGCCGCCCACACCTGCCCAGTCTTGGTAGAGCTCCATTGTTCCACCATAAAAGCTTCACCAGATCAGGGCATGGACTCCACAAGACCTTTGATGGTGTCCTGTGGTTTCTGGAACCGAGACATTAGCAGATACTTTAACTAAGGAACCCGTGTTAACCTAGGAGTGGGCAAGATAACAATATTTTATTGTGATAAATGTTGTTATTGTGAAGCGAGTGCAGGGAGATATGACTAAAAACTCATATGCTTAAGAGAAATGCTGATGTACGATATGATGGTATGATCAACCCTCTCTAAGTATATTGTTTATTGTTGAAGTGTCAGTATTTACCTGTAAACATACCCCACGCTGTGTTTATGGTGTTAAATATTAACCTTTAATTATGACGTTTCTGTAGCACTGTTTGCACAAGGCTGTACTGTACTCTCCACAGAGTCATCCGGAAACCCAGCCATTTCCACACAAACAACCCACTCACATTCTTTGGGCATTAGATTGTACATAAAAGCTAATCTGTATAACACATGTGATACTATGACATGCAAAATATATCTTGATCTTTTATCTGCGTCTCAAAATATTGTTTAATAAATATCGTTTTTTTTTAACCGTATTGCCCACCTCTAGTTTTAACCGCCCTTCTTTAAATAATTGACAGTAATAGTCTACAGAGTGAACTGATGAACCCAAAACATCATCATGGTATCAATAACAAACCTACGATTAATTGATAAATATAATACTGCACTCCAGTCACATGTCAGATTAAGCCCTGACTGTATCCAAAATATACACAGATAACAATTATTAGACAAATTAGACAAATTATGATACATCTATGAAAATCTAATGGTAATATAATCTCTTGCTATGATGTGATTGGCCGATATCATTCAGCTGTACAATACTGGCCAGAGCCTGGTCCTGATGTCACTTTAAGGGCTGGAAACATGTTTTAATTGATTAGTATCTGATCATATTAGTCATTTTCCTCTTGGTATTATAAAGAACCCAATTCCCACAACAAGAATGATGAAAAAATAATAAATAAGTAACCAAAGAATTACAGCGGATCCACCCCTAGAACCACAGAATGTATGCTGTTTACACTATTTCATATTATGATTCAGTTGTTTGCTCAAGTGTATATGAAGTTGGGAGCCAACCGTCGGATTGGTCACTTCTGCCCTGTTAAACTAACCCTAAAGTCTAAATAAAGAACTGGGTGATAATATCAGTAACTGGGATGAGGCCTAAAAATTCAGTATCATGTTCAGTCCCTCAGTGTCCTCGCTTTTACTCCCAGAAATTCATCAGACCTGGCTGATTTGTAGTAGAGGAGCGCTGACCTTCACGGGTCGTTTGGGATCTGTATTTACATCAGCCTTCAGAGACTTCAGAATGAAGCCATTGTTCTCCGACACCAGCGGCAGGGCAGAGTCGCGAAGGAGCACGTGGACTTCTGCAGCCGTCTTTATCTCCTCTCTGCTGTGCGGTGGTGGACAGTCTCTGTCATTGTTGGGCCAGATGTCTGTATGCTGATCTTTGACCCTTGCTGCCCAGAGGGCACATTAGCTATGGGGTTTGTAGGAGTGCTGGGGTGGGGCCGCCCCTGATATCAGCATGTTTAAGTGAAGCGTCAGGTCGGAGCTGTCGGAGCTGTTTGAGTTGTTTATGGTCCTCGCTGGCTCATGCTGGTCGTTGTACCGGTCATTTCTGCTGTGCTGTTTTTTTTTTTCTGCTCGTTGGTCACCTCAGTGGTCTTTCTTCAAAGGTTAAGGCTTGTTCTTATGACGAGTGAGTTCATTTGCAATTCCTTCTTTAGGGAATTTGTTACAGGTCAGTATTATTGGGAATTCAGGGAATATAAGCCGAAAATGGGAAAGAAACAACCATTTTTAAGAAAACGCTCATACAGTAGTGATACAGTCCTGATTGGAATTCAGGAGGATATCAGTGGAAAACACTGGATGGGATCTGGTCATTGTATGCTTTTCTTGTGGGAAAGTTGAGTAGTTTGAGCATGATGAGGTCTTCAAATCTGGACTGGACCAGTTAACTGTTCTCTTAACTTCCAGTGAGAACAAAGTCCAGGACAGGAAGATTCAAGGATTTGAAGACCTAAAACAGAAAAACAGAATGGTTCAGCCATCACCCTCTCTAGTGATGCCACAGCCATCCATGTGGGGAACCCAGACAGCATAATTGGGCTCGCTCTGTCTTGGTGGCCAAGATAGTCCTCCTTCTTCCCTTTTCCCTGCTTTGAGTGCACTGGCACTGCTGATGGAACCAAAGTAGGACCGGATAGGATAGGATAGAACTTTATTGATCCCTTTGGAGGGTTCCCTCAGGGAAATTAAGGGAGAGGGAATAAAGTAGTGGTTAGTGTTCTCCTCCAAGCATGTTGAACTCTCCAGTGATGTTGGATTAGTGGGAGAATGTAGATGTACTGGGGCATTTTATACTCATTTGTGAGGCACTTAAGGTCCTACAGCAGGTCTGATGAGTGCTGCTGTAGAACAGTGGTTCTCAGATCTGGTTCTGTAGTACCACTACCCTGCTGTATCCCACCCAGTTCAGCTCAGGAAGGTCTTATCAGGTTGTTCATTCGTTGACTCAGGTGTGCTGGAGCTATTAAAACTATATTTGGATATATGGATATATTGAGGGCCCAAAGTAGCCCTCTCGTTGTTCTTATAACCAATTTTAGTAGATCCTTACATTCTAGAATCGAAGAAGTTGAATCACCACCTTCAGATCGATGCATTGTTACACCCGCAATGAGCAGCTGTATGTTAAAGTGCTGAGAGCTGTGGTTTCTGTCAATTATGTCTCTACTTAGGCTCAGGATTCTTTATTTATTAGAGCTAATTCACCCAGTGCTGCTACACAGGCTAGTTCCTGACAACCGTGTGTGTGTGTGTGTGTGTGTGTGTGTGTGTGTGTGTGTGTGTGTGTGTGTGTGTGAGCTGCCAGACTGCAGCACTAAGAGAAATCGTCCGTCATTTTAGAGTAAAGGTCATGTCATCCTGTAACCTTTGCCAACTGTTTGGATCCCATATGCTGATAAATGGAACAAAGAAAAAGCCCCCAGTTTACAGTCCGAATATTAGGTCACCTCATGAAACCCTTTGTCTTGAACACATTTAAACACACGGACATCTGATCTTCATTGTAACCATATTGACAGATGGAGGCGATAGAACTAAACACATCAAACTGAACAACATTCATAAAACTGAAGGAAATGTTACAACATCTCCACATTTATTGCTACTTAAAATGCATTAAATTAGAATCAGGTTCAGCAAATCGTCTGCAATGAGAGGATTGTGGAGGAGCATGTCGTATTTAAACCTCAGATATTAGTTTGGTTTCTTCTTGATTGTTGCAGAGGTGTCACCAGGGCGAAATCCAAGGAACTCTCTGAGGCCTTCAGAGGCCTGCATATGAGTCTGAGAAGGGGTTGAAAAAGATCTGAGATAGGGGTGGGCCGTATTCAGTATTCAGCATTCAGCAGTTGTTCAAACACCTCCCCAGACCCTTCGGCATCTACAGCCATCATTCTGAAGGCCTCAGAGAGCTCTTTGGATACCGTCCTGGTGACCCCACTTATTTCAACAATCAAGAGCACACCAAACTAATGTCTGAGGTTTAAAAGAGACAAAAACCTCTCTTAGAATGGTTTCATCATTTGCAGCAGATGAGCTGATGTTCTGCACCTGGTTCTAATTTTAGGGATTTTACGTGGGAATGAATGGAGGGGCGTCCGAATATTTTCCTCGCAAGAAAACTGTATTTCTCTCGATTTTTAAAAAAAAATGTCCGTATGTTAAAAAGGGTTTTCATTCACACACCGTTTTGGAAGCAGTAATGACTTCAGGTATCGTCCTTCACATGTAACCTTCGCCTCTGTCCCATGCGGCTGCACACAGAGTATTTTTGGCTTTTCTCGTACGTGCGTTTTTTTTTTTCTTCCATTCCGACACCGGACTCCTCTGACCTCCACAGCACGTTTCTGTTCGCTTCCCAATTTAGGAGACGAGTAACAAAAACCACAGAGGAGAGGAAATGAAAGAAGACCCCCGTCCACTAACACACCCCCCAAAGAGAAAGAAGGAGAAAAAGAACAGTCCCCTTCAAGACCTCCTGAAGATAGCAGCCATGCAGCTGTCGTGATGTGGATTCCGTATTCCAGAGCAGACAGCGGCGGGAATATCTCTCTCACCGTCTCCAGTCTCATCCCTGTGTGGAAAGACTGACCCTGAGAGCTGGGAGGACCTCAGACAGAACCGAGCCGAGCCGAGCTGGCTGATTTACGGCCCTGGTTCTGGAGTCTCAGCTGGGGAGAGAGGAGGCTGTCTGACCTTTGTCTTTTCTGACAAAGCTACTTGTACTATCACTGCATTGCTCTGAAAGCTTACCGCTGCAGTCACACCGGGCTTTACAGAACGGGTATAAAACCAAGGACAGAAGATCTGCCAGTGGAAATTTCCATTTAGCAAGATGATCAGCACACCAAACATTAATTAAGTGGTTATAGCACGTCCACCCCCAGTATCTGCTGACCTCCTGCTCTCTCAGCACATTTGAAAAAGTTACAGGGTGGACACTATGATGGCCTTATCGTATGAGTTGACATGTCTGACACTCCAAATTGCTTCTGGGACTAGAGCTTGAATGGACATTGAGATTGGAATTACACTGATTGTGATAACACCTCTCTGAAACATCGGGCAGATCTTGTGAGTTGTTCCTCAGTACCAAAAGTGCTGCAAGGTCAGACAACCAGTGATCTGGCTCACAACGTAGAGTGTTTTCACTCGTGCATGGTCAGATTTATTGTGGTGACACAAGGGGGACCTACTCAGACAGGTGTTGCTAATGTTATGGCAGATTGGTGTACATCCCTATTCTATACCACAGCCACAGAATGATGATCTTTAATGCTAATCACACATCCCAGTCCATGCTGCTGTCCCACTCTCTCCAACAGGTGTTTTGCTAAATGGACAGATCTAATAAAATGAAAAGACGCACTGGTGGAAGCGGCTGTCCTGGTGTTGAGTGCAGGGGTCAGTTCCACCCTTTCCCTGCTGCTACTGTCCTGCTGAGCCCACTAACGTCTTTCTTTCATGCCTCCCTCGGACTCACTTAATGAGGAGAGCGTCATGTGGTGGAGAACACCACTGGTGGCCCACACACTGCTCAGGTTCTGCTCTCGAGAGAAGAATCCTGCTGTAAAGATTACATTAACCCTCAAATGTCAAGAACATGATGTTCAATGTATACGTTATATGGACAAAAGTATTGGTACACCTGTCCAGGGAAGACTTTCTACTGGTTTTTACAGCATTGCTGTGAGCATTTGACTGCATTCAACACCCCACTTCATCCACAAATCTCCAGTTCACCCAGAAAGTACTGGATGGAGCCTCATCTTTCAAAAAACAGTTGCACTGCCCACATCTCAGTGCTGGGTGTCTCCAACCCTCACGTGATGTTAGGCAGAGATGTTTATCTGCTCCCGAAAATCCTAATCTATTGGCAAAACCTGCGTATAGTGAAGGGAATTTAGCACACGGTTCAGTGCTGGTGTAGAACCACAGAAAGGAGCATGGTTCTCCTACTGGTAGAAGAGAATGTGTACAGAAGGGTTTATTTTCTAGTTAGCTGTAGAGAGGTAATGGGAGTGTGTTTCCTCACATGGTTTAAGCTGCATGGGCAATTAAAGGCAGAAAATAGATGAACATGTGGAGGACAAGCAGCTCAAGCAAAGCTTTAGAACCAAGATATTACACTACATTGTATTGCTCCACTGTGGAATTGTTCCACACCGTAGAGTCTGATGTTTTGTTACCTTCTGAGAATGCTCCTCATATAACTAGAAAGCAGAACGGGCCACACGAAAACCAGTCTCACCATTCTTTCTTTCTTTAAGATCTCTGCTTCACTAAATATCTGGGCCACTGAGGGACCACTACAGAGTGCTTCCTGGCCCACTGGTGGTCCCCAGCCCACAGGTTGAGAAACCCTTAGAGGACACCAGCGTGCAGTCTATCAGAGCTGGACCAGGCTTCAAATATTTAACACCTGACACTTTAATATCTACCTGGATCAGCACTGATTTTTTGAAATATGTGCAGTAAAATGAAGGGCTTTTCTGCTGACACTCGTTCAGAATCAGCTCACCAGGGGAGGGAACTTGTGCGCGTAGTCTTGGAGCTGCTAACACACTAAAAGCCTCCGCAGTGCTAAGCCCAGCTCGTTGGTTGCAGCCCCAGATTGGTGGCGTCAGCAGAGCCCCAGTGAAGTAGAGTGGAACCCGGCTGAGGACGGCGCGTAAAATGATCCAGTGAAGCGCGTTAATCATGCGGCCGTCCCCTCGGCGTGTGCCTGTGCGTGTCTGTGCGGCGGCGCGAGCTGGTTATTATGCAGCTGGAGGAAGGCCCAGCCCCGTCATGGCCTCATTCTGTCTACTACGGTGGGAGGGAGAGCAATCACACACTCGCAGAACATCAGCAGCTCGTGCTGAGAGAGACGGGGGGCTGAATGATAACGCTCAGTGTGGATGGACAGAATACCTGCTCGCAGACGGGGTGAAAAGGAGGGTGAAGAGAGGGAGGTGGGGGCAGGGAGAGAGACTAGGAGTGGACATTATTGCCAGCTTTTACATTTTATACGCAAAGCATCTTTTATTTTGCTGTGGATCACTATATGTCCAAATATTTGTGGACAGCCTGTCTAAGGAATGCAGTCGGCTCATTTAAGTTGCACCCATTGCTGACACAGACGTGCAAATGCACACACAGCTTGTCTAGTCCCTGTAGAGAGGTACAGCCAGTAGAATAGGACTCTCTGAAAGAGAGCAGATGAACCAACATGGACCTATTCATGGACTAGAAGGGAATCAGGCATTGGAACTCTGGAATGATGGTGCTCCATCAATACTTCTGGGATGCATTGGAAAATTAGGGATAAATGAGGTGAAGTGGTGATCTTCCAACATTTAGTAGAAAGTCTTCCCTGGACATTAGAGACACTTCCTACAACAGAAGAAGTTTCAGAAGAAACCATGAATGAAAAGGTGTCCCGGTATATATAGTAAATATAGGATCAACCATAACATTATGACCTCCTTGTTTCTACATTCACTGTCCATTATACCAGCTATTTGTACACCCTTGATTTAAGAAGGGATAATGAATGAGCAGGTGTCCCAATACTTTTGTCCATGTAGTGTCTAAATGGTACAACTCCTGGACAAATGAGTCACAAATAAGTCAGCCGTCCTGGAGGAACAGAGCTCAGAGCAACATGCAGAAAGCAGACCTGCGCTGGTGGGATTATACAGTAAACCTGCACAGCTGCAGGAGGCCTGCTCATGAATATTGGAAACAGTGGTGAACAAGTTGAGTGTAAAACACACACACACACACACACACACACACACACACACACACACACACTCTCACATGCACACTTATTGAGACATCGTGCCTCTCCAGGGAGTGGCAACCCAGAATCAGACAGGGGTGAGAGACAGAGACACAGACAGACACTGGTGACAGACAGACAGACATACACTTGTACACATACACACACACACACACATACACACACACACACACACACACACACAAAGCATCAGACCTGCCTGATCGGTCTTATTGTTGATTCTGGGTTTGAGGGGTTCATCTGTGTGTGTGTACACATGCTCATCTCTTACCGAGACACACACACACACATACACACACACACACACACACACACACACACATACACCCACGTCTTCTTCTCTTAGACTCTCATTAATAATCCACTACACTGCTGGAATCCACTAACCCCTCAGAGGATCATTCAAACTCTAGCCTATAACCTCTCTCTCTCTCTCTCTCTCTCTCCCCCTCTCTCTTTCTCTCTCTCTCTCTCTCTCTCTCTCTCTCTCTCTCTCTCAGTATCTCGCTCTCTCACAGTATCTCTCGCTCGCACTCTCTCTTGCAGCTTCTCATTCACAGTCCCCCAGTCTGTCTTGCCCCATCTGTATTAGAGGTGGGCGTGGTTAATTGAAGGTAAGGATATCACTGAATAGATTCAGCCTTTATTAGTTCACTTACATACACTTGTTACACCGTGACATTATGCCGACCTTTTCTCATTTCAGACTGTAGTTCATCTGTTTCTCTGCAGACTTTATTCTCCTCCTTTCACCCTGATCTTCAAGGATCAGGACCCCACAGGACCACCACAGAGCAGCTATTATGTGGGTGGTGGGTCGTTCTCAGCACTGCAGTGACCCTGACATGGTGGTGGAGTGTTAGTGTGTGTTGCGCTGGGTTGGCAGGGTTAACGATCCGTACAGGATCGATGTTACCTGAGGTTACACACAGTTTGTGTTGTAGCAGGTAAAAGGCCAGAAGACACAGTCAGCGCCTAAACAGCATTTCAGCCGCAGAAGGAAACTGCAAACTCCACTGTTGTTCCTGACTAACGGATGAGGTCATGCGATAGCAGCTCCACAGCTAAGTGCTGTTTTGAGTCCATAAGAACCCCAGCTGCCTCCAACTGCTGACATCACCGAGGCAGCGCAGGGCAGCCTGCCCCCATGCTGATCACATTTCACCGCAATCTCCTCATCAACCTGATAGCACACATCTGCACACCGACAGACGTACAGACACGGATAGAGCTCATTGTTTGATTTTCCCCAAAATTCCCCCTGAAATGTGATGCTCAGAGGGGAGCTGTTACAGTGTTATTACTAATTGAGCACTTAATTATAAACCATTTCTAATAAAACATCGAATTTTACTTTAGCCCTGATGTAGTCAATCAGCCTAAACGTACTTGATGAAAGATTCCAATTCTAATTGGATCACTTACTTTTTCTAGCCTGCAGTAAAATACACGGAAAGCGGAAGTCTAGTTCAGTTGGATTGTGATTGACTATGACTGTGACATAACGAAATAGCAGAAATCAAGGCGTTTCCAAAGGATTCGTTAACTTTGTCTTGCACCAGTAAGCTTGGCTGCCTTAAATCCCAGTATGAAACTTGCCTTGGCTTTCCAATTCTTGGATTGGGAGAAAAACTGTACTTTTTTGTGTGTGTCACCGTAAGACAAGTGGGGTTCAATTCCTGGGCCAGGCAACAAAGTACACTACACCGATAAGAGCTCTTGGAAAAAACGTCTCTGTGGAACCTGCTTTAGATGTAATACAGAGCTTCAGTCGCAAATGGGAAATTTAGGTGCTACAAAGGGTTCTTTGAGTGAAGCTGTAGAAGAACCATTTTAGAATGGTTGGATTTAGAGCTTCAGGCATGTTCCTCCTAAAATTCTCTTATGTCATAACTTCACATAAAGGTTTAAAGAAATCGATGTAAAGGTTCTTAACCAACGTAAAGGATCTTGATGCTCACATCTTTTTTACTCCTCAAAAGGGTTCATTGTGAAACCAAACATGGTTCTTCTGTGCCATCAAACCCTTTTATTTGTAACAGTATAAGTGCATGCTTCAGCAGAACTGACCGTCTGAGTGTTCCCGACTGGATTGTACTTGCTGTTGAACAAAGAAAAAGAGGAAGGTGAGTTGAGGAGAGTGACGGGGAGAAGCGAGACGTACCGACTGGCTCCAAAAGTCTACATCTGTGGACGTATACAGCTGTGCGGAGCAGAGGAACAGCGCCAGAACGAGGGAAAACGAGCCCAGACTGCAGAAACACAAAACCCTGAATCACCCCAGCAACGTCCAGCCTGACCTACTAAAAGTGTTTTGATGACTCTTGCTTGTGTTGTGACCTTTCCAGGGCTAGTAAAGGGTTCTGGTTAAGATTTCATCAGCCGTTGGAGGACAGAGGTCCACTTTCAGGTCTGATCAAAGGTGTTTGGTCATAATTAATAAGTGAGGGCTGCAGGTTTAATGATTAATGCAGCACCTGAAACCCTTTAAAATGCGTAGTTGACAGCAGCTGACAAGGTCGCATCATATGTGGATCTCCAGGAAACCTGGAGGAAAAGCATCCCAGGTCTTACAGTGAAGCTTCAGCTGACATCTACATATTGAGATCTACATATTAGACAGCAAACGAACAGCTTGGTAGACCCTGTAGAGAAGTACTGCCAATAGAATAGGACTCTCTGGAGCAGATAAGCCTGAATCGGCATCATGCCTAATGCCAAGTGTGGCTAGATGGGAATAAAGCCCCCCAGAATTGAGCTGTGGAGCAGTGGAACACTGTTCTGTGGAAGTCGGGGATGAGGCGAGGAGCCGATCTCACTGACGCTCTTGATCTTCACATCATTGTTCCAACATCTAATAGAGAGCTTCCCTGTAGAGTAGAGATTTGTGCATTGTGTTTGAAACAGCGAGTGAGCATGTGTCCCAATACTTTTGTCCATACTTTTATATCTGAGAAAGCTGACTCTTTGGATCTGAGCTCTGCAGCCCAACGCCTGGGACTTCTCAGCCTTCTTTCTCTCCTCGTTTGTATTCTTTGTTCCTGTAATTTGTGCTTTTTCACATTGTGGTGTCTTCAGAAGTCCAGAGGCTGGGAAAGCCCCCCGAATGAGATTTATGTTCTTACTTCAATCACAGCCTTCACTGTTTACAAAACACGGTCTCTTCCGTCTCCTCCTGTCCACTTAGCCGCTGCGGTTGTTGCTCACAGACGAGAGCCCGAGGTTTGTTCTATGCTGATGTTTGGGCCTGTTCACTCCTCCTTCTCGTCTGGACGGGGGCCGGCGGTGTTGATACCAAACCAACAGGTGGTTTCGTAGGGTTTGGTACTGAGTGAGACAGGACCAGGACCTAGAACACCTCCGAAACTAGAACAACGACAGCAATAACAGTAACAACGGCCTGTAACTGTCACTTCGATCAGTAAACATAAGATACCTCACAGCCCCTTCAACACCCCCTCCGCTGGTGGTGGCATCTGTGCATAAACCAGTTCATTCAGAACAGAATTACTGGTTTGTCACGTCAGTCTCTTTATTGTGCAACAGCCGCTCCAACAAACAGCTATTGTGTGCGAGGTTAATTACACGCATTGTTTCTCTTTATCCACAGGCCTGCTTTCTTTCTGGCTTTCTGTACAGAAAACGTTCTGCTGATACTGAGATTTATTTTCATACACATATTCATCTTCAGTTTGTTCTGGTTTTGTGTAAGCAATGATGCTGTAATATAAACAATCGCCAGTAAAAAGCATCTGCTTTTACAGGACGTCAGGCACTTGCACTCGTTTTCAGCGCATTTCCTCCTCACTGAACCTCTCTGCTCGCCTTTGTATGCAGATGAAGCCAAAGACAGAAGCTCGTTTACTGGAAGTAGACAATTGCATTTTGAATAAATGTCATTGGTAATATTATTTTAGCTTCGGAAATCCAGATACTGCCTTCATCAGCTTCTCCTCAGTGTTTGAAAGGCGCTTGTTCAGTGTGTGACGTGATGACGGACCGACCTGCTCTTGCCCAGTTGGCTAGAAGCAGTGGAGCGGTCATTTTCATCTGCATTTGAGGTTTCCATGTGCATGCTGAAGCTCTCCTTTTTGGAAACAGTAGGACATGGCGAGGGGAAATGTGCACATCACAGTTAACAGTCAACACATTACATCACAGGTAACACATTACATCACAGTTAACACATTACAGCACAGTTAACACATTACATCACAGTTAACACATTACAGCACCGTTAACACATTACATCACAGTTAACACATTAAAGCACAGTTAACACATTACATCACAGTTAACACATTAAAGCACAGTTAACTCATTACAGCACAGTTAATACATTACATCACAGTTAACACATTACAGCACAGTTAACACATTACAGCACAGTTAACTCATTACAGCACAGTTAACACATTACATTACAGTCATGTCAATGAGAATTTCATCTAGGAATCATTGTATTTTTATTGGATCAACAACGCAAATGTGTAGTGTAACATACTGGTCTTGTTTGTATCAGGTAGCTTTGTGTAATAGTGATGTATTGTGTAATGTTCTGTAGTGTATGTGTGCAAGAGAGTGTATATTAATATGTAGAGTGTGACTGGATTTGATAGGGGAAAGAAATAGCCTGAGTGTTACCCCCCCCCCCCCACTCACACACACACACACACACACACACACACACACACACACACACACACACACACACCACTATTTGATAAATCACTATGTCATTGCTTTCTGGAATCTGTATTAAACAGGCCCTCTTCTACTCCTCTATCCTCCATCACCCCGATTCCCTTCTTTTCCTCTCCCGCCCCTCCCCTCCACTGCCGCCAGACTGGTTTATCAGGGGCGCAAGCACTGCTGCTGACTCAGGTCCAGGTTTGAATGCAGCTCAGCACCTTAAGAACAGGAGAATAAAAGGATAAATGAAACTGAAAAAAAGAGAGCATAGAGAAAGAGAGATTCTGGAGTAATGGAGTCATTAAGGTGGAACAGATGGATGTATCTTTCAGTGTCTGTGTGAGTTGGATTGGGAGGAATTTCTGAATGTAATGGAAATTCAGATCAATCCATTTGTCGCTGTTTGTAATAGTTAACATTTACTTCACCTTGAGTTCATATGGCTTTCCCTTATTCCTGCACGTGCTCGCTGTCTTGAACTGCACTCCATTCATGCCAATGAAAACACTCCAACTTGTTCTAGATGGAAGAAAGGAAGAGTGAAAGCTGGTGGAAAGGAACAGTGTGACTAAGGAGGAAAGGAAAGGAGAGAGCATGAGAACGAGAATCAGGAGCTGAGCTGTAAACAACCACTTCCAGGCTCTCTGACACATTGTTCTTGTAGCTGTAGGTGGTACATAGTGTGTGTGTGTGTGTGTGTGTGTGTGTGTGTGTGTGTGTGTGTGTGTGTGTGTAAGAGAGAGCACCTTTATCCGACATGCCAGAGCTGCAGCTCCTTACTACTTATTAGGCCTGAGGCTTGATAACATCTGGAATGGCTTAGATCACCTCAGACGCTGCCTAAAGTGTGCCGGGGGTGGGGGGTGGTGGTGGTGGTGGGGGGATGGTGGTGGTGGTGGTGGTGGTGGTGGTGGTGGGGAGGGGTCCCTCACCTGCGGTACCCACATTAACAGACTGAAATGGATGAGGGCTGTTGAGGTGTTGTGTGCTGCTTTTATCAGAAGGAGCTTTTAAGGGTGGTGCATATCAGTGCAGGTCAGAATGAGATGAAGGAGAGCAGAGACTGTGCTCTGTGTGTTTATTATCGTAGAATTTGCGTATAGAAATATATATATACACTCAAAAGGAAGAGTGGGATTGCAGTCATTATCAATCAGGGATAGGTCTGGAGATGCGACTGTTGGAATAGTGCACAAACACATTCTGAGCAACTCCATTGTAGTCTCTGGTGACACTGACGTGGTGTGAAGGACAGTCCCCATAATGGTCTGTGTGCACAGTCCTGCGTCCCGCAGCCGTCTGCCAACAGAGCTGGCACTAACAGGATGACACTGCTCGTTGAATGTCCTCAATCGTGGCTGTTGGGTCACCCCTTGCATGTCAGATTATTCGTCAGTTCTGTCTCTCCATGGTTTGTGTAGCTCAAGATCCCTCATGGCCTTCTATCCACTGCTACCAACAGCGTGCTTTGGTAGTATCTGCACAACTGGTATGGTGTGCTTCCCAGAGCCCTGTCATGAGACCCCTCTCCAACTTTTTCAATTGCTTGAATTGCTTTCAGAATCTTGCGAATGATGCTACCAACACAAGAGCACGAGTCACAATGGAAAGCACCTTATAAGGTTAATTAGATACATTGATAAGTGGTTTAGAATTGAAGAACCACTTTTGTTTCCCTAGAAATCTTTCTGTTAGAGAACCTTAAAGTGAACCAGCTGTTTGAGTGAATAGAAGCATTTTTATGGCTTAAAATGAAGAACCTTCCTTCAGCTCGAGATGAATGTTTACATTATATGAATGCTTTCAGACGCTTCAGACACGTCTCTTGTACATGCTTGACTCTTTAGCGTGTCAAAAGTGTTTCTTCTACGGCCTAAAAATCCTTTGTGGCACCTTGGGTTTCAGCATCGGGCCCCTACATGTGAGTTACAGCCGAGTGAACTGTGTATAATTAGACCAGCATGTCGTGAAAGTCTGAGGGATCGTGAGTGAGGCGGAGGAGTTGGAGCTGACGTTCCTCAGAGGTGACAGCCTTGCCTCTTTCTGAAAGCCGTTTTGTTCCTGCAGGGGGTGGAGAACCGTCTTCGTTCCTGTGTGCTCTCTGGCCCTCCTCCCATCACCCCTCTCTCCACTCTCCTGGTGGCTGAGGTTTGTCCTTGCTAGGGCACAGAGCTCTCTACTGTTTCAGCACACGGCGCCCGGCTAAAAATACACTCCACCCCTCTGGCCCTGCATCCAGTGCTCAGCGTGGGAGAGAGGGAGAGCGAGAGAGAGAAGGTAAGAGATATTCAGGGTGGAGGAGAAAAAAGGAGAGACCTTGAGCAGAGGGAGAGCTGTTCCCTAAGAGCAACTTTCAAAGCCGTGGCCGCCCACCTATCTGATGCCCCCACCCGCTGCAGCTGCAATGGCCTGTGGCATCAGTCAGTCCGCATGACTAGGTGCTGAACACGACCAGCTGACTCATATCGATACCACTGAGAGCTGAAATGTGTTAAAAGACCAATCTCATGAGAGTAGAACTCTTTGATGGTACATGTGATCACACTGATGGAGTGTAATCATCTACAGTAAGTGTAGGGGGAGATATGAGCTTCTGATGTTTTATAGAAGAAGGGTCTGGCTGTTGCATACACGGAGCTTGAACCTCATCCCAAACTGCACATCTACACTGTTAAAAGAACAAATGCTTCAAGCAGCCTTGAAGGTTCCTTGAAAGTTCCTTGGAGCAACTTAAGAGGTTCCTCGACAGTTTCAAACTGGATGTTCCCTTATTGTGGCCTTTGGTCAGGACAAGATTGATGTAGCCATTGTCCTGAAATTCCTTGAGATGCAGAAGAGAACTGCAGCTGCAGAGTTTGTTAAACAGCTGTCCAACAATTTAGGGCAGAGAAGATATCGATAATTCAATCTTCAATGGTGTGGGGTTGTGGGTTCCTTACTTGCTCGTGATTCTGTCAGTGAAGAGTTTGCGTTGGTGTTTTCTCCGTGTCCATGTGGGTTTCTTCTGGATATTCCACTTTCCTCCCACCTTCACTCATTGAGTGAGTGGGTTTGTGTACATAAGACCGTGTTATTGCCATATTGTTTTTTCTCCTTTGAGTTATTTTTGCATTTCTCGGGCCATACCTATGACAAACTACCACCCTATCCAGATATTCCTGCCTTGCGTCTAGTGATTCCAGACCCACCATGACCCTGACCATGAAGGCGCAGATAAGATGGATGGGTGGACGTCTTTAGCTACATTGAAATCTTCCAGTAATACAGAATGATATCTAGTTGGGATTAAGCTGATCAGTAGGACAGCAAGCTCTCATACCATAACAAATCATGGACCAAAGTATCATTTTGTATTGGTACTGGTAACTGGTAGCCATATCCATGAAGTTCATGTGAGTCCTGCTGTTGGAGCCGGGATGCTGAAGCCGAGCGTTGGCTGCTGCATCGTTTGACTTCAGCTTGGCCTCAGTGAATCAGTCTGCACTGTCTTTGCTGAAGGTTAGGCTAACCGTCAGACGTCCTCCGACACAGTAGACACGCACACTGGAGGTCTGCATGCTTCATTACTCTCTGCTCCTCTCTTCATATTAGCAAGGGAGGATTTCTTCTGGAGAACCGGTGGTTCCTTACTTTAACAGTGTCAGTGTAGGTCTGTATTGTAGGGAACGTATCACAGTCTGCATTATTTCACTGATAGCGATTAAGAAGAGACCTTAGGTGCCAGTAAAAGGGTGTATGGTCTACCCTGCAATGGCCTTGCGCCAAGTGTCTTGACCGAGAAGCTGCAGGTGAGACAGTGGACGGGTGGAAATGCAAATTGTACAGCACAAGTGTAACAGTTCATCATAGTGAAAAAGGATTGCTACCTTTATAACCTTTAAATATGCCACGCTTTATACCCCTCCAGGGTTGAGAACTACTGCTCTAGATTTTCAAGCAGGACTGTTTCAGTGGTATGAATGGGTGAAGACTGTGGGCCAGAACTACACCAACAGAGCAGAAGGTCAGGTGTTCCCGCAATCATCGGACTGGTTCGACGTGAATATTGAAGAGAAAGGCGTGAGATAGAGTAGTACACGGTCTGGTTGTCACAGTGATACAGTGTATCTGAGCTGCAGGCGCGGTGGATTCAAGGCAGGTTGACTTTGAGAAGAGAAACTCTTGCTTTCCCACTTCAGTCGGCCGCTTTGTCAATGAGACACTTGTGCGACTCAGTCAGAGATTACGTTACTGTCCTGAGGTCATTACTGTTGAGTCAGTTAGGCCAAGTTTACAGTAACTGCTTCCGTGGGAGTGAATATGAGTGGGAATTTGTCTTCACTGCGAGTTGGTATCAGTTCCTCCTGCTGTTTCAGGAGATTAAATTCACTCCGCTGATGAAATCATATATTTGACCAATCGGTGTGGAAAAGCATGGGGGAATGTCGGACACGTGTCGGATTTCACCTCGTCGGCTGAACTGAAGGCACTGCAGTGGTCATGACCTTTCCCAGCAAAGGTTGCTTACAGTGTGTGACGACTCATGCTGCGTTGTGCAGGTGAGGCCGGGTCTGCCAAGTCGGCTCTTGCGGGAATGTTTGCATTATGACTCATATTCTCATTGCAAAAGTCACTTAGACTTCCGTTTGCTGACGTCTCTTCGAAATGGAGTTGCAGAACGAGGGGGATGTCATCCAGACCTGAGATGTCATTACTCAGTGGAAGAAGGGCTGTCGTGGATCCCTGGCAGCGTAAATCGAGGACAAATGTTGGAACACTTCGTTAGGATTGGTCTATAGGTGTTGGGTAAATGAAGCAGTGTCTGAACACGCTCAGACAGTTAAAGCAGATCCAATAGAAAGCCTAAAGCCAGAGTTTACAGAGTTTGCTCCTTTCCTGAAGCACAATGAGCCGAGTCTGCCACTCCGGCTCGTTTCTGTCAGCATGTTCGTTGCTGCAAGGACAAGCAATTTTTTGAAGATTGTGTTCTCAGTGCTTGCGATTGCTTACTCGAAAGGAGCTCACGTATCACGTTGCAGCGAAGCCTTCGGAGGCTGGAAGTCACAATAGCGGCGGATCAGTTTCCGAAAGAGAGTGGTGGATGTTTATGAGAGCATGGCTCTGAGACCAAATAAATCACAGTGCTTTATGCCAAGAATACCAGGTGACTCAGCCCTTAAGAAACTACCGACGGATTATAGGGCTTGGATTACCTCTTTGTGTCATCATCAGTCTCCTTTCTCTGTTTTGATTCCTGCAGTCGGACAGCAGTTCCAGGATCTCCAACGTGCCTTGACAAGACTTCTGAGATCGACCAACCTTTCCAGCATGGTGACTGGTTAGTCCTAGGTCTTCAAGTAGTGCGCAGTGGAGCAGGGTTGGTGTAGGAACCTCTAGTATGATGTTTCCAGATACTCAGGATCATTCGTCATGATGATTGGACCCACTAGAAATGCGTGACTTCTGGGGAGCTGAAGCTGCTTTGAAGACAAAAGCATGTCTCGTTATAAGTGTGGTACATTGATATATGTGTTCCCTGCCTGCTGTTTCCATTATTGCTGAAGAAGAAGTCTGGAAAAAGAGCCAGTGACGGAACTTTGAAGGGGTTTGGAGCATTTTTTTTATTGTTTCTTAAAATTGAATGACTGTTTATTTCATTATTCCATACTGTTCGATACTGAACAGTATATCATAAAAAATATTTTTGATGTATTTTCTTCAAACTGGAAAAGACATCATGCCGTCTGAGAGGCGACACTGAATTTTCTCATATATTTATTCCATTTGTTTTGTTTGTTTGTTTATTTATTTTTATTAATTTAAATATTGATTTTATTTTTCTCTACCTTTGTGTGCATGTTTGTTCGTGTGTGTGTGTTGGGGGTGTGGTGGGGTGGGGTTGTTGCCAGTGAAAACATACAGACTGAGCAGCTCTACGTCACGAGCGGCGCACGTGGATAACACCGTCACGGAGCCATAAGGCAACACAGCCCTAATTTGGGGGAAATGATACATCGTGTTTATTGCATGTTTTTTGCAAACCATTCCTTTAAGATACCCTGCCCTTTCTATTTCATCCTGTCCTTCCAGAAGATTGTCATCATCACATTAGTAGTCACCCCTTTTACCCTGTGGGTAAGCCATGTATACCCACAGACGCCAGGCTTGCCTTATTAGCTGGGTCTCTAATCTCCCTCACTAACCTTTAACCTTCCCACACTTACAACTGGGAAAGTAAAGCTCAGAGAGAGCTGAGTGTGAAATTGCAATTTTCTACTCGGATGGTGCAGCAGTGCGTAATTGATATAATGAGTGGGAATTTGGGAAAAGGGAAGGGGGCGGGCTGTTGGAGTAGGGAAAACTAATTTTAAAAGGTTGCCTCTATTCCAGAGACTGCCTTTATCCTATTGTCCCTGCTCATTTCCGGCACATTCCAGCTCTTCTGCAAGTACCCTGTGGCATCCTTTTTAGTCTGATGTCTCAGTCAAGAAGACCATCCATGGACCAGACTGCAGAAGACGTACACCCCTGAAGTGCCCTCTCCATTAGTGCCTAAATGACTAACATTTTCCTAACGATGTCAGAAGGAATGCTGTTAAATCTTGGTTGATTGCCAAGCAGTGATTTTTGACAGGTCGGGCCAGCAATTATCCTGCCATCTGACCAAAGATTGGAGGCTTTAGGGACTGAAGTATCTTTTCTTATCATTGCAGAAGCAAGAAGACATAAACAGCCCAATCTGATACTACTTTCTGCTGCTTTCCGTCGGGTCTGTACATTGATTTCTTGTCAAGTGGTTCGAACAAGACATGATAATAACATAAATGCCAGTGCTGGTTCCTCCTACCATCCGTTGTCCAATCCTCACGTGCAAGAAGTGATCAAAGCAGTAGCAGGTTTTAAGACCCTGTGTGACAGTTGCCATAAGGCACAGGGGTGTATAAGGGAGTGCTGCTGCTCACTCAGGCAGGCTCCTCCCCTCTCCTCCTCTCGCCTCCTTTAGACACTTTCTTTGTTAACAGTAATTAAGTTGGCTTCCTGTTTCCCATTCTCACTTGTTCTGTTGTCAAGACAGTGTGTAGCCTGTGTGTCTCGCTTTGTGGTAAGAATTAACCCTCCAGAATGTCTGAGCTCTGCAGACAGTGTAATGACAGTCTTTCTCTCCTGGGCGTAAAAACACTTCCAACAAACGTCAAAGATGTTCAACCCCTTAGAGACTGCGCCATGATTTTGAATGGCTCATGCTGTAAACAGTGAAGCTGTTCCTCCCTGCTGGACAGCCCCTCGAGAAAGCAATATGTGGGCCTCCGAGTGGCTAGCCCCAGGATGTGAGGATCACGGGTTCGAATCCCGTGTCACAATGCTTGCCATCAGCAGCCGGAGTCTGAGAGAGCAGAATTTGCCATGCTCTCTCTGGATGGGTAGATGGCACTCTCTCCCCACATCACACAGGCGTCTGTTAGCTGTTGTGATGGCATGTCTAGGAAATGTCTTAACAACCCAAAAGGGATGTTGGTAAAGCAGTACACTGACCACTTTCACACCTGATCGTCTGAACCAAGGTTGGTGTTTTTGTCACACTGTTTAGGCTTGGTTGATTTCACACTGCAGTTTGAAAAACTTTACTGCATCCCATCATCATTACGTACTGGCTTTGTCACCTTGGACCTGGCATCGATTAGTCTGTAGAGGGGTGCATTTGGCATTTTGTCAGAGCGGCGATTTTTGCCTTTCCAGGTGTTGGGCCCAATTCTATATTCCTTCATCCATGCATGACGTGAGTCTGATTACCATCAGATTCTTTTAGTTTTTGTTCATAAATAAGAGTTAATCTACAGTTACAGTAGATACAGGACTTGTCACTATAATTTTGTGCACCCATATTGCCACATGATGGCTGTGCACACAAAGGGAACACAGGTTTCTGGACAGCACCCTTTCTTATGTTTGATTTGTGATGATATTCTGCCTCAGTGTTCTATATTTGGTCTGAAAGTCTGTTTGCCGTCTGTTTTCCATGGCACGTTTCACATACGCTGTTCTGGTTCAGAACAATTTGCAGGGTTCTTCTGTTGAAATGCTGAAGGATGCTTTTCAACAGGAAATGATGTATGTAATATAGACAAAGGTATTGGGACACCTGATTATCTCAATGTTGAACAAAACAAAGTTGAAATTAAACATGTCAGTGCCAGTTTAGGGAATCCTTGTGATGGACATTTTATCCTGAAACCCCGCAAGGCTCTATCCTTGGCCCACTTCCAGGAAGATAGGAAAGTCTCATGATAGGTTTCTGATTTTCCTTGACACTTTCTGGACAGAAAGGACCAAATGTCCAGACCAAAAATGTACACGTGAAAGCACCCTTAAGAACTACAACGGACAGATGACGTGGTTATGCCTTTCTATACATAGGTAAATAGAAAGGTCTTCATATTGAGCCTAGTCATTATGGTCACCACTGTGTGGAAATGTAATGTTCAGAGTTACTATAATTACCAAACGGGCCTTTTACTGCTGCACCCTGCAGGTTCACTCTACAGTCAAACTCCAAGGAGAGACCAATACAGGAATATTTCAGTATTTGAGTTCTCATCGCTCTCACTAAGTTAGTAAAAAGAGAAATATCCACTATGATCACATATCCATGTGCAGGCTTATGCCAAGAAACAAATGGACCAAAAGGAATGTATCAGAATGCCATTCATCCACCAGACCTGGGGAAAGGGTACAAAAGGCAAGGCTGAACATGGAGCTGAACCTGAGAACAAATGCTTCCCGCTGGGAAATGCCTAGATTAAACATGCCTCTGCCAGACGTTGTGGCCCAGTGGGGATCCTTGTGATGGATGCTTTATCCCGGAGTCCCCCAAGGCCCTGTCCTTGGTCTGCTTTAGAATTCCAAGAAGACAGGAGTGTTGCATGATGGCATTCTGGTTTCCCTTGACACTTTTTGGCCTAGATGCGGTGTGTGGCGATGGCAGGTCCTGATCAGGGGCCAATTGCGGGGGCTTCAGGGAGCAGGCCGTCAGCCAGTCTCTCGCCTGTCGCTGTGCCCTGCTGGCCTGGGGTGTTAACCTCGCTAAGCCCTCGAGCTGCAGCTCAGCAGGATCCGGGAAGGAGAAAGAGCAGATCAGGCTGCTTTTAAAAGAATAAGGGATGATGCTATAGCATCGTGTGTGTGTGTGTGTGTGTGTGTGTGTATCTTTGCTTTTCTCTTTTTCACAGAGTGTCCCTTCAGAATCTAGCTCATTCAGAGAGCCGGGCATCTATTTTGCTGTTTTTCATTGAGAAGGAACATGAACGAGTTGACCTTTATGGAAAGAGAAATTATATTCTCCTAGTGCTTCAAACCTGACAAGCCTTTCTCTTTTCATGTGCAGGGTTCTTCTCTCTAAATGCTGAAGCCTTGAAGGATAGATGCTGTTCTGGACTGAGTTTGATGTAAATGATACGGACAAAAGTATGGGGATAGCTGCTCATTCATTGTTTCCTCTGAAATCAAGGGTATTAAAAAGAGTTGGTAAAAGGTATTAAAAAGGAACATTGGTGTGAGGATTAGATTGACAGTTAGTTATGTCAGGATGTTGGATGACCACCACCCCACCTCATCTCCCAACTCCCCCAACTCATCCCAGAAGTACAGATCACCATCATTCCAGAGATTGTATTTCACGGTTCCACTGCTCCACAGTTCAGTGCTGGGGGCTTTATACCCCATATAGCCCACGCCTAATATCCCAGCTGGCACGTGACTGACCTTTAACGTTGAAGTGCAGTTGAAATATGTCAGTTGTTGCTTCAATTTTCCTATGATGGACATTTTATCCTGGAGTACCCCAAGGCTCTGTCCTTGGTCCACTTTCGAATTTCAGAAGACAGGAGAGTTGCATGATGGCATCACTCTTTTTGGCCTAGCTGAGGTATATGCACTGTCCACAAACATTTGGACATAGAGCGCATTTTGCTTATTGGCAGGTTTGTGGCTTAACGATGATGATGTTTCTCGATTTACAGAAGATTTTGGATTTTGTTACATTCATGAAATTGTTTAGAACGTTTTTCTCAATGCTTTTTTCACAACCTAGTACTGAAGCAAAATCAGTCTTTTGAAGTATCACTTTGAGCAGTTGGGTGATCTCACTATGAATAGAACTTCTCTTTGGTCTGATTAATGGAACGCCATTAAGGGTAAACTGGTCAGTGACTACTGCAGTGTTTGTCAGTTTGTCATCATGACTATGGAAGCCGGTTTCAGTTTGGCACATCATGCCATGGAAAGCTTTCTGAGCTTGTCAACTCTTTTGTCAGGCTTTAAGACCATCCGGCCTCCCCCCTCCTTCCTGTGGTCTTGTAATCAAGATTTATCTGTGCTGGGGGCAGATGGTTTGCCTGAATCCCCCCTTGCCTTCCCTTCACCCTCCCTCGCATATCCTGGCCTGTGAGTTTGTCTAGACTACAGTGATCCCCCAGCCATGGAATAACCCCCCCTCCCCTTGTCTTTGACCACTCCACCCCCCACCCGGATCCCTGAAGAATTGGGGTCATCCATTCTTCGATCGCTCTTGCAGGGCTTGAAGTAGCCTGACACATGGTCAGAATTGCTGGAGCCTGAGTTCTGTGCCAGTGGTCAGGTTTTGAAAAAGGTGTCAGAGAAAGTAATGCTTTGCCAGAGACAACGCAATAGCTTTGGCCGAAATTACATTTTGTGGCCTTTTCTGTCCAGGACCCACAGCTTTCTAAAGCTTTTTGAGGGAAACTTCTCCCTGGTACAAAGAAAGCCTGGGAGAAGAGAAAAGGCAGCCGCCCTTAATTCAAACCACAAGACTGGAGAAGAATAGAAGGGCAGGGATGACGCGTCTGCTCATTATCTGCCGTCTCTTGGTTTTGGCTGGACGGAGCGTGGGGACACGTGTCTGTGTCTTTTGTGGAGTCGGCACTTGAGATGGAACCTATTCATGGCCGGCCACAAGGCAGCCATTGAGAGCCCTTGGCCTGCTGGCCCTCATTATCTGCATTGTTGCATGCCATTACACCTCATTTTGGCTTGCCCCAATAGAGGGATCGCACAAAGCCTGCAGTGTCGGGGAGACCATTCTTGCAGCACAATGCCCTTGTTCCAATGCCCTGGAGTTATTTCCTTTACTCCATCAGAAGCTCTCGGTATCCACCTGTTACCTTTGTGACAGTGTGACCAATAGGGATGTTACATGGTCACATCTTAGCTTGATGAGGTGATCCATTTCCTGTTTCATACAGCAAACACCTGTGTTGTGTTCTTCTGCAGTTTTCCAGAGCCTGGTGTGACATGATCAGCCATGTTGCGTCTTGTGGAGATGTTATTCAGCAATAAATGATCTTGGTTCATAAGCCCAGTCTGCGAGTTTGAGCTTGTCTGAGCCAACGTCTCCTTTATTTACTTTTGCTCTTTTCTTCTTTGTCATTCTCTTTCCAATTCCCTGTGTCATCCGTCTTCTCCTGCATTTCCAGCTCTCTCTCTCCCAGCTTCATCCATATGCAGATCTCTCGCTTTTCTGATACAGCTTTGCATACGTCACCCATCTCCCGTTCCCTCGGCCTACGTGCTGTGTAGCCCCATCCACAGCCCGAGCGTGTGGGAGTCATTCGCTGCCCTTAGACTGAGTGAATAACCTCTCCATCTATCTATCTTTCCATCCATCCATCTACCCACCCACTCTCTACAGCTGACTCGGAGGGACAGGCAACACACCAGCCATTTCGTAATGTTAATGTTAAAGCAAGGGTTATTGGCTACAATTGGAATTATGGATATTATCCCAAATACTGATGATTGTAGTGTTGCCACCGGTGTCAGACAGTTTGAGGAATGATGCACAATGAAGCGTAAATGGAAATCCAAACTTAACCTTCCAAACCTCGCTTCTCATGGAGGACCCCCGGTATATTGGTCAGGCAGGGGTGTAGATACAGCTTGGTTCCTGGCTCTTGGAGACTGTGGTGGAACATCTCTCTAATGCAAGTGATGAGCAGGTGTTCCTCCAGAACCCTGTAGTATACAAAGAACCATAAACCACAAATGTGAACATTAGACCAGCTTCTTGTAGACCCAACAGATATAATACCAACCAGCCAGAGGAGCTCACTCTTGGCTTTGGTTGTGTCCTGTTGGAAGAGTGCCTGGTTTGGTGTCGGGATTGTGTCAAATCTGCCACTGGAGTAGAGACTACAGTGTTCCCTTCCAAAGCTCTGAAAAGGTAGCGGTATGATACAGTGACCCAGAAAAACCCACCCCATCCCTCACAGTAAACGCTCTGATCTTGCGAGGTACCTGATAGTGAATGTCTGGGATGGCAAGGATTAAAGTCACTCGTTATTCTGACAGCGTGGGGGTTCTTCAGAGGAATAGAAGCGTTTAGTTATTGCCTCGGTGTCCCAGGGTGTGCAAATGTGTGCAAGCGTATCTTTTTTCCCCCCACATTCTGGTAGACTTGCAAGATCGTCGTGGTGTAGATGCGGAGGTTTGAAGCAGAGAGATTCTCTTCTGTATGGAACTGGAACACTTTGTACCCTTCCAGTGCGCTGAATCTCGGCAACCAAGTCGATGTGTCATTATATCTGTCTTTCTTTCTGTCTCTCTCGCTTCTGTCTCTCCCTTTTCCACATCCCCCTGATATCCCTTGACTCAAAGCGCTCCGGCAAAGTGTCTGCCTGCATCGAACAATATGTTCGACTCAGACAGCACTCGACAACACCCACTCAACATGAAACGGGCCTGCAATGAGCAGTTCCTGCCTGCCACCTCAGTGCTCACTGCAACACATCATGTTTAGTCAAATGTACAGTATTAATACCTTCTGCCTTTCTGACAGGATGGAGACCTGAACCACCACAGAGCAGGTATTTTGTGGATAGTCAGTGGAACAGACCAGTCAGTGGACCAGACACAGCGGTGCTGCTGGAGTGTTTAAACACCGTGTCCACTCACTGTCCACTCTATTAGACGCTCCTACCTAGTTGCTCCACCTTGTAGATGTAAAGTCAGAGACTAATCTGTTTCTGCACAGTTTGTGTTGGTCATCCTCTAGTCCTTCATCAGTGCTCACAGGATATTTCTGGTTGGTGGACTGTTCTCAGTCCAGTAGTGACACTGAGGGGTTTAAACACTCCAGCAGAACTGCTGCCTCTAATCCACTTGTACCAGCACAACACATAGTTACACACCCCCATTGTGTCAGGGTAACTGCAGCACTGAGAATGACCCACCACCCTGGGATCCTGTGAGTGTAGTGAGTGTAGAAACATGGAGGTGATCATGCTATGGCTGATTGGTGTACCAGTGTAATTCCATGTCTAGAGAGCATTGCTACTGCTTGGTTCTATAAATCACAGAGCACTTTGGAGTGTTTATTGAGTGCCGTGATTCTACTAAAGCTGGTGGTTCAGCTGTAGATCTTTCAGATATGGCTGTAATACTTTATAATCCGACAGTTGTGGGACCTTATTTTAGGGGTGTAATGGTAATGATAGTGGACAACACGCTCTCCACAGAATAAGGTTCGGTTTTTTTAAGTGCGTCTCCTAGGGGGCTTACCAGGGCAATTTGTGATTCCTGGATGTACTGGGCAGACCAGACAAAGCATGCTGACCAGATAAAGTTGTCCAACCAAGCACAGTTAAAAGCCATTTTTAAGAAAATATGAATTTTTAATAGGCTATAAAACCCCAGTGTATGCATTTGTACCTCTCTAGCTGTTGCATGGCTGACATGCTGTTTAACATAGATTCACAAACATTGTTGTATATTATTACCATTTTATTGACTGTTCTTGGAAAAGATATTGGAGAATTATGGGGAATGTAGTAAATTAGTAATATAGTACTTTGTGCCTAAAAGTCCTAAAACAAGATAAGGAGAACCCATTCAAACAAATTAGACAGACGTATTACACTTGTTCATTTATTTATTGAAGAAAGTGATATATCTGTGAGGCCAAAATATTATATCAACAAAACATCTATCAGACAATGATGAGGACATTGATTTCAAAATATCAACTTTATTCATCTTTATGACTTGTGTCCTTAGGGTCGTTGTCTTGCTGCATGACCCGCATTCTCTTGAGATTCAGCTTATGGACAGATTTCCAGACATTTTCCTTTACAATTTGCTGGTACAATTCAGAATCCATTGTTTTATCAATGGTGGAAAACCATCCTGGACCAGATACAGCAAAACAGACCTGAACCATCATACCACCACCACCACGTTTTACAGATGGGAATTTTTTCCAAACACAACACTTCTCCTAAACCAGGATCTGCTCACAAAACTTTGAACAGTGAAAGTGCTTTCCTTCTTGCAGCATTTCCATGCACATCGCTGTTGCTCTTGGTGTGATCTTTGCTGGACTTCTTAGAGATGGTTTCGTAATCTTTTCCAGCCTGATGAGCATCAACAGCTCTTCTTTCGAGCTCCTCAGAAATGTCCTTTGTTCATGCCACAAACATGTTCTGAAGATTTAAATGAACCAGGACACTCAGATTGTCTCCCACTGATTGAAAACACCTGCCTCTAATTTCACCTTCAAATGATCTGCTGATCCTAAAGGTCTGGAATATTGGATCATTTTCCTCAATCAATAAATAAACGAGTATAATATTTTGTCTCATTTGTTTGATTTTATTCTCCTAATGTACTTTTAGGACTAGTGTGAAAATCTGACGAAGCTTTAGCCCAAAGTTATGCAGAAATATAGAAAAACCTTAACGGTTCATGCACCACTGTGTTCTGTGGCCTTTGCATTTACCCTCCCCAGCTGTTGCCCTCCCAAAAGGGCAGTTTAGGAACTTTCAGACCTTCCTGCCTGATAGTCCTTGCACACAAAAACAAGGTAGCTCACTAGGACTGCGATAGGTCATGGCGTTTTCTCAAAAGGAAAAGGCAGAATGGAAGGAGCTGGAGGAGAGTGAATGGACTGGGGCTACAGCAGAGGGAAATGGTTCTGACAGCAGGCCACTGCTCCAAGTCTTTCCCCGTCCATACCTGTTTGCTTGGCTGGGTTTTACTGTTGTGCCTTCCTTCTTTGTTTTCCCTGCCCTTTCTGTCTTTGTGACTTCCTCTAGTGATGGACATCTGGAGTAATTCTTTGACGAATATTGGGACTAAGTATATGTCCTACAGTTCAGTACGTTCCAAACATGTTCCTCGGGTTCCTGCTTTATTTGAATCTGTAGATGATCTGCAGCTGACCAGTCATAAAGTCAGATTGTCTTGACCAACCTTCCTGCCCTCTAGATAAGACATTTTCTTCTCCAGTTCTGGAGATATTGAGCTGCTCTTTCAGAACCTGCTAGGCATTGCTTTCTTTTGCTGTATTCCTCCTCTTGTTCTCTCTTTTCCCCTCTTTTTTCCTGCCTCAGTAAACACATGAGGGGGGTTGTGCCATGCGTCCACAGCTCAAGCCTCATCTATGTTGACTCGTGTTAACGTTTGGCTTTGCGTGTTAATGGATGCGTAGGTGTATCTTACACGGTACATTTACACACAAGCTGGCCTCTCTGGAGAGCCATGCTGCACGGCACAGACTCCGGTCTCCTGACAGGTGTGCTTTGCATTTAACATCTGACTCTAGTGCACTTCTCTAGGGACGGGATTCTGCACATGATGACTGATCTTGTGGTAATTATGCAGTCATTGACACTTGTTTTCCTGTGTTTTTACCCCCGCAGAAAGCTGTCCAGGAAAAAGTCTGCAGGAGATGGGAGTTGGGCTTCTGGCCACAAGTGAGACCAATTACTCCTGTCCGTCGCCGTGTCCTACTCTCCCCTGAGACCCACCACTCACCACTCATGGTGAGGCACCTTTTATTCTGATCTGGTCTGTATGACCCTACACATCATACAGAGAGTTGCTTATGTCCCCTTCCTATCAAAGTAGGCGGTTCTTGGCATCAATGAATGGATAGGACTCACTTGTAATTTTGGGGTTAATGTGATCTTGTGCTGCACAGTAACTCAAAGCTGGATGACTTCACACTACACGAAAACTCACCTGCAGTGACAAACAAGGATGGTTGGTCTGATGAGTGATCTTGCAGTTTCCCATTGGCAGGGCCAGCGCTTAGACAGTTGCGCCACCTGGGTGCCCGTTATGGCCACTGCATAGAGACACATTAAAGACATATATAAAGAATTTGCTCCAAATTCTGCTTTCAGCTTTTAGTTCTGTTGTGTTGGGATTATGAGAGTTCATTTTACATAGTTAAAGAACAAGTTTTAGACGAAAGCTATGATAGTGTAAATAGATACACGGCTGAATGTAATTTCATTTCTTAATTAAGGCCGCAGTGGACTGTCTAAGTAACGTGTTGTCCAGCACAACAGAAATAGACAATGCTGTTATTGTCCAGCCTATTAGCCGAGTGAAGGGCCTCCTCTGGCCTGGAATGTCATTTTGAGGTCAAGGCTTTTAATGCACTTCTTTCAACAAGAGCACAACCTCATTAGTGTGGCTAGAAGTAGCAGTTGTCTGAACAATGAGATGCATGTTGTATGTTGTAGCGTTTTAGTCACACTTACCCCTTATACTCTTTTCTCACTGCAGAGTGTTCTGCTCTATTATCAACACTCGTAACACACCTGAGTCATATCGTTAGGTCATTATTAAACCCATCTTGAGTGGAATCAGATGTGACAACAGGGTCAACATGAAACTGCCTCCATGAGTGGAGTTGGAGAACATGACAAACGAGACAGTTACCATAGCAATACCCCTAAACCTACTATAGTTTGCGCAATACTATACAAATTCAACAGCTTGTGGTTTCAGTTGGGATGCTTGCTTGTGAACTGACCATATGTACCCTAATAGTGTCAGTTCACTGTGCGACTGCATGCACCATACCATGACCCCCCCCACCATGATTCCCATACCGTGACCCCCTACCATGATTCCCATATCGTGACCCCCTACCATGATTCAAATACTGTGACCCCCCCTGCTGATTCCATGCCGTGACCCCCTACATGATTCCCATATCGACCCCTACCATGATTCGATACTGTGACCCCTACTATGATTCCCATGCCGTGACCCCCCACCATGATTCCCATGCAGTGACCCCTGCAGTTCCCATATCATGACCCCACTATGATTCCCATAGCGTGACCCCTACCATGATTCCCAGACTAGGCCCTACCATGATTCCCGTACTGTGACTCCCTTACTGTGACCCCCTCTACCGTGACCCCTGTTCCATGGCACCCGTACCATGAACTTCAGAACTAATTATTTTGAACTATGCTTGGCCACAATATACTACAACGTGGTACTTTACTGGTTTATATGTTCATACTTAATACTGTTTGTTACCACTAGACTGTAAAATGCTAATCTAGGTACTAGATGCTGACTGTAAATTTCAGAAATGTGGTACTAGATCCTGACTGTTAAATGCTACACTTGGTACTAGATTTTGACTGTAAATTGCCAAAACATGGTACTAGATCCTAAATGTAAATTGCTAAATCTTGGTACTATATCTCATAACTACTATATCGCATAAACTTGGTACTAGATCCTGAGTGTAAAATTCTGAAACCTGAGCGTTACGTTGTACTTTATTTTGAGCAGGGCATGATGTAACTCGTTACTATGTTTTGAACGTGATGTGTTAAACTCAAGACTACTGTGTTTTAATCATAACATGCTGTAACTTGGTACTGAGAGTGAGTTCACCCTGCGGGTGACAGTAACAAAGAAAACAGACTATTACAATGAAGACTGTATTTGTGGCCTCCGCGGGTGGCTGTGTAACTGCGGTATGTGGTTAGACCTGTTCCTGGCTTTTAGGTGTGCACATCCAGCCCTGCAGACTCCAGAAGCATCATGCATTAGAATCATCTGGGCTCCATAAAATCTGGAGGGTGAACGTTTTAAGTGGAAGGCTGTGTAATGCAGTTCCTGTCCATTTGGAGCCGACCCAGCCTTACTCTCTAGGAGCTGTATAAATCTGCATTCACTCCGTTCCAAACAATTCATTCTGAGTGCAGCCATCAAATGCTTATAGTCCCCAAGACACGGCACCTTTGGCAAAGCCGACCGGGGGGATGTATGATAGTTCCATATGTTTCAGAGCTGAAGAACGTTTGTAAGCTCTTACACCCATTCGGTAGCACATGCTTTCATGCTGCAGGATGGAGTGCGCTCTCAATTTAAGGGCCGATTGAAAGGGGAAGGAGGCATTAGAGTGTGCGCTCTAATCAAACCGTGGTGCGGTGCTGCAGTTAGGCTAATAAATATTTCGTTTGGACTTGGTTTCCTGCCTTTAAGTGAACATCTGCAGACACTTTGGCCTAATCTGTGTAATGATGCAATGTTGGTATTTACTAGCTGTGCTGGGTCCCAGCTTGTCTCTGCAGGGAGATGTCTTTAGGAGAATATGAGCTGGACTTTCTGAGCCTCTTGAATGGACGTAGTTGTACTACATACTGCAGTTGTGGTGCAGTTTACTCAGAACTGGGTTCCGTACAGAACTTTAGGATACATACATTAATATATAGATTATAATTCATTTTAAACATAAAATTAGGGTCAATTATTATTTTTATGATCAATTATTCTTATTTCATAAATTTTGGAATAACACTTGTTTGCAATTAAAGTTGTTGATCATTTCGGAGCTGATCAGGCCGGCACAGTTCTGGAGTAATCTCAGCCCACTCCTCCGTGGAGATCTTCCTGCAGAACCTCCAAGTTGTCTAGGTTCTTTGAGCATCTCTTGTGGATCCACAAGTTTTCAGTTGGGTTAAGGTTGATCTTGGCCGGGTGCTTGGGGTCATTGTCCTGTTGGAAAAAGAAACGATGACCCATCTTAAGATCCTTGATGGAGGAGGGAAGGTTTTTGGCCAAAATCTTCAGGTAGGAAGTGCTATCAATCTATCCGTGGATGCGGAGCAGATGGCCAGGCCTCTTGGCCGAGAAGCAGCCACACAGCATGATGCTGCCACCACCATGCTTGACTGCAGGGATGGTGTTCAAAAGACCTCATGAAGGCTTTTGGCCGATTAAAGAGTTTGATGTACAGATATACACTCCTCTCATCATACAGCTGCACGTTGTAGTTCTATGATTACAGACTGTAGTCTATAATATAGTTTATTCTCCAACTTTCACCCTGTTCGACATCCTCCATTTTTTTTAGATTTTACGATGCCAGCTATTTGAATTTGTTGACCATGTGATAGAAAAGGAAAGCTAGCAGGGCTCTTTTCAGGAAGGTCCACTGGGAAGGTTACTTTCCATTCTGGAAAAGCAACAGCAGCACAAATCTTTCATCTCCTCGTTGATGTCTGTTGGTCTGAGCGGCTTTTGGAGAGCAAACATCAGCAATCAAGAGGACCAACCAATCCTTTTGACGTCAGTTAAAGTCTCTAGCATGCTGAGACTGCATCCGTCCAGACATCTAACTCGTTGCCATGCCTACCGGAGACAACAGAACTGTAACTGTAACAGAATATACTGTTTATTTGATTACGTAATGCCCTCATATGCACTGCAGTCCTGCACTGTATTAAAGCATTATTGAGGAATCAATCGTCTGATGTGATTGAAGATTAACCTTGATTATTATTGGATTACACAAATATGTTGGTTCATCCAAACACCCACAGAAAGGCTGTGAGCTGATTGGTCAGGATGCAGAACGGACCCAGTCGAACCCCTGTGATCGGTTATGCAGCTCACTTGCTGGTCGTGAACATCTGTGATGTCAGAAATGTAAAGCTCCGATAAATGTTATGTTGTCTGGCACCGTCTAAGCGGAAGACGTGCTGATTTTAAAGTGGATCTTCTATAGAACGTAGTGGGTTTAAAGGGGTCAGTGTCTGTGCAGTGACTTTGGTTAGGTCCTGTCAAAGCAATGCATCATTGCAGAGTCCGCTTGGGGCTCGTCTAATTATCCACGAAGCTGTCCATCCATGAAAAAGGCGTTTGACTGTGAAATTGAGCCGGTGTGGTGTTTTTCTCGCTTATTTATTTATATACACGAACAACACGAGGCAGCTTCAGACGCTCGTAATGACCATAACAACAGCAAGAGCACAGCCCAGGATTATGAGGGATTATTACCTTTGATCTGCTCCAAAACAGGATGGGTGCTGGGGGGAGGCAATTAAGAAAGATGCGGCCAAACCCCCCCCCCCCTCAAACACACACACACACACTCTTCACACACTCCTGAGGGCCCCCAGAGTGAAATGAGCAAGAGAGAGAGGACGAGAGTGACTGTTGCAGTGGATGTCACGTGGAGACAGAGAGATACTCTGGAATAAATGCTGCCCAGTCGCCTGCCGAGTTGTGTTTTACAGCATAAACAAAAAAAGATATTTACTGTCGAGACAAGCTGCCGTCACAGCACAACGGCCTTCAAAGAGTTCGGGACCAAACCGGAGAGGGACTTTTTCAGGGAATTGAATTTGGCCGCCTTCTAACGAGTGGCATTTCCACGAGACAGAGTAAATAAGATAATCTGCACTTCCCTCGAGTGTGTATATGTATTGGTGTGTGTATCAGTGTGTGCATTTGTGTCAGCGTGTGTGTATTGGACGATAATACCGTTTGGTGTAGAAGCAGCATGGCCTGGTTTTAAATTCAGGATTTCTCCTAGAAAAGCAGTTTGGGAAAGGACTAAGCCCCTCAGAATGGAGCCAGAGGTGTGAATTGCACAGACAAGCTGCTTCTGTTACCCAAAAACTTTTTATCTTTAAATGTCAGCTTTACAGGAGAAGGAAAAAAATATCCTCAGTGTTTGATGGAAGTCAGTGTGGAAAAATGTTATTCCGAGTCATTTTGGGGCATAACGATGGCTCAGCGGTCTAGGTCTGCACTGTGATCCAGGTTCAGTTCTCGGGTCATGCTGCTCTCTTCTCATGTCACACTGTGCAATGCTGGGCACAACTATCTGTTGGACATTGCACTAGAGATGGGGACCCAGAATTGGAGGACGTATGTGTTTTGGAGTTCTAACGGGGTTGGGTTATTGGTACTTCCAAACTTGGGATAACAAAAAATCAAGGTGGACCATCTGAGATACCTAAGACAAGACATATTTTGACACACCTGTTGGGTTGCCAACTGTCCTATTAAATATGGAATCAGCCCATAAAATATGAATATAGAGATCTTATGTCCCGTAATTGTCATAATTGTCCTTAGGAACCCAGATAAGGAATATGAACCTGACTCATATCTGATGTCCAAGCCTGTCCACTCCTGATGTTCACACTCTGGTCCTGTCAGGTTCAGGTCTATGTTTGAAGCTCTCTGCTGTATCCGTCTCAGGTTGTTTCACTTAGATTTGCTCTTGATGGCTTCCTTGGTGGAAAACTAAATTAAAGACAATTGGATGACTCCATGACGTTCCCGGTCAGACAGCCTGCGTCCAATTTCCCAGGGGTATCAGTAATTAAGACCATTTGAGCTGCTAGAACCTTCCGACTGATGCTTTCTCTCGGTTCCCTGAAAGTTGTAATCTTGCTCCATAATGGCCTCAGTGGTAGACTAATGTTCAATAGCTTCAGTAATGCTGTCCCCTGATAGCATTCAGATGCAGATCTCACTGCCATGTGTTCACAGAGAAAACCTAACAGCGTGGAACATATTCAACGTCTCATTTTTGGACACCCCCCTGTACTCGGCCACTCAGCCATGACAGACTCACCACCTGCGATGGAGTCACAAATCTACCCTGAGCTATTTAAGTCAAGACATCTGTTTCAACTGTCTGCTGCCTTTAATTGTCTCCATATTTTTGGACACCAGGCACCGAGAGCCATTACAGCCTTTAGGATGGAGAGATCTCATCTTTTTTCCACTTCCTCTGAAGAGCTCGTTTTGGCATTGTGCTCACACTGATTTCTCTCATTCTTCACTCTTTCATCCTTCTAGTCTTCATACATGACTAGACACAATGGGGCGGGGTTAGGATCACACGTTAGGAAAAAATAATAGCAGAACCTGAATGAAGAGAAGGACATTAGTGAACAGTAGAACCTTCTTCTTCCACGATCAGATTCATATGTCTCTTATCTGATCCAGCATTTTCGGCTGAAATCAGCCTGAAATCAACCCAAATCCATATCAATAACTTTAATATTTGTAGCCCTGCATGTTTGAACAGTCACACACTGAGAACCATAATCCTGTCTGCTATGAGAAGAATGAATGAGAGGGGCTTCAGAAAAGCAAGGGGTCTGGATTCTGGCTCATCTCCGGCACTTTTATCTGCTGCTCCATAAACAGCGAACAGTAAACACAATGTTGTTTATGGAGGAGCAGATTTGTTTGGGAGCTGCTCACAGACTCTAGAGGAGCTGGGAGTGGGCGATGTCACTGTGGGGGTCCACCAGTATTTCCATCAGCCTTGTTGTGGGTGGCTTTTGCCAGCTTCTCAGCAATGTCTCCGAGGTCTGATTGGTCACCTAAGCCTCAGCTAAGGGGAGATTCTGAGACTTACGGATGCTGATGGTGAACGTTCAGAATCACACTTGCACGACAGTCTACTGACGTTCTGTAAACACTGTTGTCTACAGCAGCGTGGCCTGGTGGTTTGGAAACCAGCCTTGTGACTGGAAGGTTCGCTGAACTGGCAGAACATGACTGAAGTGCCCTTGAGCAGGGCTGACCACCGCTCTGGGCAAGTGTGCTCACTGCCCTCTAGTGTGTGAATTCACTAGTGTGGATGGGTAAAGAGCAGAGGACAAATTCCCAAGGGTGCACACTTCCATTGACGTTATGTAAATTGCTTTGCTTGGACCTCGTTAATGCCATTGCATAGAGATGTCTATGTGACTGTCTTTGTGAGTCCAGCTTGGCACATGGATTGAACAGGACATTTACTGGACAGTTCAGCTGTGATGCAGCACCTACAATCCTGTAAATGATGGTAATGAGCTCTAGGACTGTAAGTTAATGGCCATCTCCATTAATATACTGACTGCCCAGTCCTAGTGTGCTGCTAATGGTGTTAGAGGGAACGACTCTGTGGTGTTTAAGCTTTGAACTCGGACATCAGTAAGTCAACCTTCATTCGAATTCATTATAATGACGTGACTGAATAATAAAAAGAAGTCCCTTTATAAACCCCATTTTATATTTTAGAACCAAGAACCAAACGGTGATGGCTAGACAACTGGGTCACATCACCTACAAAACGTCAGGCAGGTTTTGTGGGGTGTTCTCGGTATGCAGTGGTCACTACCTACCAAGTGTGGTCCATAGAAGAGCAAGTGGTGAACTGGTGACAAGGTCACGGGTGCCCGAGACTCACTAAAACTCGTGGAGTTCCCACCTCTGCTGCTGATGTCTTGGTGCCAGATACCACAGGACACCTTCAGAGGTCTTGTGAAGTCCACGCCTTCCATCTCAGAGCAGATTTTGATGCAGAAGAGGGACCAACACAGTATAAGGCAGGTGGTTTTAATGTTGATGGAGTTTGTGAGGGTTTAAAGGTGAATATTGACGTTTTTCATCGCAGTTCTGGCCTCCATCAGAACCTCACTGTGAAGTTCTTTCATTTTCGTGGTTTGCCCTTACCAGTGGTCCTTCTAGCACCCTCTGACAGGCAATTAGCCATGACTTAGCAGCTATTATGCAATTATTTGACCACAACTATGCTCTCTGTAGTTCAGTGTTGGGTTACGGGGGAATAGTTAGCCCCTTACAAAGTGCTCTTTTTGCCCCCTTCTCTGAAACACTGCCAGTTCGTGTCCTCTGCATGCTGGCACCCCTCCAGCTCAGTGTGTGCTTTTAAAAAGCCAAGTATTTTTCTTTTCTTGCAGCAGCTGAATGAGTCGTCGCAGAGAGGACCGTGCTCAGATCGGAGCACGGAAGGGCAGTGGTCAGGGTCAAAGGACATTTCAAACCCAGCAGTTTGAGGGGACAGCAGTATGGCGGTCAGTGGGAGAGTGGAGTTTGGCTGGAGAGATCACTGGCACAAGCTGTTAAATTAGTTAACCCCTTGAGCCCCAGAATTATCTTCAGATTTAATTGTAAGACTTTCATCCTTTAACCCCTATGAATTATTCACTATCCGGGCTAAACGATTCAGAATCTAGTATGAATTATTCAGTTTACACTATGAATGAGTCAGAATCTAGTATGAATTATTCAGTAACTACAATGAATTATTCCCTCTACAGTGTGAATGATTTACGATCTACAAATTATTCAATAACCACTATGAATTTTTCACTATCTGCTATAAAAGATTCATAATCTGCTATGAATTATTCAGTTACACCCATGAGTTCAAAATCTTCTCAGATTTATTCAGAAACCACCATGAATTACTCATTAATCACTATATGCTTCAGAATCTACTGTCTTATTATGTAACCACTATCAGATCTTTCCACTATAAAAGAATTTAATAATAATTGTTCAGTAATCAGATTATTTATCAGAAGCTACTATAAGGTCGGTTCAGACCTCAGAGACCAGGATTGAGACATTCTTGTTGTGATGGACACATGGAAAGAGACTCCAAAGAGACTCCTCTAAAAAGACTACATAGGTAGGAGAAAGTGGAGTTAGGAGTGTTGCCCAAGGATTCCTATGGGTATAGAGAGATGGATGGGCTTTCCTGACCAGAGACTCGAACCCTTGACAAAAGCAGTGTTGTTAAGCTACACCAACCCTCTGAAAGATTCATGGACACCTTAATAACACCTTAATGCATTAAAGTGAAGTGACTGATATCAGGTTTTGTTACTACGATATTAAACGGTCTTTTTCGAATTGTCCCCGGATCGTTAACTGCAGGCCTGTTAAAGACCAGGTTTTATAGTTTCCCAGTTCCTGATGCCAATTAACCAGTGGGATGCTTGCCTCTGCCTGCGTCTACGTCGTCTCTCGCCACTCCTCGCTTTGTGTGCAACCAGGCAACCGTCACCATGGTGACTCTGGAGCGTGAGTTCCCTCACGGCTGCGTCTGCGAGGGCCTGCTCGTTATCTGCACTTTCTGTCTTTAAAGTGCTTTTTGCTTAATGAGGAAGCGCTTAACTAATACACAGGCACCTGCTGACGTGTGGTCGTGTCCTTAGAGGTGACCTTACTGCAGACCAGTGGGCGACTCTTTCATTAGAATGAAATGGTCAGAAATATAAAAAATAACACAGCATTTTATTTTCTTCTGCAGTGGAAGCACTTGAAGGAGATTAGGAAGGGATTTCAAGGTTAGGTGTGACTGCAGTTAAAGTTGTAATGCTGCTGATTTGTTCTGCATAGACGGGGTAATTGGGCTCTTTTATTTCTAGCTGCCCTGTCGTTCCTGCATAAAGGCATGCACTGCATTATACTTACATAATTGACACTTGAGACAGATGTTTTTTTGACGGTTCAGCTTTAGATTTTTACCTGGACTCGGGTTTGTTATCACATAATGTGCTCAGATTGTAAAAAATGTCATGTAAGACCAAGTTCTTTGAGTTTAACAGAACGTAGTGTAGTCCTAGATACTCCTAACTCACAATTTCTCTTCTGCATCTCAGTTGGTCAAAAATAGGCCTTTATCACAACTGAATTATGCCATTCCATCCACCCTTTTTGTTATTCAACAACTGGGGGGGTAACATAAAAGTAATTTTACTCACAACTGTGTTTTTATGTAATGGAACTTCACCGTTCCAGGGTGGCCCTACGGTCTAACTGCTGCTTGTGATGTGTGCTCAGGAGTTCTAACCTGTAGGAACTGGAGGAACAACAGATTGAAGGTTTTAATGATGCAAATGATGCAGTGCTTTTGATCATGCATGTAGAGGAACATTTCATTAAGGATTTCTGTCCAATTACTCAAGTGTAGGATTTGGGTACTTTATCCGTCCACTTTAAAGCACCGAAAGAAACGATCCGGGAAAAAAACTGCATAGAGTTCTGCTCGGTGTAAGCAGTGTTTTGATTAAACGAGAGGTTTAATGGTGTAATGGTAACAGTGCTATTCTGGCCTAATGTTTCTTTTCTGAAACACACAATCTATGCCAAAGTGAAGTTGTGAGACTTGGTAAGTAGATGATGATTTTTCCTGCAGATGTAATTGTGGCAGCGCTGCAAGAACAGACAAATGAATTCTGTTCGGACTGCGCATGTAGACTAATTCTATTAGCCGTGACTGAATAAGGAGTAATTGAATGTGTATTTGGAGTGGGTTTAATTCTTCTCTGTGTGCCATGAAGCTTTCTCTGCAGGCTCACAAACATCCTTTCATCCTCTAATGGCTGTAGATGAAGCCTGGAGGCTTGATAAGGATGATGCTGCTGCTGGACACCAAGATTGGGGTACTTTGAGAATCATGTCCATTGAATGATTTAACTGCATCAGAGTCGGTATCAGACTCCAAATTATTGAGCATTAGTCAAGTACCATCCTTCCATTTATCACAAACCACTGACTGAAAACTTGGTTTTGACAAAGCTTCCGTTACTCTGGTTAGATGTCTCCTAGGAGGTCAGCTTTTGGATGGCATCAACAAGCTGTTTGACCACACATTTTGGCAGAATTTGAGCTCAGTCCACGTGTTCATGAGCCTTGAGATCAGATGTTTGGGAAAGCCATTCAAGAAACTTTACAGTAGCTTGCATTGTCCATCTTTGATATGTATTAGGGGTCACTATCCTGTTGAAATTGTGTCCAAGATTGGACCTTCTCGCAAATAATTTGAGGGATGAAGAATTCTGAGGTAGGCATCATCCTTAATTATTCTCTGCTCTTTCTGCAAAGCTCCACTGGTGGCATGTTGCAACCACCACCATGCTTAAAAGCTTTATTCCTCCAAACATCTTAGTTTCATCTGACCATAAAACTCTTCTCAGCTTCGACTGAAGGTTGAAGGAGTTGACTTTGGAGCAGGAATTTCTGTCTTGGACGGCAGCCTCTTAGTCCCATGGGCTGTAAAACCAGCTGGAATCTAGGCAGTGGCACTGGTGTTCCAGCAGCTTCCAGTTCATGGCAGGATTATGCTTTGGTAGCTCTTTGGTTGTTCCTGGCCAATCAAACCAGTATCCTCTCAAACCATCCAGACCTTGACAAAGTGGCTGCACTCAGTTAAAAAGGCAGGGAAATCAAACTGGATCCATACACCAGTCTTCACTAATAGGTCAGTGTCTTGTTTTCCCAGCACATGTGAAGGTCTTAGACTGGGGTGAGTTTCAGACAGTTAAAGGTCAGAGGTTATTCTCCAGAACCCCACTTCATGAGGCCCGGCTGCCGGCTTTCCTGTTTCTTCTAACACGCCTGTAGCTAATTTGACAGGTTTAAAAGGAGTTTAATTCTCTCCACCGTGGCTCTTATTTGCTGGGCCTTTTAAGTATTTAATGGAAGTGTTTCAGCTGGCATGTCCTGTTTGGCCTCTGCTGTTCTGGCTGCTTCTGTGCACCACGGCTGGTGGGACTGCTCATGTATCCGGCTCTGTGAAAAGCTGTGTGGCATGTTCAGTCCGATCTGATCAGCTCGCTTTCAAACTAAAATCAAAAAGTCGATTTTGAAGAAGGAATATCGGATTGGAAGCACCCAAAGCACCTGTGTGAAAGACAGAACCTGGCATGATCTTGTAGCTTCTCTGATCAGTTCATCCAGGAATATATATAGAAACCAAGATAAGGAACACCAGACCACCATCTAAAGGACTTTGTTCATGAATCGGAACAAACACTGGGCAAGAATGGGATCCATGATAGTGCCTTCTTTCTTGGATGGCAACCTCTCAGTCCAGGGTAATAGACAGTGTCTTGGTTCCAAAGCCTAGGGTGCAGCCTAGCCTTCTTCCTCATTTGTATGTGCACATACGGAGTTCTAGCTGCTGACATTGGAGTTCTATCTGCGTCCTCTTAATGGCAGACCTGTTCAAAGTCACTGGTCAATGATTACGTTAAAAAAACAAGAAACAGTTCAAATGGAAAAGCCAGATTTTTGCGTGACAGTGACGATGTGCTGGTGTACAGACAGGCGGAGTGTGTACAGTAGTTGCAGTGGACAAGCTGCACAGATTCGACGCAAGTGCGTGACAGTTTAAGCTCACTGGTGTCCGCAGCCCACCACTCTGGTTTCATTAACACTTCATTCTCACGTTCTCAGGGTCCGGCCGCACAGCGCTGTTTATGTCCTCTTAGTCTAATGCCTTTAAGTCAATACAGATTTGTTCTCAAGATTCAGAGCTGTCGGCCTGTCAGCCTGATTTAGACATCATCTGTCGGTCCTGTATCCTGTACACACACACACACACACACACACACACACACACACACACACACACACACACACACACATACTCATTATTAAGACATTTAGGTCTGTGTCCAGAGTGCCAAGCTCTGCCCTCAGAGAGATATATCTTTGTGTGTGTGTGTGTGTGTGTGTGTGTGTGTGTGTGTGTGTGTGTGTGTGTGTGTGTGTGTCTGTTTGACAGGGTCCCCAGGGATGTTTTGTCTAGCCGCTCATGATTGATTGACAGTTCTGCCACCAGGAGCTCTCTTGGGAGCGAATGGCTATCAGGGTCATTTGTTTAATGCGTGGCTTGGCCACGTTCGGCCCATAAAGAGACTCATATGTATTCATTAGGACGACGCCCCCGTCAGAGGAACATGGACTTTATGTTATTACATGACCAGTGCCTGGCCTCTCAAACCCGCTCCTGCGTCTCTTCATCACAGATGTCTTCATCAAAATTCACCCCATAACAAGCCCAGTGATGCGGGACAGAAGAGAAGAAAGAGTGCATTCACGTGTAGGACATACAGTCATGCGTACATATATCCATACATAGAGTTAAAAGGCTCAGTGAGTAATACAGGAACAACTCCTGCAACTGACAACTGGGGTCACACATAGGACCCACCCCATCCCTTGAGGGGATCAGGTAGACACCTCTGTTCTCTAAAGTTACCGTGGAAATTTATGATCCAATCAGCAGCCTTTAACAGTTACACACTGGGCCCGTTCCAGCCCATTCCCCTCACCCATACGCCCAGCGCTGCCTTGTAAACTCTTTTCCATCACTGTGTTCATCAAACATCTCCAAAGCTCTCCTTCTGGCAGCCTTAGTGTTATTTCATATTTATAGGCAGTATTATTTATTCTTCTCAGCCGACACCTGGTTTGGTAAATCAGTGTGTGGTGGTGTTAAATCAGGTGCCATGTGATATAAATGTTATTTTCACAACATTTAAAAATACTTGTTTTATACAGTATTTTATATATTAAAACACAATGATTCTGTTTCAGAGTCAGTATGTTCTGCCTCTGGTCTTGTTCTGCAGTTGGGGAGTATCATTCGCTTTCACTCCACTGCAGTAAATACAGAACAAATCAGGGTTTGAGCGCCCCCTCATGGACAGCTGTACTCTTTCATTACAAAAATCAGGATAAATGATATAATGTTCCATTTAGAACCTATTTTTCTGCCTCCTGAGTCACTCTGAATGTTAATTTTCTTAACTACAGGCTTGATGTTCTGCAGATTTTAGAATCTTCTAAAGCCTCCCTCACCATTCTGGACACATCCAACATTGATTTAACTTTCCTTGTTTGCAGTTTCCTGCTGGTTCTGAAGCTTAATGAGAGCAGTGTATTTCACTTTGACAGTCAAAGGGTTCTTGCAGTTGTCATGGTTCTATATAGACCAACTGCCCTTTACTGAAGAACTCCTGAGGAGCCCTTTATTAAGGGTTTCAAGTGTGTGATGTGTTTGTGGACACTATTTTTAATGAATGCCTTCAGCTACTTTAAGCTGACACAGATGTGCAAATGCACACACACAGACACAGACACACACACACACACACGCACACACACACACACACACACACACATACACACAGCTTGTCTATTCCTTGCCAGACAAACGTGAAGTCTTGGCACCATGCCTAATTCCTTGGCGTGGGTTAGAGGTATATCAATCCCCCCGGCATTGAGCTGTGGAGCAGTGGAACTGTGTTTTCTGGAATGATCCAATACTGTTGTCATGAGTTAGGGAGTTGGGAAGAGGTGTGATGGTGATCATCCAATATCCTGACCACACTAACATGCAAAATTAACGTGTATTAAAAACTTAAAGCCCATCAATTATGAAAATTGAGTGTCATACTGTTATCTATACAGTTAGATATGATGTAGAGATGCAGTATATATTGCAGTGATAGATACAGTAGGGGGTTCACAGTGGTGTGTTTCAGGTTGTGTTGAGACATTAATTCAGCCACCTGATACCTGACCCAGGGTCAACTGCTGCCCAGCTCCGTCTGACAGCAGCCTAATAGGTGGTGACACCCCAAAAGAGGGTGAGCTAAGTGTAGGGGACAGACGCTGACAGGAGGGGCTGGACGGTACTTGGCTACCTGTCAGTCTTTTAGTGGAAGGGTATCTGCCTGGCTCTCTGCTCGAGATAGAGGGGAAATGAACTGCCACTCAGACGGACCCCCTCCCTTTTCTATTCGTGTCTATTAAGAGTGCCAATAGAACGGAAAACAATGTGACAGATAGGCCGTGTGTGACTGTCAGATATCCCGTGGAAACCAGGCCACATTTATTTTCCCGTTTTTTTGTTTTGCTGTAAATTCAGATTCAGTTTAGATTCTCCCAGAAGACGTGTGGGACTGCAGTGCTATCAGGGAGGATCAATAAATGATAAACAATTAGTCTGATCTGATCAATATTTATTGATCTACTCATACAGAAGTCGTGTCTCTCACGGCGTCTCTAATGCAACATGCCAGACGTGTCTGCACGGAGTTATAGAGGTTCCTAATGGTGTCCTGTGATGATCCATCCCATGCAGCTTGAAGGTTCTCACTCAGTGCTGCAGATGGTGCGGTAGGGGTGGAGTGTTGATAGAACAGCTGGTGGAATAGCACACACACATTCGTTGGTCACCTCCATTACAACAAAAGTGGAACTCATCACTGAAGATGACCTGCTGCCCTTCTAAGTGACCGCATGACAGTCTGGCTTGACACCATTGCAGTCGTTGGACACATTGCTGTGGTGTTAAGGAGAGTCATCACTGTGGTCTGAGTGCATGTAGGCTTGTGTCATGAAGCTGCCTGTCAATGAAATGTGCTGGTACTGAAAGGATGACTGAGAGGATGGAGGGCATCACTTCCACAATTGTGGCTGTTGGGTCACTCCATATGTCGGACAATCCATCAGTCATTCCCTCCTCATGTATGTCTCCCAGGTCCTTCATATTTCTGGTGCGTGCGTTCTTCTGTCCACAGGCATGGACTCCACAACTTCTGAAGGTGTTCTGTGGTATTTGGCACCAAGACATTTTCAGCACATCCTTCTTTATGTCCTGTAAGTTATGAGGTTGAACCTCCATGAGCATCAATGGGTCTTGGACACCCATGACCCTGTTTATAGGTACTGACCACTGTATACCAAGAACACTCCACAAGTCCTTCCTGATGTTTTGGAGATGTTCTGAGCCAGTTATCTAGACATTACAGTTTGGTTCTGGTAAAGTGTCTCAGGTTCTTCTTTCCTGAATCCTATTTATTCACCGTGACTTTGCATCTTGACTGGTGCCATGGTAACCAGGTTATCAGTGTTATTCAGGGTTAAACAGCTGATCAGTGTAGTTTTATAATTCAAAGTCTAAGAAATATTGGATAAACATTCTGGAAAGTTGCCCTGTTGCTTGAATCCAGAATCGGTGTATTTAACAGCATTTCTCGTGTTCTTTTATCCTCAGCTTTAACCTCAACTTCTAAGGCTGAGAGAACATCCTGTTCAAACAGGCGTAACACGGTATGAATACATGCTCATAATGTAGTGCATTTCAGACCTGGAGGCCACAACCAGATTCAATCCGGGCTCGTTCTGCATCTCCCTGCCTCCCACTGATGGGTCTTTGTGTAGCCTCCATCAGCTCTCATCTGCGGTTGTGGCGGCGGCATTGGTCTTCTGTACAGCTCTAGGGGGTTATGGAAAGTGTATATATGAGTGTGTGTGCGTGTGTGTGTGTGTGTGTGTGTGTGTTTGTGTTAGAGGGTGGGGGGGAGGGATTAGGGGACTTACAGGGCAGAAACGAAATGTAGGTCAAGGCTTAGAAAGCAGTGCATCGATTCTATTGACTGTCCATTTAAAGGCCCCCTTTACAAAGATCTGCTTTGTTGAGTAGAGGCTGGAGAGAAAACCTGGTGTTCCTTCAGGTTTGGTGCGTCCCAAACCTCTCCGTTCTTTCTGCAAAGTGCTGTGGTCCTCCACGTGGGCCATGTGCCCCCCGGCTGGCTCATCCCTGGTTGGGCCTTTGGTCTTTTGTCAGCGCATTGTGGCGGTGAAGAAGTGGACGGGAAAATGACTACAGGACTGGAAATGGACATGTAATTGAATCAGAAGTGATGGACGGGTGGTTTTATAGAAGCATTGAAGCAGAGCAGGCGGAAACTGTGGGATCACCGCAGGAAAATATGGGAAATCAAAGCTGAGGTCCTGCTGTGTAATTTGTGTCATATTTCAATCTGGATATACTGTATGAATCTATTAATAAATGCTAAAATCCAGCTCTGTTATCTGTATTACCAGGAAATTACCATTATCTTAGTGGGGGTCATGGGGGATAGGGTTACTGGTTTTATACTCTTCACGGTTGTCTTTGAAAGAGCACTGGGATTTTTAATACAGAGGGAAGGAAGGAAAATAGATCTCCTTTAAAGGTGCTCTAGAATGGAGAACAGTGGCTGTGTCAGAAAAGGTTCCCTATTTACACTTTATGTAGGATCTCTAACCGTAAGTACAATTTGAACGTGGTTTTGACGGCACTACAATCCACCACATTTCACTGGTAATTTATATTAAACATTGTAACTCACTACATGAGCTGAATATGGATCAGAGTGCAACTGTGAGTCTCATTAGTATGTAACTGTTACAATGTTAGTGTGTTACTATCTTACCATGTTACTACATTTCTATGTTACTATGTAACGACATTACTTTTTATGTAACTGTTACAATGTTAGTGTGTTATAATCTTACTATGTTACTACATTAGTATTTTTAGACGTTACTAAAATGCTGCTACCACGTTACTATGTTACTACATTACTTTTTTAATATGTTACTACATTACTATGTAACTATGTTACTACTCTAAGACACTGTTGGCACTTTACTGAAAGTAAAATCCAGCAGAACCAAAACAAAAGCAGAGCTGAAGGCCCTGCCTCACAGGTCTTTAAAGATCTCCTACTACAGAGAGATACCACAGAACACCTTCAGAAGGCTTGTGAAGTTCATGCCTCATATGGCCAGATCTGATTTGTTATTATAAGGGGGACCTACCCAGTGTTGGTCATGTGGTTTTATTGTTATGGCTGGTTGGTTTATATGTTTTACAGAGTGGACGGTGTGGTTTTAGAGCTGTAGTGCAGCTGTTATGAGTTGTGCTCACTGGAAGAGCATCAGTGTGTTTCTCCTGCTCTGAAGCACCTGATTAACTCCACTCATCATCTCATTATCAAGCCCTTCATGAGATCAGTCAGGTGTTCTGGAGCTCAGGGAGGGGGTGGAATGTGTGGGGCAGGGGGGTCCCACAGGGGCTGGGTTTAAAAACCACTCAGGTGTTTTCAGCTCGTGTTCCTTGGGCTCTATCCACTGCTTGGACTCGGGGAGATTCCACAGCTGTGTGGAGAAGAAATGAAGACGAGGGCCACTCTTCTATGTTCCTGTGGGCTTTTCATTACGGCCTTTACTCCAGCACTTCGTAGAAGTTCTTCAGACACCTTGTTTTGAAAGGCAGTTTGAAAATGTAGGCCAGATTGATGTTTTTTGGAAAGTGTCCTCTTCTTTCCTTCCCCATCCTTTGAACCTGTATTTGGACGTGGACCAACAGACACTTTGTCTTTCTGCATAGTGTTTTGACAGCTTGTCAGAGTGTGTGGAGAACGTAGAAGATGGTCACCTCAGTTGCCCTGGGCTTTGGTCTCTGAAGCTATAGTATAGAGTGTTTACAAGACTTTACTTTACAAAAACCGTGCCATGAGAACTTGGAAGAGAAATCCTGCGGATGGGATTGGCTGCTTTGCTTTGCCAAGTCCTCCAAAGAAATGCATCTGATCAAGCATTAGTGGACGATGACCAGTCTGTCTATATACATCATATCTAATTTATAACACATTTATTATAATAATGGAATCTTACTTAACTACGCTACGCTGCACATGAACCGCGAATGAACCAGCCTACACACACCCTCACACACAGCCGAAGAAAGTGTCATTTGGGACGCATCTACAGTTGATCTGACTTGATTGATCCGAGTCATCTGTGCCTCCTGGAGCTTATCCGTCCTGAGAAATCCCACCAAATACTCCTTTTCCAGAGGATATATAATGGAATATTTACCCACATGTCCTTTTGCATGGGATAAGCATAATCTGAGGTTATTTTTATGCCTTGTTTCACAGAAGGTGAGAACCTTTCTTCAGACAGAAATTGGTCGATTTAAAATTTGCAATGTATTGAATCATAACTGCTGTATTAGGGCTGCACAGTATATAATTTTATATCAGCATCGCAATGTGCGCACGTACTGAAGTCATATCGTTGTGTGTCCCCGGTCACGTACGGCAAATTAAACCGTACACGTCGTGCTGTGACATGCTATGAAAATGAATCAGTTTCTGTTACGAATGTCAACCAGAGGCACATTGTAATTGATTCCAGTCTTCAGTAAACAGAGGGAATTATTAACATCATGACATGCTGGATCATCGACCTTTAGAGGAATCCGGTGAAATGTTCTGTATTTTTTAATATCACAGCGCATATCGCAGAACATAATATCACAATGTCACCCGGCACTAATCTGTAAGCTTTGTGCACAGTTGGTGACAAATTGAGCTCGGAAGACTCGGACTCGGATCCATATTTATGGTTCATCATAAATGAGCCTTTATAAAGACCATAAATCCATCATTATGAGAGCAGAGCTTCGGACACTCACTTGGTTTAAAGACACCGTGAACTCGTAGGAAGATCTCAGCGAATGAGGCCATTCTCAACGGATCTGCTTCAGAATGTAAATGTGTGAGATGTTTCACAGAGAAAGGATTCATCTTACTGCTGTCAGAAATAATCCAGACTGGTCAAACGGTACGGGCTGGGTTCTGGATAATACTACTGTCAAACAGCTGTTATTTTATTTTCCATGATGCCTTTTGGCACAAACATTTGGCCCATCGCTCACGTTCCCTGACTATTCGTGGAAGTTGGCTGAAATGGTCAGTGACAATTAAAACGTACGTGGCTCCTAAAATAGCAGAGAAGCCGTCCATAGTGGCACAGCTTTAATTCCCTTCTTCATCGTCCCGATCCCGACCTTCCGCTGGATTATTAATGAGAATTTGAGCGGCTGTGGTTATTTTCTGCTCATGCTATTGAAACTGCACTCCAAAGACAGCAGATGAAGTGTGTGTGTGTGTGTGTGTGTGTGTGTGTGTGTGTGTGTGTGTGTGTGTGTGTGTGTGTGTGTGTGTGTGCACCCTCACCATCCCCAAACTGCTTACCCCGCATAAAAATGTATCTCTCTCTGTCCTTTTCACTAAATTACAATCCACATCATCGTCTCCCTCACTTAATCCCAAGGTTACAGTTGTCCTCTGTGTCCTGCTCTGAGGAATTACACCTGCTCGATAGCATCAGGACCACTTAGCCAGATGATTAGGAACGATGAGGTTAAGATAGATCCTGAGAACATCACAGAGAGAAGGTAAAGCAAAACGTATGATCGAAGTAACTGGGGCAGGTAGGTTTACTCGCAGTGTAGAGAAAGAATTGATGTTTTCATAGTAGTTGACATTATTTCTCATGTTCCGGGGTAGCTCCATTAAACCCCACGCTCTCGCATTCCTTTGAACCACTGTGCTCCTGAAGAATAAACATACTATTATTCCGATATTCCAGTAATAATCCCATACTTCAAATTCCTTTAAATTTCTTTTATGGTTCCTTGTAATTTCACGCTGCATCTTTCCTGTAAATATTTCTTTAAACTTCATATAACAGCATGCGTTACTATTGTTTGACTAATTATTCCGTAGTATTCCTTTTGGTATTCCTTTATTTTATAGGAATATCCTTTAAACTTCACATTACAGTATTCCTTATGATACCTTTAGACTCTATTGACTATAATTCCTTCTCAACCTACTATCAGTATCCCTTTAAGCATTTCACTATAGTATTCCATTGGAATTCCTTTAACTCTCCTTTAAACTCCACACTACAATATTCCTTCAGAATTCTTTTACTATTCCTTTAGATTCTACTATATTCTTTTACAACCTGCATTTGATATTTGTTTAGTATTCCTTTTAACTCTACAGTACTTCTCTATAGTATTCCTTCTGGACCTACATTTAATATTCCCTTAAATCTGCAGTTGGTGTGTCTTAGGGTTCCTTTAATTCTGCCGCTAAGTATTCCTTTGAACCTCACATTCCATTATTTCATTATTCTGTACATTGTGTTCCTTAACATATGCACCCTTTACATTCCTCACAGTAATATTCCCCCCAACCACTTTTATTTAGTATCCCATTAAATCCCAGCCTATTCTAAAATGAGTGTTCTAAATCCTACATTTATTATTCATTTGTTATTCCCTCAAACTCACATTAGAGCAATGCGTTTAGACCAATTATTCCTGTTATCCTTGCATTGTGGAGTGAAGTGCCTCGTCATTTTCTATTCCTTCAAATTCTACACTCATACATACATTAAAGCTACGTTCGAAGTTTGGTGTTTCTTTAAATTCCGCCCTTTGATATCCCTTTGGTATTCCTATAAATCCCACACTCTTCCGCATACCTGTAGCTTTCCCATTGTAGTAAACATTGAAGCCCAATATGACACTGTTCCTATAAACCCTGCATTTGATATTCCTTTGGTATTCCTTTAAACCCGCACTCAGTATTCCTACCCTCCTAGTAACCCTCACATTGTAGTATACCTTGAAGAACCATTCTACATCATTTGATATTCCTTTAAATCCCACACTGTAATATTCCTTTAAACCCTGCATTTGATATTCCTTTGGTATTCCTTTAAATCCCACACACAGTATTCCTATAGGCTTCCTTTAACCTCACATCCAGTGCTCGTTTAAACCCCACACTCAGTTTGTGCTCAGCTAGTTACCTGCAGCGAGGCTTTAAGGATTTGATGCCTGGGAGACGGAGAAGCAGAGCAGCTGTAATGGTGTCATGGATCACACTGTTCCATATGATCGCACACCAGGGCAAAGATAGTGCTCGACTTAAAGCAGCTAATAGCCCGTCTGCTTTTGTCTCTCGTCTGTTTTATTCATCACTTGCAACTCGTCGCTCATGCACACAAACACACGTTCAGTGTGTGTGCGTTTCCCCCCACTGCCTCCAAACTCCAGCACTTCCTACAACCTTCTTGCTTCCACTGTTGCTAGGCAACCCTGGGCCATCACTAAGCGCTGCATTAATTAGAGTTTTGGATTTGAATACAATCGTTATCGCCTGGCGGAATTGCGGCGGCTGGCATATTTGCATTCCGTGTAAAAATCCCGACGCCGCCTGCGCTTAGAATTCCTCGACCTTTCTTCGTCACCTTGAAGGTGTTCGCAACACAGAACGAGTTCCAAAACCTACACCATTTGCATTAATGCACATCACAGGAGAACATCTGTGGAACGTCAGCCCACCCTAAACCTAATGTGACTATACAACATCACCCCCCCCCCCCCCCCCCAGCCTGCTCCCAGCACACTCACACCATAATACTGGGATCAGCCAGCGTTCACATTTTCCTAATTGGTATTCTGATCGCACAGCATCCATGTTTTTCCTGACAGCCAGAGAGGCTTCTTTTTTCCCTTTTACAGCAGCTAAGTGGCTCCTGGAATGCCGCCACCAAAGGGATGGGATTTCAGGAGAGCCAAGCAAGCTGAAGAAAAAGCTGAAGCAGAACGATCCAATCCAAAGCAATTAGGCTAAAGCCTCTTCTACTCCACACCATCCCAACAGCACAGGGGCCAGGAGCTTGGTAGCATCTGTAGCTGTGGGAAGAGTCGGATGAGTTGCATATATTACTGCAAACTAGACAGTACTGTTCCTGGATTCTCAATTCTTCCTTTTCCAAGGAATGACCCCCCCCAGCCCCCCCGCCCCCAAACCTCTCCCCCATAAATATTTACAGTGTCTTTATTTCATCCTTGACCCAGTTAATATGAAGCTAGACCCTCAACTATTCAAAACCCCAAATACCCTCATCCTGCTGTGGCCTCCAGCAGCCAGGCAACTCCAGGTCACTTAGGAACCCCAGCACTTGCTTCCCAGCATCACTTCCCAAACAAAACACAGGAAGCCACGCTCTGATGGGACGGTAAATTCTGCTTCCTCTCAGCGCCAGGAGAGCTGCAGTTTATTGCTACTGCTTTTTTCAGACCTGGGAAGAACCGAGACAAAGAGTCACGTTGACGTGCCGCAGTGGTCTGCAACCTTGTCCTTGTCTGGTGGGAAAAAAAGACCTTTTTTCATTCCTGATATGGTCCTTCATGATAGACCGTTCAGTTGGTGAAGAACCTTTAGACCAGAGGTCACCAGCTCCTGAAGGTCTACGTTTCTGCAGGTTTCAGCTCCAACCAAAACCTAACATGCTCCATTCAGCCAATCAAGGATGTCTGAAGGCAGTAAATAAAATCCTGATACTCAACCTTCAGGACATGACAAGGTGTAAACAAGGTCTGTGTCACTGTGGGTTGACCGTGTCTCCAGAGCCCACTTGATTTGATTAACCCTCCTCCCTGCAGGTTCCACCTCCAACCCGAAATCATCTAACACCTCATTCATTCAGACCCTCCCAAAGGCAGTGGTCAGGTTAATCAGCAGAGGTTTATAAGGAATGGAGCTGAACTCTGCAGGACAGCAGATCTCCAGGATCAGGGTGACTGACCCCTGCTGTAGAGCACTGGGTTTGCATATTACTGAACACATCCAGGAGTTTTAACTATTGCTTCTGATATAAGCTGAAGGACATCGCACATGACCTGAAGTCCAAACCCAGCATGCCAGCCGTGGATGATGAAGAGAGGGGGAGAGACACAGGGCAATTATTCTGAAGACTGCACCAGTCAAAAGGAAGAGTGAAGTAGGGGCTTCTTTTTTTGGCAAGCAGAACAAACGGGTGAGGCTCTTTTTGAAGATGTGTGGACCCTTTGATTTCACGCTCTCCATTAAGTCCGTTCAGCCCCTCGGCTGTGGAGACGGGCTGTACGCCCCGCGGTGCTCTGCACCCCTTCAAAACCCTCAACACCTTTCCTCTCAGCTCTTTGAAATGAGAATACTGTAGTCTTCTTTTTCTAAAGCTTATTTATTCACTCCGTGAGTGTGGAGAAGTCACTGTGTTTTGTCGGGCTGCCGTGGTGGGCACAGCCCATGGTGACTTGGGTTTCACCACTTTAGTGGAGGAGTTAGAATTGCGTTGTGTAGGTAGTAAAAAGTGAAATATATATATATATATATATATGTGCTTTTTTTGAGGTCAGCTACAGTGGAAATGCTTATAAAAGGATGTCTGACAGATTGCAGTACATTACAGGATGCATAGGGGGCGCTTTTTTCTGACACCAGGGTTTAACAGTAACAGCAAATAGAACGAGCTTTAAAACTGTAAAAGCTGGATTCCTTCGGGAATCCCAAAGGAAAATGATCGTTGATAATCCTGTAGGATTGTATTCCTGCAGATATTACCTTCACGTTGTTTGCAGGAGTCCCGTGGGACCTTTTTGTATTTAGACCTGTTACACATTCAGGCGTATGTGAAGTAACGTGGACTGTAAAGGACAGCTGTAGACGTGAATTCACGTTGACCGTGAGCTGAAGCTGTAAATGTGAAATGACACGTTTTCAAGGGTTCTTTAGTAAAGAAAAGGACTCTGTATAGAACCATGAACACTCAAAGAACCATGGCTGTTGGAGAATGTGCTGTAGAGGATTCTGTATAGAATGTTTTTGAAAAGTGTTCTCTATTCACCAAAAAGGGTTCTTCTATTGTTACAAGCCACATCATGACAATAGTAGAGCCCTTTTTGGTGCTACATAGAACCATTCTCTTTACTACACAACCCTTGAAGAACCCTCATTTTTGAGTGTGTACTGTGTTTCTCTTCTTGATTGTGTGTAGAGAGCTATATAGTCGTCTCTTTGTAGAGAGGAGTGACGTGGTGAATGAGTGAACCGTCACAGCAGTGACTGAATGATAGTGATGCTGTGAAAACAGGGAAAGTGAGGGAAGACGATACTTTGATTAGGCATTGGATCGTAATAGCCTATCGATCTGAAACCCAAGTAAACAGACATTAGAAACTGGATTAGTGCAGATGAACAATATGAGAGCAATAAATAAATCCTATTTCTTTCCACTCGCATGAAAACCTGGTTGGGAGGAAGTCTTTTCTTAGGCCTGCTTTACCGTCTGCATTTATTACCATGTGACGATCTTTAGATATTGAGTAAAAAGTAAAACCCCTTTTGCGCCGCCTGTTCTACTTCTTTAATTGCTTTAAGCACAACACCCTCGAGCTTATAGTTCTCATTAGTGCCCAATTGTTTTACCATCCCCTGGAAAAGAATATGTTCTCATATAAAGAATAAATGATCAAACGCCTTTCCTTCGCTTACATAATGGAGAGAAAATTTAATATGTACAGTATCTGAGGATTTTTCTTCTTACATAAGCTCATTGTAAGTCCGTAATTGAGGCACACAAGCACACAGTGTGAGTTTGTGAGCCTCTGGAAAGCATACTTCATGTTTCGCGCTGCTTGTTTTCCCCCTCTCTTACTGTTTATCTCGCTGAGGACTTTCAGGAATCGGCTCACTCTGGGCTGTTTACTTATCGCTGCACGATCTCTGGGTAAACTGTGGTTTTTACTCCGCAGACAAGCTGCCTGGGAAAATCGCTTTCTGCCCTTTAGCTTAGGCTTTGCCTACGGAACGAGTCCCACCTGCCCAAGGCGGACCCTTAGTCGCTGCCTTTAGCTAGAACACTTCTCCCCGACATGGCACCATGGAGAGAAATAAGTGAGTGTGAGCTGGAACTAGTCAGTGTTCAGTTCTACTTTTGATATTGACATTGTTTAAGTGACTGGTGGCAAATGTTTAACATATTAAAAGGCTGCTGGTAGACAGTAGAACCTGCTGGACCTGCTGAGACGCTTTGAGGAGGGTGGCAGTAAGGTCTGGATCCATTTATGGGTATAGTTGTATACAGTAGAGGTCTACACCTCAGCCTGAAAAATAGGCCTATATTTATTGCCTAGATAAATATTGTTGCATATCGTTTTCATAGATGCCCAAGCTTCTACACCGTCCTGTAGTGAAGACCTGCTTTGTTCTTCATGCCACTGTTGTTAATCCCTCTCAGTCATGTCCTGAGAATGTGTCACTCGTTTCCTGAGCACTGTGGGTTCTAGGGATCAACCAATAAATTACTCAGCTGATGGCGAGGCGTTTACAGCAACCATCATGATGATCGACACCAACTGAGGGTTAGGTGCCTTGATCATGTGCACCTCAGTAATGTGTCCCAGAGACATCACTAAGGTTCACAACCACCTTCTAGCTCATTTAACTGCCTAGTTACCACACAATTCAGCCATTACATTAAGACCACTGAAGTGAAAAACATCAAGTGCTGATTAGAACAGTCAGTTCTTAGTGATGATGTGTCAAAAGCAGGAAAAATGGGCAAGTCTGAGACCCTTTGCCCATGACTTGTGGGCAGTGTGATTTAGGATTAATTTTTATGTCAGGTGGTCATCCCACCCCTTTCTTGTCTATAGCAGATACATACACCAAGGTGCTACAGCTGGCTATTTTATGGCAAGGGCTGTACAACTCCTTGGTCCCAGAGGGCCGGTCTCCTGCAATGTTTGGTAGTTGCCCTTCTCAAACCCACCTGATTCAACTCACCAGTTAATTACCAGGCAAAATAGGTGGGTTTGAGTAGGGCAGAACTTCAGAACTGGAGTTGTGTAGAGTAACGTGATCGCTGGCTTTTTAGAGTCGCAGGAAACACGCGTGACTGAGTGCTGGTAGTCTGTCGAAACAATCAGGGCTGGAACTTCAGGTCCGAGCACAGAAGCATAGTCCAGAAGTGCTCTGCACATGTTCTAATGTGGCTGGAAAAGCTTGGACGGATTGTTCTGGAAGATGGGTTCGTCCAAGGGGAGCAAAGTAGTTGAAAGGCAAATTACATGCAAAGTTATTGGGCTTCAGGGACGTTTGTCTTGTTGTACATTTTTGTAGCAGTGCTTATTGTTCTTTACTGTAGTTTCTTCCTCTAATTAGTTCTTATTGTACTCGCTGTGACGAAGACAATCTGCCTCCACATTACATAAAGCACACTGTTCTTCAGTTAATAACCGAGAATCAGTGGTCCTCCACATTAACAGCTCGGCAGCACTAAAGCTCAAACAATACAAACCTGCCTTGTTCTTGTTTTCTTATCAGCGGTACATCCGACAACGACGACGGTGATGACAGATCTGTGTCAGTGGAGTTGGCAATCAGATAAGCCAGAGAAATAACAACACAGCATTATCTTCCACAGAGGTAGATCATGTTTTGGGAAAACACGCTGTAAGTGTGTGTTCCCGACCAGGCAGATTGGTTGTAAAAAGGGAAGCGTCTGCGCCGTTGCAGTTTTAACAACCGTTTCCCCCTAATCACACAACAGCGTCGCCTCCAGCAACAGCACACCAGCTAATCAAGCTGTGTGGACGATGTGGAACGAATTAGACTTGACCTTGGTTCTTTGGAGGGAGACACACTACACCACTCTCTCGTCAAACCCCTGAAGCCCCTGAAGCCCCTTTTGCGCAGCCTCTCAAAGAGCCCCCAGAGAGGAATGGAAAACGGCACTTATCGCTTGTGTGCACGGCAGCCCTTTCCTGCCATGCTGATGCCCCTGCCCCCTGCCCCCTGCAGGGAATCCGAAAGATTCCCTCACTGTTGTTGAAGCAGATGGCTGGTGGCGGGAACCAGGGAGATGGGCTTCATTTCAGCAGATCCGAAATAACAAGGACTGAACTTGGTAGCTTCAAATGGGTGGGACCACAAGTGGGGTTTGTATGGGGCATTCCAACTGAAGTCATGGTCACTTGTTCTGAGACTTCTGTGATTGGTCCTATCACTGCTTAATTGGTTCTAGGACATCCCCTGACGTACCCCTAACCGGGAATAACCTTAATTACAGTGATGTTTGTTCAGAGACCTCCCCCTGGCTGTGATAAACTCTAATCACCATATCATCTGCAATTGGTCTCGTGAGATGTCGCTCTGCTTCTGATTAGTCTAAATCACAGTATTTCTTCTCAGACCTCCCCCTGCCTGCCATTGGTTGTAAACGCTGTGTGGTTGTTCAGAGACCTCCTCCATCTCTCTCCCCCTGTTCTGATCACAGTGACCATGACATCTGCTCATAATCCTAGTCATTTCATCGGAAACCTCCCTGTGACCCAGAACGTAATATGTTCTTATGAACTTACGACACTGTGCTCCAGAGGTTTTCTAAAGAGTTTAGCTCCAACCCTTATCCACTTGATCCATCTAATGATTGTCTTCAGAAGATCTTGGATAGCTGGACAAATTGTCTGCGGAGAAAGAAGGTTGGTGACCTTGTGAGTAGATGTTTGAATGTCTTGGCTGTAAATTTTGCACAGCGAAATATAATCTTTTTTAATTTGAAAATATCTTGAAAGCATTTTATCATCATCAAATAAATGCTTGATTTTATTGCCCAGGCCTATCTGCAGGTGTGCCTTCTCAGTCTACAAGCCGAGAGTAGGTTATCTGATGGCATTGGCGTGTCCTTGGTGGACGTGGGTTAGATTCCTTGTGCTGTCTACCTGAAGAGCAATGACTATTCAGTCAGCTTTCAGGAGTTTGTGTGCATGTGTCTCTCTATCACCGTGTGCCAGAGTGTGGATGCCAAGTACAAAGGAGGGTGACTGTGACCCTTCTACGAACCCAATCCCTTCAGGGCTTTGCCAAATTGCCCCCCCCTCAATCCTCTCGCTGCCTTGTTTCCCTCCCTTTCTCCGTTCTTCTCTCTGCTTCCACCGGCTCTGCTGCCGATCTTAAAGAATAACACAGGCCTTATCTCACCCAGCCTGGCTGGATTTGCAGTCAAAGCACAACTGCTGGAGCTTAGTTGCATGACTGAGACTGCAGCACATGGGGAACAGAACCTATTGGGACTCGCACCCATTCTTTGTTCTTCCTCGACCTTGATTTCAGGAGAAAAACTTCTGACATAAATGTGTTCTTCATTTTCCTTGTAGTTTATTTTGTACACCATGTTGGTGTGGGCTTATGTACCCATCTATCCATCCATCTTTTTATCCTAGGTTCAGAGTCTTTGGGCACAAGACAGGACTATCCCCTGGACAGGGTGCCAGTCCATCCCAGAGGGTCTAAGTTTCTGTATCCTTATTGAATTTCGTATTTACTTGATTTTCTTCCTCTGGGTTCTGAAATAGTCTTGTTTTGTACATTCGTACACTTTCTTAGCAGCTTCGGTTTAGGGTCATTGGGGGTCCTGGGTCACCTTGTGTCATTCGGTGCGAGGAAGGAATATCCCCTGGACAGTGTGCCAGTCCATCACTGCCACTCACACAGTACTCTCCCTTATTTTTCCAACCTCTGGTTTCTATGGGGGCAGGCTATGACATCCAAAAGGTTCCTGACCACCAACAATGTGGGGAGCAAAACGAACTTCGGAATTCTTTGAAAAGGTCTAGCAAACCATTTGCTTCCTGGAACAGCATACTCCCTAGGTCTTTCCCACTGACAACTACGGAATGTCACATTTAACTTTGAATGGGCATATGTAAATGGACATCACAAACAGTTTAGTATCTATAAGGTGGACTGTGTGGACTGGGGAAAGAAAGAACAATAACTGATTAAAAATTTTGATTGCTACTGGCATCATTTATTGAGTGACGGATTCAACGCAACATGTCAGATTTCATGACATGGAGTTGTAGAGGTTCCAATCCATGCAACTTGAATATTCTCACTCAGTTCAATAGCGTCCCACACATTTTCAATCAGGGAAAGATCTGACATAGTATAGTATGTGTCCTCAAGGTGAGCTCTTGAGATGGCAGCAGTATTGGGACGAGCGTTGTCCTGTTGGAATAGCGTCCTGGAGTGGTGTTCAATAAAGGTATGACCACTGGTTCCAGAACCTCATTGACTGTAATGAAGACCAAAGGTGATCTGGCACCTTACGGAATTGCATCCCACTCCTCGACACCAGACCTTCTAGATGTGTGACACATTACAACAATCCGTTGGTCCTGTCGCTGACCATGGTGCTGTGACTCATGATTGAAGATGGTCTGCTGCCATTCTGAGTGACTCTATGACAGTGTGACATGACACCTTCGCAGTTGATACTTTTTTGACAATGAGTGTAAGTACACCAAACTGCTTTGTTCAATGCAGGGAATGCTTTCTCTTCCATGGTATAGGCCCTTTAACGGAGTGTAGGGCAGGTGGCTCAGATCAGGCCTGGTTCTGGATTACAAGGAATTCTTCATGGAGTTTGATTCAGAGCAGGACTTTCTTCTCTTTGTTTCCTGCATAATAACCTCTCTCCTCTCTCCTCCTAAGTCCCCCATGCCCACAGTAACTTCAAACGTTTGACATTAGACCACCAAAGGAGACAGACAAGCAGAAAGGCAGACAGACAAACAGACAGAGGCCTCTTTCAGTCTGGCTGATTCCTCAGTGCCGATGCCGCCCAGCGAGGATTCACATATTGGAGACAAAAAGCTGCTTAACGACATGTTGACTCGCAGCTGTGAGAAATAAGAAGAGGATTAGATTTTTCCCTTTTTTCTCCAAATACAGCACTCCAGATCTTATCTGCGAATGCGTCCAGTGCCCGGTTTTCCAAACTGGCTTCTGTAAACAGAAGCAGAAGTGGTACTTACAGTAAACTTATTGAGATGATTTTTTTTATTCTTTCTCTAATCTGGACTTCTCTTCAAACGTTGTCACGCATACCTGCAGGTCCCCTGCTTCCGGAAACCCCTGCTTTTCTTCTCCTTTCCACTCTTCTCTCTCCTTTTCTCTCCCTCTCTTCTTCACTTTCCTCCTCTCCTCTCTGCAATGACAGACCCAGCACAATAGCAGGAAACTGACCCAGCGGTCAGAGAGCATTAAAGATTGAAACCGGGTTTTGGTGCTGCTTCATAAACACCCTGAAACAAACAGGTCCTTGCCTTGTCCCACTTCCCCTTATTCCCCTCGTGCATTCAGGCCTGGCTGCGTTACAGAAGGAAGACGCCGTTGATTTATGGCTCTGCGTGAACATGGAAGCAACCCACTCCAAAAAAAATCCCACATTTTTCAATTTCTACGGCCTTCACAGAAATTCAGCATTTTAAGGGTGCCTGGGGGTCAGTGACTCACAGCCCGGCACGCAGCTGTTACCTGGACTCTTCAGCTGCTGGACTTGCTGGAAATTGTGCTACCACGCCACATACAAGATCTAAGCAGTCTGTGCTCAATTTAGATGATCCATACATTAATGATGCACATTGTGCAGCTCATATGATCCATAAGGTTGGAGGGAAGGCCTAACTGACCTACGTGTGTGTGTGTGTGTGTGTGTGTGTGTGTGTGTGTGTGTGTGTGTGTGTGTGTGTGTGTGTGTGTGTGTGTGTTTAAGCGTGAGGAACCGTGTAGGGTAGATGAAAGCAGTGTGATGCAGCTGCTGCTGTTAATGAGGCTGTGAGTTGTTCCCTCAGACTGCTGCCACACACTGCTTCAGCCACAGGGTTGGGGGTGGTGGTGGGATTGGGGGCTTCCTGGAAACGAGCAATAGCGGTCAAACAATGGCCATGCAGTGTGTGAGAGAGAGTGATCCAGAAAGCGAGCGAGAGGGAGTGAGGGAGGGAGAGAGAGAGAGAGAGAGAGAGAGAGAGAGAGAGAGAGAGAGATGTAAATAGAAAGAAAGAAGCCAAACAGAGTTTGAGATTGCCTGCGAGAAGAGCTACAGTTGGTTTGAATTAGGAGAGGGAGAGAGAGGGAGATAGATGGGAAAACAAATAGAAAGGGGGGTTCTGCTTTTTCAGTGCAGGACAGCTTTATTGGCATGACTATGCTGAGCAGTTTGGTCAGAGCGCAGTAAGCTGAACATGCTTAGAGCTTTTGTAGAGCCCATATTAAGGAAAGCTGTAGAACGTACTCACTTTTTGATATTTCTAATCATAAAGTTCACGCTCCAGTCCACACTGGTCATATTTGGAAACCAGGACCATCCCATTGGGAACACTGTCCATTTCATCATTCTCTGACCATACAGAAGCGCTTTATAGTTCTATAATTCCAGGCTGTAGTTCATCTGTTTCTCTGCAGACTTTATTCTCCTCCTTTCACCCTGATCTTCAATGTTCAGGACCCCACAGGACCACCACAGAGCAGATATTATGTGGGTGGTGGGTCATTCTCAGCACTGCAGTCACACTGACATGGTGGTGGTGTGTTAGTGTGTGTTGCGCTGGTACAAGTGGATCAGACACAGCAGTGTCCACTCACTGTCCACTCTATTAGACACTCCTACCTAGTTGCTCCACCTTGTAGATGTAAAGTCAGGGACAGAAGCTCATCTGCACCTCAGCTGGGGGTCATATGGAGCTGATTGTGCTCCGCCGGCCTCTGCTGTAGTTTGGGGGGAAGCCACACAGTCCGCTGAGTCACTCTCACTTAACACAGACCATATGGAGCTCTACCTTCAGCTCAGACTGGGACTGTACCTCTCTCTCTCTCCCTCTCTGGGCTCCCCCTACAGTCAGGAAGAGTAATTCCCCTCAAGAAGGAGACGCTGTACAAACATTTGTGGAGTTTTCGAGATAGAAGATACAGAAGTGGCATCTGAAGTGAAAGAGTCACGTGGAATGAGGTGGTTACATGAGGTGGTGTTAATCTTATGGCTGATCAGCATATACTGTATATGTGAATTGGGCTCAAATGCGACCCAAAGTTTTCAAGCCTGATTTTATTATGTTGCCTGCAGCACCACTGGGATGGGAATGGGGAACCATTCAGCCCACACACAACCACACTCATAGTGTCTCCTGTCAGGCCATTGTCTCGTGTTTACACTGTTGGTCATACGGTGATCAAAAGAGCTGCAAACAGACCGAGTGAAGGCGAGGAACAGAGGGGTGTACACACACCATCAACCACACTGTAAACATACTGACGTGGTCAGATCTGCTCTCAGCTTTCACACTCTCTGCTCTGTAAACTAGATTCAAAGGTAACTGAGCCCCAGATAGTAGACTCACCCACACACACACACACACACACACACACACACACACACACACACACACACACACACACACACACACACACCACATGCAGAAACCGTGACCCACCAATGTGGCATTCAGCAGCTACAGAACAAAGAGTCACACACACACACACACACACACACACACACATATGTGAAGCAGTAATTAGCATGTTCAGAGAGTGAGGCCTCCCTGGCGTAGGTGCTGAAAGATTCCTGAAATAATGGAGCGGATGAAGCTCGTTATCAAACCCGTGGAGAGGCAGCAGGGAGTATCAGGAGCCTGGAGACGGGAATATGTGGATGAATCACTTTTACCTTCAGACACGAATGTTAGAGATGCGTTCAGGACAATTATAGCGTGTTAATACTGAGAAACTAACACTCCCTCTACATGTGTCTACACTACATGTCCAAAAGTGTGTGGACACCCCTTCTCGTGAATGCATTAAGCTACTTCAAGTTCACACACACACACACACACACCCACACACACAAGTATGGCCAATAGAATAGGACTCTCTGGAGTAGATATAGATGAACCTCTTGGCACCATGCCCAATGCCAGGCGTGGGCTAGATGGCTCATTGAGCTGTGAAGCAGTGGAGCTGTGTTCTCTGGAATGATGGAGCTCCATCCAGTGCTTTTGGTATTGGAGGTGGATAATCCGGACCTCACTAGAGCTTTTGTCACAAAACTCTTTTTAATACCCTTGATTTCAGAAGAAATAAGGAATGAGCAGGTGTCCCAATACTTTTGTCTATTTAGTGTTTATCGTAACTGCTGTTGTCCTGTTTGCTCATGGCTGATGCAGTGTGTTTGTGTTTCTCTCTCTCTCTGCAGATTTCTCTATAGTGCACAGACGGTGCAGCCATGTTCAGGAACAGCTTGAAGGCACTGCTGAGCGGAGGCAAATCCAACCGGAAGAACCGCAACAGCGGTGAGTCTGATCAGCTGGCTTCACACTAGATCTTTCAAGGGGTGGGATTTACATATCAGGCAGCCCAGGTTAAGGTGTTAGAAGCTGGAAAAATGGACAAGTATAAGAATTTGAGTCACTTTGAGAAGAACCATACTGTATCTGATCTGATCTGACCTGCTGTAAGGTCCAGGTGCCAGGAGGACACCTTCAGAGGTCTTGTGGAGTCCATGTCTCAAATGGTTTGATTTGATTGAGTTGGGATGGGACGATTTGGGGTCATCCAACATCCTGACCTCACTAATGCTCATGTCCCTGTATGCAATCAAATGCTCACAGCAATGCACCAAAACGCATGTAGCGACAAAAGCAGGCGAAGCTCTTTTTAATATCTTCAACAATGAATGAGAAGGTGTCCCGATACTTTTGTCCATGTTGTGTAGGTTTAAATGATCGTCTACTGTACAGAATCCCCCGCAGGTCAGTGTGGTCTGAGCGACACACAGTAGATGAAGGCTGGGTGATGCAGCTGCTGGAGTTAATGAGGCTGTGAGCTGCTTGCTCAGACTGCTGCCACACACTGCTTCGGCCGCGGTCAGCCAGCCGTTTTAATTGGTCAGAGCGAGATTGAGCATAATCATCGTTTGTGTTTGTGTGTATGTTTGTGAATATAGTGCTCACCAGACCCTGTGCTGGTGGTGAACTCCAGGGAAGGACACAGGATATTGTGTGTGTGTGTGCGTGTGTGTGTGTGTGTGTGTGTGTGTGTGTGTGTGTGTGTGTGTGTGTTCTTGTCATCAACCTTCTTTGCTTCATCTAACAGTGGTCAATGGGCAATTAGTCCCATTACTGTACATGTGTAATACATATGGGTAAATATACTGTATTTATTCAACATCAACCATCCCAAATTTGACCCACATCTGAGCTACAAGTGCCAACAGTAGACTGTTATCTAGGAGGTAACATGTGGGCCACCACTGGCAAAGACACTGCTAGACTACTGTCAGTGCTGGCAAGCTGCCCACATGTACCAAAACCTAGTCCACTACTGGAGCCGTGTATTAAAAATTCATATAACCCACATTTTCTATGTATCTGGTCCATATGTGGCCCTATTCTAGTGAGCGTGTGGCCCACATCTTGGGTGTGCCAGTGTGCCATCAAACGCATGCAGCAAGTAGGCCAGATGGAAAGAAGGCTGTGGGCCAAATCTGGGCCAGAACATTTAATCTGGGATCAGACCGGAGAGAAAGAAAAAGTTGGAAAAGTCATTCTGAGCATGGCCTGATTGTTGGTGTCAGAAGTGGAGGTTTGAGTGTACCTACAGCTGATCTCCTGGGACCGTAAGGACAACACTCTGTAGAGTTACTCAGAATGACGTAATGAAGAGAACCTCCAGAGGGCAGATCTGTGTACAGAAACGTCTTGTTGATGAGTGAGGTCAGCAGAGAATGCTCAGACTGCTTGTAGTCGACAGAAAGGCTACAGAGAAACATTGTGGAGAGCAGAGAAGCATCTCAAAATTTGGCTCCAGCAGCAGAAGACCACGTCAAGTTCTGCTTTGCTCAGCCAAGGACAGAAAGCTGAGGCTGCAGTCCACTTTAGGCCTGTTAAAAGCAATCGATCATGGCTTGAATGCCTCGGTCTATTTGATCACTGCTGCTTTTGATTGATGATGACTTCAGCGTGATGATGCACCAGGTCACAGACAAGGAGTTGTTCTTCATCTTTCATACACGGTTCCACAGCTTAATTAGCATTAAGGATGTTGCACATAGATTCATGGTTATTTGCTCCAGAGAATCCTGTTCTATTGGTGTGTGTGTGTGTGTGTGTGTGTGTGTGTGTGTGTGTGTGTGTGTGTCATGTGACTGCAAGTTCTTCAGCTGTGTTTGTTTTCTTCTGGCGTCTGGTGGGTAACTGCAGGGGCGTGTCTGCGTCTGAAGCCTCATTGCACACAAACACACACACACACACACACACACACACACACACACACACACACACACACACACACACACACCACACACACACACACTCTGTCTGTCCACTTCAGGCTTTTCCAACCCTCTGGGTTCTCTCTGTTCCATCCAGCCATGGACTTGACCTGACATTCCTTACCATCCACACTGTAGTTTGTCTCTGCATGAGCTTCATAATGAATCTGAGTCATGCTCTCAACAGCGCCTGCTGTCCCTGCACTGAACGCTTTAGTCTCACCATGCACTGCAACCAGACAGTGCACCACATGTACCAGAAGTATAAGCACAGAGGTGGTACAGAATGTACTGCAATACTGTATGCTCTCACAGTGCTCCCTAAGCTGCTGTCGTGCAGACCGTACAGGAGTCATTGGTAATCTCGGGACAATTTAGCAGTGAAGAGATACCGGTCTTGGTAACATTTGACAGCAAAGTACATTTATACCCTCTCTATGCGTCCTTTACATTTGCATGGACGATAAGTCACGAGTCGGGAAGTTCTTCTATAAGTTTCTTTTCCCGGGATTTGGGATAAAAGTGCTAAGACTGTCCGTATCCATTTTTAGTGTTGAGCGTAAATGACCCGTAATTCTATCTTGGCTAAAATAAGACGGAACAATAATGGACTTCACTCCACTAAACATCCTATTGACAACGGCACCCCTTTGTTCTGCACATTTTAATGCTTTCCCTGCTCCCACCACACCTGATTCAACTAATCACTGCATGAACAAGCCCTTTCAGAGTCACAGGGCGTGTGTTAAAGTGTGTTAAAGCAGGAAATCCACTAAAACGTGCAGGGCATTGGAGATCCAGGACCAGGACTGAGAAACACGGATGGAAGCAGCAAGACTCACTGAATTGGTCCAATCTGGTTCTACGTAGTTCCATGTGGATCCACATACTAGTCAGCTTTGCCTGTTTTGTGTGAGGCCATGAGCTTTTGGAGGAGTCTGTAAGAGAGGGGGAGAACTGAGAGAACTTTGGGTGGAGTTTGAGTGGATTTTGCTTTGAGTTAGAGGTCCAGACCTCCATCTGATAAGTGGAGCTTGGGCTGAGAGATACGGCAGATTTACAGGGAAGAGATGAGGCGGTGGTGGGGTGCCAAAACTTCATTGTGAACCCGTGAACAAGGTGGAGATGGAATTTATAGGTTGTTAGATTGGGATGAGAAGGAGCTTCAGGGATGTTCCTCCTCCCGAAATTCAGATAGTTCAAAGTTCCACTTTGATCAGGCTGCTGGGATACATCCAGTTTGCTGTCTTGCTTGTAGTCGTGCCAGTTCAGGACAGTTGTTACGAACCGTGTTTAAAGTAAAACCAGGTTTCAGCAGACTTGTTAGGGTTAAGGGTAAGGCCATACTGGTAGTTGACCTTTGTAGATTGACAGGTTTCTGATTTTGGAAGCCTGGATGCCAAGCCCGTATGACACATTGTGGACCGAAGAGACTGAGTGCACTCGTTTTACAAAAGCTGCATGGCAGCAGAGTAGCAGTAGATCAAATCATCACCCTCTGGGCTTTTGTGGCTGGGAGCTTTAGTCCTGCTTGCGGTAATGGTGTCAGACAAGGGGGGCCGTTTGCCAGTGATGCTGGGACAAATGCCCAGAGCCATTTGAGAGACTCAGCCATGGCCTCCTTACCTCGTTTTGCTTCCTTACCCACCCCGACCACTCCCTGCTACAGACTTGTTTCCCAGCATCTCGATTGGGTGTTCTTTAGCTCCTCTTCAGCTGCTCTCGCCTCGTAAGTGGCTCCTTTGGAAACAATACACTGCTATCTTAGTGCGGTTGGGGGCCGGCGTTTTTTCTCTCGTCCTCTCGTCTGTTTCTCATCGCAGCTGTATTGTGGTTTCGGCTTTGATCTCACCATACGAACAGAAGAATCCCAGGAGCTTTGATACAGTACAGCGACGAACAACTACGTCTTCCATTCTGCCGCGCATATACAGCTCTTTCTCTTCAGTGTTCCTCTAGATTGCAGCCTTCTCACCCTTAATGTGTTTGCCATAAATTAAATGTGCTCTGTAAGCAGCTTGGAGGAGCAGGAGTGCGCAAGACAGATAGCGTTCCGAGCTGGAAAAATGATGCACGTGTTGGCAGGGCGATTGATGGTTGGCCTGCAGCAGTGTGAGAAGAATCGTAACCTTGTGGAGCGGACTGAGGGCATTCTGGTGACAGTGACTGGAGAAAGCCTTCGCCGTATGCTGTAGTAAAGGCATTTTATTCTAAACTTCTGACATTTTAATTAAGTCAGAGAATTAGAGTGACAATTCACAAGGCCTGACACGTCAGGCTGCTGAAATATTAGCTATTGCTGGCAGAGGACCACATGCTGCTCTTCCAATTAAACCCAATTCTCTCAAGATCTCTGGCATTGGCTGCAAGTCATGGCTCTCATTCTGCCAAAGTGTTTTAGCTGCATAGCTCTGTAATTATTCGCAATTCGTTAAAGTCACAATGTTCTTTAACTTGCTCGTGTCAACATTATTTGGGCCTGGTTTCATTTCCTTTTACTGTTTTACAATGAAAGAAAATTGGACTTAAGGGTTTTCCCAGAAGCCCAGAAGTTGACCACCCCCCCAACAGGACAATTTCCCACACCGTTTACATGTCCTCAGAAAAAAACCCCACCATAACACCATTATAATATGAAGGAATGTAATATAATATATGTTAATATATTCTAAACATGTGCATGGACCCACATCGGAATTTGACCTCTGCATCCATAGACTGACCCAACACACACAAACAAACAACTGAGTTCATACATTAGCATGAGTGCAGGTGCCCAGGGTGGTGGGCAGCCTTATCCACGGCACCCTGGATCAAGGGCACTTCAATCATGTCCTGCCAGTTCAGGGAATTGAACCAGCTCACAATGCTGGTTCCCTAACCACCACACCTTTATCCTAAGACCATATCCATAACCAGTCAGCACAAAGCCAGAGTGGCAAAGACCACTGACCCCCTTACTACAGTTAATCCAGCTCCTCCATGTTCAGTGCTGCTCATGTTGGGTGGTCCATTGGGTGAGAACCAACTCTTTCTGTTCGGTCTAAGCAGAGCTTCAGGAATCCCGTCAGGTTTAACAACAAGACCGAAGAAGCCAGTCAGGCACTGAACCGCAGCTTCCATTAGAGAGTGAGCTACACCTGCTAAGGTGGTTGATGTTCAGAACTGATGATGGATGGCAGATTTGATTTAGTTGACTCCATTTGATGCTCTCATTTTAATTTTTGCTCATTCTTGGTGTTTCTGTTGATGAATGTGGGCATGAGGTAATGCTGGATTGATAAGCTTACGTCATTAAAGAAGGTCATCTATTCTTCATCTAGTTTGTTCCCCACTTGATGAATCTAGTCTGTCCCTTTGTTCATCCAGCTTGACGCAATCTCTTTCCATCTCTCTTTGCGTGCTTTGCACCTCATGGCCGTTGTTGCCTTTGCCTACAGAGATCCTCTGGCCTTCTGCCCAACTCCATCTGGACAAGCATTCATAAGAGGAATATTACATCTAAATGTGCAAATGTGGTTTGTGGTTTATGAACAGAAACATGATTGTGTTAACGATCCTGGTTCGTTATTAGCATAACTAAACTGTTTTATCTGCTGATAACTTGCGAGAGCTTTAGACGCCATCCATTTGTTTTGTGAATCATGAAACTAGTGGAGCCCATCTCTTGTATTGGGGTTCCTTTAATCCGCTGAGAGGCAGCCCTGCTCCTTTCCACATTCCATTGGAACAGATTCTGGCACCACAATGTACCCCTGTAGTGAGACCTGGGATTCTGGACAGGATTCACTGGACAATGTTTGCTCCATGGTGGAGAAAGCATATCTGCAAGGTTTCATTGCCTTTCAAATGGGAGCAGTTTTCTGCTTTTGTCATTTTCATATGAAGATGGTCACCTCAAATGCTTGATTGGAACACAAAGCTGTTGTGCAGACTTTTGTAGGGCTTGCAAAGAATTCCATGAAGTAGAAATGTCCTGATCCATTTCAATGGACCTGGACCTGGGCACTTTTAATGGACCATGTATTGGCTTTTTAATTACTAATACAACTCTGATCCGTAGTTTTGTTGTGGCGGAGTGCACTCTGGTTAATTTATGGCATGTATTCACAGATATTCACAGAAGTTGTGGGTCTGTTATTTATACAAATACAAAGATTGGATTGGATTAGATTGGTATTGGCTGGCAGTCAGCGTGGTAGGACATCCGTATCGTGAACCATGTGTAGTTTTTTTCAAGTGTATCAATTATGGTGGTATGTGTATTCTATTGAAGCTTGGTAATATAGACACCGATGATGACTTTTGAGGACCCTTTCTCAGACAACAAGTGTTAATAATAATACTAACTACTGTTATGCATGTATCTGGTTGGTGACACTGCATCCACATGGTATCCACATGCATCCAAGTGGTAAACAGAGCACTTTGGGGATTGCTCTCCTTTTCTTTTCCTCTATTGATCTCCTGTCATTTCGGCACCACGCCATCCAAATCTGTAACTCTCTGTCCAAATTGGACTCCTTTCCATCTTCTTTTGTCTGGTCTGTACTTTGTTCATGCATTGTTTGTGGTTCTTGTGCTTCTAGACAATGTGTTCCCAACTGGGGGCAAACATGATGCCAGCATGGCAAGATCAGTGCCAAGGGTTTTTTCAGAAAGGTCAGGGAAATGGGAAGGGATGCCGGGAAACATTTAAGGTCTTGTTTAGGAAGGATGATAACAGAAGATCCAAATCATTTAGGATTACATATTGCAGATGAAGTGAATCTCGGCATGTAGTTGGTCTGGTGACACCAGATCCATGTGGAATCGGTAAAGAGAGCAGATTTTGGAGTTTCTTTTTACAACTCTTGCAATCAATGCTTTTCTCGGGCCCTCTCTGTAGCTGCAGGGTAAGAATCCTAATCTTTTTTGTCTCCTAGTAATCCTGTCTCAGCACAGCACTCTGACAGAAAGCTGTTGACTCTGCAGGAGGAGTCCAAATTGCACACACCAACCCAGTGCTCAAATTTTGCCAAACATACACAAATGGCCTACTTCATTACTGGCTGGTGACTCAAAATGCTGCAAAGTGTTCCCGTAGTTTTTAGGCTAGACGCCTATTCCATGACTTTGCGCCTAATTGAAGATTAGTTTATGCCTGTACCGTTGGCCATTTATGTTGTTTTTGCTCTCCTGCCAAAGCAGTGCCCTTCTCCTGAAGCAGGCTCTTGTGTTTGAGTAAGGTGTGCAAACCGCCTGGCAGGTAATTACAATGCTGTTGACATTTGTTGTTGATGCCTTAGAGGCTGGCATGTTCACAGTCTTGGCTCCTGTTGTAAATTTCTAGAGTGTGTGTAGACGCCTGCACTTGTGTGCATGTGTTGTAATTCCAGTCACGTTTTTAGCGAGGTGGGCAGAGGCACACTGACCGTAAAGAACCCAGGGAGCAGTATAGGCAGTAGATCATCATTGATGCAAAAATTAAAGATGCAGTTGCATGGGAAGGGACTGTCTAACATGTACATTCACTAATGTTCAGACTGGGTGTCCACATTGCAACACAGGAAACATACAGTATATGGGAACATCTTATTCCAGATAACCGTGAACCAGTACCATCTTGGTGTATAAAGCCCCTTGGCACTGAGATCAGTTTTGGGATCAGTCAATCAAATCCTCACAACAGTGCTTGAGAATCTATTAGTGTTCCTGGACATTAGAGAGAGATACTCCAACAATAGCAGGATAAGTTCTTTCAATATTCTCCTTTAAAGTTGCCATTTTGGAGATACAAGGCTTTTGATATTTTTTTTTTGTGAGTGTCAATATCTGCCCTCAGTACTGTCAGGCCCATTAGGAATATTTGCAATGAGATGGAAAAGCTTTCACTCTTCTAAATATGAATCTATCCGACTCATTGAAGATCCAGGAACTGCTGCTTTATAGAGCCGAAGGTTTCTTAAGGAAAGTGGAAAAAATGGGAAGGGGTGCTGAGAATCTTCAGGGGCCTCATTTAAGAATGGCTACTAGAAGATTGATAAAAATACATTTTGGTCTGTGTGATTCCCCTAGTAGTAGTGTCTTTCGGCAGCTGTAATAAGACACTTTGGGGTACGTCCAAGATTACTGGTGATAACTGGATGTTAGATCAGACAGTAGTGTGAAAATATCTCAGCAGTTAAGAATCTAACCCACTTTTTGGAGTTCAGTGAAGTGCTCCAGTTTGGCCAAAACAATCAGGCCTCTATCTTCATTATCATTTTGACATTTCCGAGAAAAAAGCAGAGTTACTAAACTGTGAAAACATGATATGGTGCTGTTGAACGTAAGCTGGGGACATGTGTGTATGTCATGTTGGCTTATTTGCCAGCACATTGTTTCTTCTGTATCTTGCATGTCAGTTTTTCTGATTCTTGGCAGCACAAGCAGTATGTTCCTCCTGTCTTCCTGTCTCTAAATTATTCCGATGTGCAGTGAAGGCACAGTTACGAGTTTGTGTGGCTGAATCAGTGGGTAGAGAAGGGGGTGGAACTGAACACATACAGGAGAGGTTAAGAGAATCTGTGTAGGGAGAGAATGAGAGAGGGAGGGAGAGAGAGAGAGGAAGAGAGAGGCAGCTGAATAGCTGTTATCGAGTGGGAGAAAAGAGATGAGAAAGAGGGTGCGTCTGTCCGCCTCGCTGGTGTGCTAGAGAGAGTGTGTGCATGTGTGTGTGTGTGTGTGTGTGTGTGTGTGTGTGTGTACATAGCTGGCGCATGCGCTGCTACCTGGCAATCCTCCTCAACACTGCGGAGAGGTCATTTGCTGTCATTCCAGCATCACTCCATCCGTTTCTGTAACTGAATCGGACTCCTTTATGTCTTCTTTACTGTGGTCCTGTTCGTCGTTTACACTTCCCTTTGGGTTCTTCTGCTTCTAGACAGTCTACCATGGTCCAGTATCTCCCCAACTGGGGAAAAACATCCTGTCAGCTTGGAGAGGTGAGTGGTGGGAGAAAAGGGAAGGTGTCCTGAGAAAGTTTCAGGGGCTCTTTCAGGAATGTGAAAGGATTGAAGTGGAATCCTTTAGGATGGCTATTTTGCTTGAGAAATGTGCTTTCAGACTGTGTGGTTGAAACTTATTCATATATTCATATTGGATAGTATTTTGGGGGCTTGTCCAGCTTGCTAGGACAGGCTTTAGTCTGTGTATTTGAAATGTTTCAGAGTTCTGTCACCTCCATAAACACATCTACTGACATCTCTAGATATCAGATCATTGATGTCAGATTAGGAGAATGACATAAATGTAATCTCATGAAATCCTTGCTGAAATACTTTTGGGCTCTGCTGGGATCTCTGATAGCAATGCCACTAGGATCTAATCGTCATGGCAGAAGGAAGAATTCTCTAGAAAGATAACAGCTTGCTTGATTTTAGTCTGTTTCTGTTTGATGTAGAGCTGTCTGGAGTCCTTCAGTCAGTCGATTAAACACAGACATGTCACCTGTAAGATATGACATCGGTAGAATGACAGTTCTAATCTTGGAGAGGTGTCCGATCTCACTGAGGTCTGTATTGAAAATCTGTGGGGGCTCGTCCGGGATGGCTGATAGCAGTCAATGGGAAATGGGATCAGCCAAAAAGGAATGTTTAGGAGGATTAGAAGTTGCCTGAAAAGTGGTATGTTCAGGCAGAATGGTTAACATCGTGTGCTTTAGATGGAACCTAGACCTTCAACTGCTAGGAATCAGTTGACCATCATATATTAAATATCAGATCAGAAATTCTCAATTCTTCAGTCTTGTGGTTCATGTCTACACACCACTCTCTGCGCTGATTTAGGTTCTGTTTGTGTGCTGGTCCTTGGGTCCACTTTTCTCTGTCCTTGTGTGTATTACTGCATTATAGCATCGAATCAACTATCCAGCAGCTCTCTAATAAGAACAGGAAAGCTCTGTGTCTTCTCAAGCTTTCAGAGCATGGAACAAACCAGAAGGACATTATTCAGCGTTAGGAATTCTGACACACACACAAATATATCCCCATACGTATGTTAACACCCAATATGCTCTCACTTACACTCAGCTGCATGCTCACTTATATTAATGTGAGCAAACACACAAACCCACTCACTCTCACAGTCAGTTTTACCCCCCCAACACAGACACACACACACACACACACACACACACACACACACTCACATCCCTTCCTATCTCTCTCATCCCTCCCTATCAGCATTCCTCGCCCACTCTTTGATCTCTGTGGAGCGATAGAAATGGAGAGATAGTGGGGTGGGCTCAGGTTGGGGTATGTGTGTGTGCTGCCTCTGCTCTAATGCTGTATCTGTGGGATGAGTGCTTCTCCTCTTGGTGTGAAAAGCAGTGCAGTGCTTTCAGGTAGAGAGGCAGTTGTCCAGGCAGTGAATGCTCTATAAATATGGTTTCAGATCAGGATAATGACTGTATGCAGGTATCCGATGGGGATTTCTTTGGTAATGTGGTGTTGAGAGTACTTATAAAATTCTGGGGGCTCATAAAGGATGGCTAATGATAATGGCAGTGGCAGCAGAATGAGGGATACCTCCCATATCCTGTAGGACAATTATAACGGGGCTGTTAAGCAATGTTTGTCCATATAGTTGAAATCTACTTTTGGGCCCACACTGAGTATGTGGGATAGGGACAGGAACTGGTTGGGAATGACATGGGGTGTAATAGGGACAGGGATTGACTAGTTGGTCAGGGGCAGATTGAGATAGAGACAGGGACAGAGTGATATGAGGACCAGGGTGGAATGAGGTATACACTGGGACTGGGTGAGACATGGACAGCAGGGATAGAAATGATAGGGATAGGGAATGGGTGGAGTGGTATATAGGAATGCAGAGTACTTATAAAGGAAATTGAAACTGAATTTGGAAGATATCCAAGTTACTACATGAGATAGTATATAGACTGGTCAACACAAGGATGGAGATAGCACTGTACTGGACAGGGATGTGAAAAATAGGGATGTAGAGTGGGTTGACTGGAGAAGAGGGACTTGGGGAATGGGGTAGGAAAGAGTGGGGTATGGTTTTGGTTCTGAAAAGTAGAAACAATATACACATACCCTCAAACGACCAGTTGAATTACTTCACGTATGGCACAGCGTTACTGAATTAGGCTGGTTCATGCTACCTCATCCTCAGTTCAGTTACAGCTGCTCTGGTAGCACTCAATCCTCGATCCTCAGCCTCTTACTACCCATATGGGCAGGTTGTAAAGTGTCGAATGATAGCTGTAATGTTCTCAATTTGTTAAAGGTAACAAAGGAGTGTCAGTGCTTGTGCCTGTACCGTGCCAACACCCTCTTTGTCCCTACTCTACACATGATATAGACTGTGTGTGTTTGCCTCTAGACAGCCTCCCTGTCTCTGTTCTGTCTCCCAGACACTGACCATGCTGTGTTCTGCTGACACAGCTTAAAATGGGGGATTTGTCATGCCGAGGCTGTTGCTAGTCAGATCAGACACAGAGGGGGTAAGGCCCACCGCCTGTTCCAAGCTCGCGGAAAGCAATGTGACCCTACACACTCCTTTGCATGCTTACAGTATACAGTCATAGTAGAATATCCAGTACAGCACTTAATGTAGTACAATAACCAAGACACTGCAGTAACTAGTATGATGTACTAGAGTAGATTATTGCATTTTTTCACTGTACGGTACCTATACTTTTCCACTAGACAAATTTGTGACATTGTACTTAGAACTAGGTACTATTTTCTGTTTTGTACCTGTTTTCTCATGGTAGATGGTGACTATATGTGACTTAAAGTGACTAAATGTGACTAAATGTGAATAAACGTGACAAAAAGTGACTAAATATCATGTGTCAACCATACCGTTGTATTGTGAAGCTGTAAACCGTACATGAATATACCTTCTTAATTCTTTCTGAATATGATGTGGTGGCAGGATGTTATTAAATACTCTCTAGCCTTCCTATGGCCATGCATCTTTCCTGTTCGGCTGAGCACAGTGGGGATCTGCATCATTCTTATAGTAATAGTCAACTTGGAGCAAGCCGATTGAAGCATCACGTTGTCCTGGGACAGCCGAAGGCCCACAGCCAGAACAGGGAGGAGGAAGACAGCAAAGAGTGCAGTCGAGAGGTGGAGATCAGTAGCATCTGTGGTCCTCGCCTCCCATTAACTCATGCCGTGACCAGCAGAAATGCTCAATTATTCATTACAAGCAGACTACGCCCAAGGATCACATTTCTAGACAGAGCAGACAGACTCGTGCTCTATCTCTCTCTCCCTCTGTCTGTCTTTCACTCCCCCTGTCTCCATCCCTCCCTGCCTCTCCCTCTCGGACCTCTCCCACCTCCTTCACACAGATACGCAAATACACACTGAACTCTGTCATCTGAATATGCAAACGTAGACGTCTAATTTGTGTATATTGTTGCCTGTGGTGCTGAGCTCCAGGCTGTCTGGCTGACTGCACCTACTTGGTCGTTAATGTAGGAGAGTTTCTCTTGTAGGACTTTTCCACCAAAAGTGAATGATCCTGCATTTCCACCAGTTTTAGTGGAACCAAGGGCGTGTCACAGAAGACAGAGTGTGCTGCACAGCATCAGTAAATGGAAGTGAGAAGATGGTAGCGTGTATAGACTACCTGCGAGTGTTTGCTGTTACAGATGTTTGTTTTTCTCCAAAGCAAGAAATGGAATTGGCATTGGAAATGACCAAATTGGGCAGAAGACAGGGAAAATCCAAAATCCTTTATGTCTTCATGTCTGACACGTTAATTCAAAACTGAATTATGTTTTCCTTTCCGCATCGATTCGGGGTGATGGAGCATGTATTACCTGTTTGTTCAGAGCATCTTCTATTGGGCTCAGTCAAGATGATTGACAGACACTCTTATCGTACGTGACCTCGAGGTTGAAAGACTTAGTTGCCCATGCCACGTAATCAATAAGAGTTGGACCAAGGGCAACCATATTGCTCAAAGCAATGGACAAATGAGAGAGCAGAAGCAGGAGTGAACATCTGAGCGAGTGGGGATACGATGGAGCTCATCAGTGGTGGCTTGGAGCACTGACCGTGATGATCCTCATCATATACCTCAAATCATCCGTAACTGACCAACATATGGTCCACAGACACGTGGCCAACACTAGTGGTGCACACGGAAGTCCTTCAAAGCCTCAACGTGGGTGGACCGTGGCAGCAGCTGGACCATCCTGGGAACAAATGCATGGAAGAACCGTACAGCATGACCATTTGGAACTGATGGTGGGAAAGGTTTCATCGGTTGGAAAGAGATCCCATTTGAGAATGCAAGAATGATTAAAACCTCATATTGATATGCCCTCAACCTAGCCAAGCTGAAGAAATGGCAACTTCCCATGACCTGATTGCTCCCATGCCAATGTACAGCGGAATGTAAAGAGCCTGGAGTTAGAACATATGCTGTTAATGCTGTTAACATGGCAAGTAGTGGTGGATGAGCTGTGATAAGGACATTAGAGAGCTGTTCAACCCAGCTTTCATATAGATCTTGATAAGATGCATGTTTGATCCAAGGTGATCCAAAATGTGTCTCATTTTTCAAACAGAAGATAAGAAAACCAAACACATTCATTATAATTCATTATGTCCACTGGTGAGTAACATATTCTTAGACACCATTTTGGCATATGGCTCGTGCTTTGATTGAAACTGCGTGTTCCAATCACATCATAAGATACTGTGGTCTCTGTTTATGGAAAGAACACTGTCTGATATTCCTTCCGACTGAAAAGTTCAGGATCTTTCAGGATCCATGACCTAGAGTTCAGTTACAGGCTCCATGCCCATTGTATCTGACCTTACTTACTGTTACAGGACCCATGCACACTGCATCTGACCTTGAGTTCAGCTACAGGACCCATGCACGCTCGCTGAGTGTTTAAACTCATTGAGCTTGGCCACACATCTGAAGCGACTGATCTGACAGTGGAGACCATAGTTTGTCTCTTTCTTTTCAGCTTCTTCAGCAATGGCTACAGCGTAAGTGGCAACTGTTGTGGGGCACTTTGTTTTCAGGCTGTACATTGTCAGCAGTGTCTTGATGTTTTACCACTTTTGTGGTCCTGCTGAGGCTTTGTTTTTCTGAAAGGTGCAGATTTTCTCCCCAGTTAAGTCATTTCCAGTAACCATCCACTATCCTGAATCCCCCCCAACACAACATGTTACCAGTGTTGGGACGCGTCATCCAAGTGATATGAGGAGAATATGTAGTTCCAGATCTTTTGTATTGGTCTCATACACAACAGATGCCCACATTTGCTTTCATCATGCTGAGTGATGGGGGAGAGGGAGGGCCGCTCCCCTCTCCCCACACAGTTGGCTGTGGCATCACTGCTGAGCTCTCGACGAGAGGACCAACGCTTAGACAGCTGTGCCACTCAAGAGCCCTTGCCCTCTGCCTCTCTTTTATCCTTTCTTTTTGCTCCCTTTCGCTCGACTATGTAAATCCCTTTTGCTCAAATCTCCACTTCTCTTGTGTGTTTTCTTTGTGTGGCTCTTTAATGTCACCCTTTGTGTTTAGATGGTGGTTAAACAATGCCTGAGAAGACTGATATACACCAATCAGCCATAACATTATGACCACCTCCTTGTTTCTACCCTTTGTTCACATCATTTGTTATCCTACCATAATGTTCTGATTGTTCTGCGAGTATGAGTACATTCCACTGACCCTCCGGGTTCAAACGAGCGGACAGGTCAGTCTGAATGGGTTGGAGTTTGAAGGTTTGTGAATGTACAGAAGTGTGTGAGAGAAGTGTTGCTGAGCCATTCATTAGTTTCTGTGTTTACTCTTGTCCTGCTGGTGCCATCTGTCGCTGGCGGCCCGGCTGGACCCGTGGGCACAACATGACCACTTCCTGGCTGACGCCATCACATGACGCAGTCGAACTGCAGTGGCCATCAGAGCAAAAACTGCCCATTCACTCCGTCCCGCTGATCCTGCTGAGCGTGCGAGTGTGTGTGTGTGTGTGTGTGTGAGAGAGAGAGAGAGAGAGAGAGAGAGAGAGAGAGAGAGAGAGAGAGAGAATGAGTGAGGGAAGCGAGAGGGAGCAAGAGGAAATACTGGGACAGATTAAATGAGCGTGTTTGTGTTTACTGTGAATTGCTTTGGTTGTTTACGTCTTTTGTCCGTGGAGATTAATGCTGCTTTCACATGATAAGCAGAAGATCCTACTTCCAACTTGTGAAGTCAGAATTATGAGCACAACACTTTAAAGCGTTTTGTCAAAATGGCATGAAGAAATGAGAACTGGCTGATTGTTCTCACCTGTTTAAAGGTTTAAGGTCATCTCAAAGGGCAACACCACTGAAATGACTGTAAAATGAGGCAGAAGCTCAGTCTGGAAGATGTGTGGTCATCAGTAGACGTGTGGTCACTGGAGCACCCATGGCCTGGTGGTTAGGGAACCAGCCTTATGACAGGAAGGTTGCTGGTTTGAATCCTTGAACTGGCAGGACATGACTGAAGTGCCCTTGAGCAAGGCACTGAACTTCCCCAGCTGCTCCCTGGGCACTGAGGATAGGGCTGCCCACAACTCCAGGCACGTGTGCTCACTGCCCCCTGGTGTGTGAAGTCACTAGTGTGTATGTGTGTATTATTGTGTGAGGATGGTAAACTGCAGAGGTCTAATTCCCGTCTGTATACAACACAGTGGGTCAAATGAATATTATTACTATTATCTGTAGATGTGCGGTCATAAGTAGATGTGTGGCCAGTAGTAGGTGTGGTCATTTCCCACTGGAAATAAGGACAGCTGGAAACAAGCTAAAGACATGACCACGGTTACGTTAAACTAAGGCCAGCTGCTAAAAAATGCTCAATGTAAAGCAGTGATCAGTGTTCTCCTCTAAGTGTGTTGATGCATTAGCAGCAGTATGAATAGAAGCCCGGGCGAACCACATCCCAGCCTTCGTCCTCCCAGTGCTGGTTACGTCATCTCATACGGGAGTCCTTGCTTCAGGGAGAGAACTGGCAATGTCCAAACGGGGGACAAAACTGGACTGAAAAGGAAAAAAGGAAAACGGTCCTGTGATTTAAACTGTTCTTAAATTCCTATCAGATGTTTGCTATGCAATCATGCTTCTCTTTATCCATCATTCTGTCTATCTTTATCCTTCTCTCTCTCTCTCTCTCTCTCTCTCTCTCTGTTTTTCCTCCCTCTCTCCCTGCTGTTAAATCAGAAGGCGCTGTGTTGGCAAGGAACCGTCACTGCAGAGTGCTAATGAAATGCACTGTGTACGATGGAGCGTGGGTTCGTGTGTTCGGTAGTGTGTGGGTGTGTGTGTGGGTGTGTGTGTTCCTGTGCTCATGAATCTGAGGTTTGTGGGTTGGGCTGTGTGATGTGTTCTATATTTAGGATCTTTTCATGATTTTTAAAATAGACAACATCGTCAATATCACAGTGATAACGCTCCTGAGATCTCAGAGTTGTAGGCAGTAATGTGAGGACTGTGACATTTACAGTCACACCTGGAAGTCCAGACCAAGGTCAGAACCTATGTTCCTGGAGCTGGATTTCGGTACAATGCCGGTTCTTTGTCTTCTTTTATTGCTTAATTTGTGACCAGAGCCTGGCTCGGTGTCCTGTAATTGGTCTTAAAGTCCAAACCATCCAAAAAGTGTTTTCATACTGCAAATGAGGAGAATGTAGTTACGAATGACTCTAATTAGTGCAGTGTGGTGGGTTTGCCTGGTTACGAAATCAAATCCTAGTGGTAGACCAGCTGTTCGCACAGTAGGGGGCGCAATGGTTAGAATGCAGGCGTATTGATCACGAAGTTATCATTATCGTTAAGCTTATCCAGGTCCAATAAGCTGCATCTGCTGGACCCTTAATGATTCTGGCTCCAGGGGGGCCGCAGCATGGCTGACTCCCTGTATGACTCTCACTTCAGATGCTGCTTCTGTATCTTCCAGGTTGTCAACAATCGCACGTGTACAGCCGTCCACGGAGGTGTTCAAAGTTCAGTGTGTATTTCTGGCAGTGGTGTAAAGAAGCAAACAGGGCTAATTCTTGCATAATGCTGCTTTAATCGTTTGTGAAGGGTGTTTTCATTTGTGTTTGGGTGTGTTTTCAGGTGGCGGCTCAGGAGATGGCGAGTGTGTGTTTGAGGGAGATTATGCTGTGCCTCCTCTGCCGGTGACCGAGGGCATGCAGCACATTCGCATAATGGAGGGGGTGACCCGCTCTCTGCCTTCATCACCACTGCTCTCCCACCAGGCCATCAACATGAGGCTACAGCCACTCAAGAGACTACCAGGTATGTTCTCGTGAACTACGACCTTCATTTGTCTTCTCTGTCCAGAAGCAGTGATACTATATATCTCTATATTAGGATGTGATCCCATAAAATAAGGATGACAGTGGGACTTTGTGATCTTAGGAGATCATTTTGGGGGTTGATTGTCAGCATTGTGATCATTATTGTGATTTGTGACGTTGATAAGAGCTTGTAGGCACTAAAGCTGCTGCATCTCTGAAAATGATTGTTGTCCTTTTTCAGTCACATACTCTGAGCAAACAGAGAGTTTTCATTGTAAAAGCTCCAGATCACATTTCTCACTGGGGATCTTGTGAGCTTGTCTGAAGAACAAAGTTTGGTTCCTGGATGCCCCCCCTGCCAGCACATGGAGATGTTCAATTCCATCAGCAGCTTTTAATGATTTAACATCACTAAGCACTGATTTACCAAAGCAGGTGTTGGATGAGAACTATAAATAATACTAGACTCCCATGAGGAGAACTTTGGAGATGTTTCATGAACACAGTGATGGAAAACCTCCGCTTTCTGTAGGAATTATTTGTGTTTATTCTAATATCAGTGATTTATCAAGTGGAGGATTTTTATAGATTTATGTATGAACACAGCCTGTAGAGGACCTCTTCCATTCACTGTCCTCGCTTTCAGATTACATTCTACTCTCTCCCACAGACCTCTTACATCAGCTCAGTCCAGGCTGAGAGAAGGCTGTGGTTACTTCAGTTTCTCTGACCGCTGTACAAAAACAGAATCCTCCTTCAGAGCAGGATCAGTGTTTTATAAAGAACACTTTTTTATTATAGGGTGTAATTTAGGTGCTTCTCAGCGAAATTCCTGCAGTTCTCAGAGTGACCACAAGGACGCGCTGTCTTAGAGCTTCAAAGTCTCTCTCTCTCGATCCCTCCAGTCTCCAGCGGACAGTGGAACAGCTGGACTTCTCTCAGAGGCTTTAGCTGCTCTAATTGAGCTCTCTGAAGAACACTGATCACTCTCCCACATTCTCTTTCTCTCTCTCTCTCTCTCTCTCTCTCTCTCTCTCTCTCTCTCTCTCTTTCTCTCTCTCTCCCACTCTTTCCTTCTCTCTCTCTCTCTCATGCTCGTGCCTGTGATCCAAAGTCTGCTGTTGAGAGGCTTGTTGATAGAGACTGATTTGGAATCAGCTTCACAATTGCTGTTAACATTACTGTGGTTGGCGTCTGGTGAAGGGGTTTAAAATTCCTGCATCTATAGACAACATAATCAGTCGAGAAGTAACGCGGAATTCCTGGGTCTGGAAATGGACGGAAGATATCATGTTATTATCCACACAAGAACCACTATAACATGGCCTAACAACAGTGAAGTCCAGTCAATAGTAATTATGGTCAGACAAACACAGGTTTTCTCAGAAAGGTCATGTTTGAGACTCCGTGGAATTCCACTCCACACTCCGTATGCTCCCAACATGGAATTATTCCATGTATCCTTAAGATCAATCTTCAGCATTGACTTCTGTTGAAGTTTTCTGACGTATCCAGTATGAAACTACAGTGGATGTAATGCATCGAACAACAATTGAGCAACAACCGTGGGGTGATTTAGTCCAGTATGAATCTCCAGTGTCTGGTATTTACAGTCTGACTGTACTAATTGTGTAGCCTGTTAACTCCAGTATGAATTTCCTGTGTGTAGTATGTACAGCCTGACAGTATAAACTGTGTTGTGATTTGACTCCAGTATGAATTTCTGTAATATTTACAGTCGGACTGTGTGTGTACAGATTTGCATCCAGTATGAATCTCCAGTGTGGAGTATGTACAGTGTAATGTACTAATTATGTAGTGATTTGATTCCGGCATGAATTTCCAGCGAGTAGTATTTGCAATCTGGGAGTAAAAATTGTGGAGTGGTTATAATCCAGTATGAATCAGCACCGTGTTCTTTTTATAGCCTGACAGTAATAATTGTGGAGTGGTTTTAATCCAGTATGAATCTACAGTGACGCCTCACGAAGCAGAAGAGTAGGCCTACAGGCTTCTAGCAGACCTGTGGACAGAGATGTGTGATTCTCCGTGATGTATCCCGAGCTGCACTGATGTAAATGGGTGATTTCTCTGTGTTCTCCTGGTTGCGCCTCTCCACAGCCTCCTCTGCTGATCAGTTAGCCTTGAATGAACTTCAGCTTGGCTGCAGGCCAGCACCTCCTTGTTCCTTTCTGTGCTTTGTGTATTTTTCTGCGTCACTCAGCAGTGGCACTCTCTGGATCAGGCCTGCTGGCCCCCAACACCGCCTCATTCCATGCAATCAGAAGAACCGGCTTTAGGACGTCAAATCTGATGTTCCTTAAGCTCAGAAAATGCCGATCTTACACATTCAAACCTCAGGATGTCTGCTGTGGTTGTTCTTAGCTGTGGCGCTCCTAGATGGTGACTTTAGGGGGAGATAGTGGCTTTGGAACGGTCAGAAATAGATCTGACCAGTCAGATGAACCTGTGTGAACCTCAGCACAGCAACAGTGATACAGACAGCTGATCTAACCCTGTAAAAGTGCTGCAGTCAAAGTGTTTTAACACCGCGCACGACTACAAACGCCATAAAACAACGGACATGATGTGGAAATTGATTGCAGTGAGAATGACCCTGCAGGTTTCTGTGAACCACTGTTTGATAGCTGGCACCAGAGGAGACAGATTGGAAAGGCTGTATAAGAGGTGCGTGTGTGTGTGTGTGTGTGTGTCCTACCTTTCTAATCTTACATTTGCCTTCATTACAGAGTGTAACCCTACACTTGTACAGTATTCTCTAATGGCTTTAAGATAACATCACGTGGATTGTCTTCGTGCTGGTCCTGCTTGTCGTGACTGAATTAAAGTGAGATTACTGCTGGGTTTTACACTGGAGGGCTGATGATGGGATATGGCGGCGGTCCTGATGGATGTGTACACTAACCACATCAGATTTCCACTCGCACTGCAACATTTCAAATGCCTCTTTTATTATTATTGCATTTTCTTTTTTCTCCGCATGAGTTCCAGGAAGCGAGCGCCACATTTTCCGCTTTAATGACCGCAATCAGCGCGAGAGCCGCTTCTCCTCCTTTGAGACTGAACTTTGACCTTTCTGCCTCCTGAATAGATGTAATTACATTAATCATTTATTACCTCTCTCACACACACACACACTCATTGGCATGCACACACACGTCTTGAAGGGGGTGTGCTTTCGTAGAACCAGTTTTAAAGAGCCGTTATCCTGTTTTCTTTATCACGTAGAATTAAGTGCTTCTCTTGCCATGCTTTCAAGACATTTACCACTTCATTAGCTACACCTGTCTGCCTACGTCACGTGTCTAATATAATGCAGATAAGGGTCAACAGCTTCAGGTAATGATCATCAGCCATCAGATTGTGGAGAAAATGTGGTCTCGTTGATTTTCAGTGTGGCACGATCGTTGGTGTCAGAAGTGGAGGTCTGAGTGTTTCCAGGACTGCTGATCTTCTGGGCTGTTCATCACAACAGTCTAGTTACTCGAGACGGTGTAATCAGTGCTGCAGATGACCTTGTTGATGAGAGAGGGCTACAGACAATGGTCAGTCTGGTTGGAGCTGTCAGAAATGAACTCTGGTTGGCTGGTGGGGTCCCTGTAATGGTGTGGGGAATGTTTTTGCTGCACTTTGGACCTTTAATACCAATCGGTCATGGCTTGAATGCCACAGCCTGTTTGGGTACTGATGCTGACCAGGCGTCCTTTCCTGACCAGGGTTGACCATCTTCTCACAGCTGGTTCTTCACTACACTCTTCATAGCTTCAGGGTTCAGCTGAACACTTTAGTTGAACAGTGTAGCTTCAGCTCAACTGCTGTAGGCTGAACCTTCAGGGATAGGTCAGGTCCGATGACGTCACTGATCCAGATATTGAGTTATATGAGAAGGGAGGGGCTGTTTGCTCTCTTTCTTTGCTCGCACAATGTCAGAATAAAAGTCCTGAGAAGGGAAAATTATATTTATGTAACAAAATAATGAATGATATTCTGGTTGTTATTATTATAAATATAACACGTTAATCTAGTTATTACAAATAATTCATCAACACAATAAGTGCATTTTCAGGGCATAAACACTGTTGTTTTTGTTGTCTTAGTAATAATGATGTAATAACATCTGGTGTGTGACTGTCTCCTACAAGTACGTTTTACATTTTTTAGGCCAATAAAAGTATGTCAAATAAATATCCTACACATCACTCACTATCGGCCCAGGGCTCATACAGGTTTAACGTGTAGATGTAGGATTTCTGGTGCCACAGATTTCACTGTAGTGTCTGGAAACCACGGCGACTGATAGAATCCTTCATCAGCGTTGAATATGCAGCACTAATCACTGTGCTTTTTTTGGAAAGTGAACGTGTTAGAGGGCAGAGACAAAGTGAGAGAATGGGAGTGTGCGGGGGGTGAGAGGGAGAGAGTGGCAGTTGCGTCAGCAGGGCTGATTCGACTGCGGTTCTGAATCCCCCAATCAATACACAAGTGTTTCATGATGGCTTAAACGGCCTTCTGACAGTGTCCATTAGAAGCACGCTGCTCGGAGAACTCACAGGAAGATGCAGGAGAGACAGACACCATGATCTCATTTGCTGTAGTGATGAGTCATTTGCAAACGATTCATTTTGTTTGAATGACTCTTGTGAGTCAAGTGTATTTATTTGGCCAAGTTGTGAAAGAAGCCTCAAATCAGGCTTCAGGCCTAAGCTTGATTTTGACCACTTGGATAAATAAACGCCTTTTGGACAAGCCACTTTCCCGCTCTCCGATGCCCCGCCTGCATGTCAGTCTGTTAGGAACAAATTGTGATGTTCACCTGGAAGATCAGATTGAGATGTTTGCCCACAATAAGAAAACCGAACAAGCTCTCAAGCATGGGGGCGGTAGCATCATGCTCCAGGTCTGTTTGGCAGCCATTGGAACTGGTACATTGCATGTGGAATAATGAAGGAAGGAGAACTTCCTTAAGATTCTTCAGCATAATCTCAGACCATCAGCTGGACGGTTGAAACTTGGACACAACTGGGTGATCCAACTGGACAATTGGACCAAACACACATGAAATAGGTTAAAGCAGTTAAAGCAGAGTGTAGTTTGTTCCTGTAAAGGACAGATATAGAAGTGTGTGGAGTTTGACTGTTGTTTTTACATTGTATCGAAATGCTACTAGAACATATTTTCAATCAGAGGTAGGTCTGTTAGGAATAGAGAACCGGAGTGTGTGTTCTGAAAAGGTAGAACCACGGGTTGCAGGACCTCATTAACATAATGTTGGGCTGTTAAAGTGCCTACAAGTAGGTGGGCAGAAGATGTCTTGAAGAAGCCTGTCCAGTCATAGTCTTTACCTTCTCTATCTTGTATTTATCTCTATTATAATTCTGTTTTTCTCTTGCAAAAACCTTTCATCTTCAAACAGAATTTTTACCTTCCAGTCAGTATTATTCTGGAGTCATTTTGGAGCTTTTCTGTCGGTCCGTTCATCAGAACATTTTAATACAATGTAAAAACAACGGCCAAACTCTCAAAAAGAGAATACCTCTGAAAATGGAGATACAAGGTTTTTGCCCGACTTCAACAAGATGTAACAATTAGAGCCTGGTTTTCCTAAAAGTGTCACAGTGAGAAGATCACGAGGTGTCCGAGTGTCTAACTGAACATTCTGTCTCACAGTTACAGTGAGTTTTAACACTGCGACATGTCGGGGAAACAAACCTGTGAATTGGTGAGGAGCTCGTCAGCTCACAGCTGAACGTTGAGCTGGTGTTAAATGGGCTTTGGTGTAGTGTGTGCTAATGTTACGTGTGTGTGTTTACACTAGCAGTGACGTTCATCTTATCTGCTGATGAGTTTGTTCCCCTGAGCCCACCTGAACAGGTATACAGTACCTTCCGTGTCATTTCTCATGTTTCGCTACCTGGAATTAAGAGTGTGTGTGTGTTTTTTATTGTGAATTCTGCTTAATTATTCACCCCCTAAAGTCAGTACAGTCACTTTTGCAGGAATTACAGCCACTTTGGATTAGCTACTGGGATTTTTGCCGATTCCTCAGGGCAAAACTGCTTCAGCTCCTTCAAGTTAGATGGTTTCCACTGGTGAACAGCTTGATCTTTAAGTCTGACCACACTTTTTCATGTAGGTGAAGGTCTGGGCTTTGACTTGGCCCTTCCAAACATTGTTTCCCCTTAAACCACTCAAGTGTTGCTTTAGCAGTGTTCAGTTTTGGTCTCACCTTCCTCCATATGCCTTTTGGCAAACTCAGACCAAGCCTTCCTAAAGATATCTTCTGACCACTCTTGACTTTGTCCCTGACTCGTTTGGAGATTTTCATTTCATGAAAAGTATACCTTTCCAACTGTGAAGCTTTGGGCGGATCTTCCAAGCTCTTAGGTTGTGTTGCTGCCAGTGACATACGCAGTATTGCACAGTGGGAGGAATGGGATTCAAAGTGTTTAATTTATTTCTCGCCGCTACAACTCGTTGTTATGGATACTACATCACTGCTAAACAAATGCTTGTGCCATGTGTACTTCATGCTCATCCTCATCCCTCATATTTCTCCCTCGCTCTTCCTGTTTCTCGCCATCGAGCCCTTTACTTCACATTCATTTTTTTCCTTACTCTGATGTAGTCTCTCTCTCTCTCTCTCTCCTTTTTCTCTCTCTCTCTCTCTCTCTCTCTCTCTCTCTCTCTCTCTCTTGGGCTGTAAACAGACGTGTGTGTGTGTGTGTGTGTGTGTGTGTGTGTGTGTGTGTGTGTGTGTGTGTGTGTGTGTGTGTGTGTTAGCCAGCTGGAGGAGCGGAAAGGTGGGAAGTAATTGGAGGCACGATGCTGCCTCGCTTTCTCTCCCAGGTGACACACTGACTGCCACCTGATCTCTCTCTGTCTCTCTCTCTCTCTCTCTCTTAAAAACGCTCTCTCTCTCTCTCTCTCTCTCACCCTCCTCCTCACATCCTGAGGATGAGTGGTTGCTCCTGCACGGCTGTCAGCTGTAGATTGCTCATCAGAGCTGGGGAGTTAGTGTGGACATGAGGGTCACTGGGCGAGCAAGAGGGGACGAGAGAAGAAATAGAACAGTGGTGAGACTTGATATTTCACCTGTGACTCTCGCCCCTTTTCTCTCTCTCTCTTTGTGTTCACATTTTTATTTTTCTCTCTGTTGTTCTGTTTCTCTTTACGCTCACTTTCTCTCACCCTCTCTTCACTCTGTGTGTGTGTGTGTGTGTGTGTGTGTGTGTGTGTGTGTGTGTGTGTGTGTGTGTGTGTGTGTGTGTGTGTGTGTGCCAGGGATCAGGTTGTTGTGGAAGGTTAGGCTCTCTGTAACCCAGCTAGTGTGACTAAAGCTCAGTGTTTGATGAAGCTCCAGATCTGTGCCAACACATCACAACAAGACCCTTAAGATAAAAGTGCTACAAAGGGTTCTTTAGACAAAACCATTTAAGAACCACTTTTGGTTCCAAAAGGAGCATTTTTTCTAAAGGAGCTCTGAGTGTTAAGAACCCACTGACTACAAAAATGGCCATTTATAGAACCAAATTTGTTTCTTCAAGCAGTTCCATTGAAGAACCATTTTTGGTTCCATATATAATTGTTTTGTAACATTATGAGTGTGAAGAACCTTTAACCATGTAAAGAACCCATACATCGACTGCAACAATGGTTCTTTATGGATCCAAGTGTGGTTCTTTGGGAAATTCCATAAAAGAACCACTTTTAGTTCCATAAAGAACCATTTTTATGAAGAAGCTGTGTGAGTGAAGAACCTTTAAATTGGTAGAGAACATTGACATTGTCTTCTTTAAACACTTGAAAGGTTCTTCACACTCAGATCTCTTTTATAACAGTTGTTCTTTTATGAAACCAAAAGTGGTTCTTCATTCAAAGAACCCTTTGTAGCACCTTCATTGTCAAGAGTGATCATCGACAAATTGAAACGGAAACTGAAGGAAGAGTAGATGTCTGTGATTCCCACTTCAGCGTACGCTTTCCGGTTGCAGATGTAAATAAGTGTTTGAAGAGCCTCTTGTCTGGTGGTCTGCTGCGAAAAGTACCACATTCGTGTGTTGCGAGTGTGATTTAACGAGGTGCTTTGTTGCCTCTACTAATGAGCTGGACGGGGGTTATGGGCTGAACAGAGGATGGAGGAAGCGTTGTGGTGTATTCCCGATGGAAACTTCTGGATTTGGGAGAGGAGGACCCACCGTTGCTCCATCACCACAGTAACAGCTTACATTTACACCACTCACCTGAGAAGAGCACTCTTTGTCACTTGTAGAATAATGTCCTACCTGTAACATTTTCCACCTCTCATTTGACCACCCCTGGTTTTCACATTGTGACAAGGTGAAGAAGAATTGAACACCAGATTTCAGGGGGACACCTAAGCAAGCCGGATGCAAGTTCTGAATTTCATTTAAAGAAGACCTCTCCAACTGTTGAGCAGGGGGGTGGGTGGATCTTGATTGATTTTGCAGCCAGTGGCACATGTTGACCATCTCATAAAGACTTTGTCATTTTAAAAACTATCTTTTGCCACTGATATAAAAATAACAATGTCAACACACTGACTCATTCACTACAAAAACACAACAGGTAACAAGAAACGTCCATTTATCCACATGAAGAGCCATCTGAAGGCCTCACAATCACATCCTGAACATCACTGAAAATAACATTTCTCCAAAGCAACTCACTGGATTAGGACATGCAGGAGAGAGAACAGGAGCCAGTGATGGTGATCAGGGCTTTCAGGTTGCACAGTAAAGCCCATAGACTCTGACTTTGTTTGAAGGTCAGATGGTGGAATGGATCTCACATGGGAAATGCTGCATCTTGTGGCCTTTGGGAGCTGTCTGTGTGTTTATTTGGAGAGGTGTTAAATCTGTGAAGGCCTTGGGCTCTTACATAAATTGCACTGACACACACACACACACACACACACACACACACGTTCAGCCTGCAAAGTGCTGTCAGGTGAAGTGGTTTCAGGCAAAGTGTTAAGCCAGTTTGGGGTCAGGATGGGTCACTGTTTCCCTGTGTAGAGGCTTGATTCTTGAAGTGTTGCTGGTTGTAGGTCACAAATGAATCCATAAAATGAAAGCGGTGGTGGAGTTAAAAGTCTGCTGGATCTTCACAGGACCAACCCAGAGCAGCTATTACGTGGGTGGTTCTCAGCACTGCAGTGACACTGACATGGTGGTGGTGTGTTAGTGTGTGTTGTGCTGTATGAGTGGATCAGAAACAGCAGAGCTGATGGGGTTCTTAACCCCCTCAGTGTCACTGCTGGACTGGGAACAGTCCACCTACCAGAAACATCCAACCAACATCATCCTGACTTCATGTGCTTTTCAGTGAACCATCCCACATTCACACCAGTTTTAGTGGAACCGAGAACATTCTTCTACAGGTGGATCAAACATGGAAGGTAGAAGACCACACCGTACGAGAAGAACGATATTGCTCCTTGCTCCTCTGGACACAGGCTTTCCTTTGCTGACCTAAAGAAGCTCAGAGCAGATCTCGTACTGCACTGAGGTATGGGATGAATGAGCTTCTTTCACTGAGCACTCAACTACTCCGTCAGCTATTATGTACCTGAGCTCCTCTGCACAGTAGGACCTGCATAACGCAGAACATCAATCACGAAGATGATTGTATCTGTTTGAAGACACGCAATTAAACGTCTTTGATGATCAGGCTCATTAGCATGTCTATTACTGTCCCTTAGACGTCTGAGCTTGTGTAAGACATAGACAGGAAAGATGGAAATAGACTCGCCGGTCCATTTTCATCACTTCGCATCATTCATACACAAAAATAGCAGGCAGCCTCCGCAAGCGGCTCCTCGGGGACAGAGTCTGGAGTCGTCCAAGCTTTTCTGTGTCTTTGCTGCTTTCGTGCCTGTTTTACTGATCTCTTCGCAGGATCACGCCTAAGCTATTTAGACACAGCTCCATGCCAAAGCATCCTGAGCCATTCTGTCCAGACCAGCCCAGCCCAACCCAACCTCAGCTGTGGAGCTGTTGGTGGACAGCTGGAGGAAGTGTTCTGGTTTTGTAGCTCTGGGAAGTGAAGACGGCAGACTTGTCTCAGGATCTTTTAACACCTGAGAAGATCATTGTATTGCCGTTCTGTGTTAAATCTCATTGAATGAAGGTTGTCCGCTGAATTCATTTCATTGCCAGTGACCAAAACCAAAAGTATGTGGACTCATTCATAGTCTCTTCTGAGGATTTGATTGCATTTGGTAACAAGACCACCTCATCCCCAACCCCCCAACTCATTCCATAAGAACTGCATGGAGCTCCATCATTCCACAGAACACAGTTCCACATCTCCACAGCTTAATACGAGGGGGCCTTATACCCCTCTAGCCCGTCTCCACAGGGACTAGACAAGCTGTAGGTGCATTTGCACATCTGTGTCAGCAATGGGTGCAATTTAAAATAGCCGAATGCATCGATTAGAAGGGGTGTCCACAAGCTTTTGTACTTAATGTGTGTGTGGTTGGTTTTAAGATTAAGATGGTTTTCAGGAACCAAAATCGGGTTTTGACATCAGACCTGTTTTTATTTGTAACTAAAATCCGACGTCTGTCCGAAGATTCCAGCTCACAACGTCCGTGTCTGCTGGGAATGTAAATCTGGAGGTTGTCCTTTACATTGTGTCCAAATTTGATGATGGACAGACCAATAAAAATGCTCCAGAACAAAATCTTTGACTTTCATTGAAAGTTAAGAACATAAAGGAAGAACCTTTTTTTCCATTGGCGGCTTCTGATCAGCCAAACCATTGTTACACGTCGGACGTTTCTCTCTTCAGACTGAACAACAAACTGTAACTTTGCTCTGTGTTTTTCTTCTCGTCTTTTTTTTTTTTTCATGCATGTTGTGTTGGTTTTTTTTCCACCCGGTCAGCCAGTGTTGTTTAGTGGAGGCTGGAGGCTGTGAGTTTTACCACAGGCCAAATTAAGAACTTGTTCTTTGTGATCTTCATACACTCCAACGCTGGAGAACTCAGCACTTTCTGGACCGTTCCTTTAGTCCCGTATTCAACAATAGCAGTGATTATAGTCACAGGGGTTCTGAGTTCTCATGTCCATGTTGGTCTGAGTGAAACGGGCAGCGTGTGGAGCTGGAGCTCGACATTACTGGTGAATAATTAACAGTGTTGGTTGATAAATAAACAGTGTGTTTACACGCATTCAATAATCTGTTCACAATCGGATTACTGCCGGTATCTGATTATTCACGTTGTCACGTAAACAGCCCTGATTTCTTGGATCGGATTACGGTCCTGAAAACCAATTAAGAAATCTGATGAAGAGAATCTGTAATCTGATTTCTCACTGCATACATATCCACTCTAATCAGCTGATGGCACTTTTGGAGCTTTCCCTGCTCCCACCAAGCCGGTTAGAGCTGCATGGGGTGTGCTGAAGCTAAAACGTGCAGAGCAGGGGTGCCTCTAGGACCAGGGTTGAGAAGCATTGATCTAAATGATGAGTTTTCCGATTGGAGCTTCATGCTGCAGCATGAACATTGGGTTATACGGAGTTTCCCATGATCTGATCACACCTTCTGATTTTCTGTAAACGCACTCACTGTTACCTAATTTTCAACACTGTTGGGTGATAATCAGCATTTTTGGCAACATTGCTGCCTAACATCAACAGTGTTGCCTAATAATAAATATTGTTGGCAAAAAATGGACACATTAAGTGAATAATAAATATAATTAAACGAAAAACTAATCAGCATAACCAACTAGTGCATCCCTTGTTATAATGGAGTCGGCTCCGGAGAGTCCAGGCCTCAGTGGCAGTCAGAGCGTCTTGGGATTTTGCTGAAATGTGATCCACACTGAGCAGAACACGTCCCGGAGTCGTCTATCTGCTGCAGAACCTTCTCCCTCTGGACAGGAAGGGTCAGGGAGAGGCAACCCTGGCCCCTCAGATCGATCCACATCATGCCTGTGACCCAACAGCAACGTAACCCGACCCCCAGCCTCTCCTGACACGCTTCCCTTAAACATTACCATCTGTGTTTTCCTCTCTGTCTCTGTTGCTCTGGTTCTTCCTCAGCGTACCTCTGAGTGCTGTCTTGTCTCCCGCTCTGGCTCGCTTTAGCTGATGTTAGGGTTTTGTACTTGAGTGTAGCCTCATGGAAAGCCCTGTGTTTTCTTGGACGACATTGTCATGGAACTTGCTTCCCTCAAACTGGCTTCTTACTCTGCCAGGATTCTTGACCTGGACATGCACTCTTCCGGTAAGTGTGACCCCAAGCTTCGTCCAAGTATTTAGCATCAACTCTCACTCTCTCACTCTCTCACTCTCAGCTTTTGCCCTATAAGTCAGATGGTACTTTATGAGTGTTTGCGTGTCCATATGGGACACCCTTCCAACTTTTTTTCCTGCTTTTTGCAGAGAGCTCCATGCTCTGGGTTTTGGTGGTTTTTCTCGCAGCTCTCCCTCCCCTGTCTGCTTTTTGTGGGGCTCTGGACTTCCAAGCCTTCAGACTTGCTCGCGGTTCCTTGTTGAAGTCTGAGCCAGCGGTTTTTCTCTGTAGCCGAACAGAGCCGACCAAACCGCCGCCTCGCGCCTCCCTCTCTACCTACCCCCCCTCTGCTGTGCCCGCTCTGGAGGCCAGAGGGAGCAGAGTGGAGAGCCTGGAGCTCATTCCCAGCTGGGACCCCTCAGCTCTGGAGCAGAACAGAGCCTCTTCTGGCTTTCTGAACGGAGGCTCTCCTGGCTGGCTTGCTGGGCCAGAGGCCTGGAGGGGTGTCGCCGGTGGGCTTTTCGGAGCAATGGATCTGGCGGCTTCAGTGAGGAAGGTGTGCTGCGGGAGGCGGAGGAAAAGATCCCGGCCTTACGAGCGTAGCGTCCGGCCTAGCCGTACGTCCTCCCTGCTCCGCCGCTGGATGTCCCAGCTGTGCTGCACATCCCGGGCCTGCGCCTCCAGCCTTAGTGCCTCAGACCAGTCTCTCCTGCAACCTGGCTGCTGCACCCGGCCCCGAGGAGCTCATGGGATGGTGGGAGCAGGAGGTGTAGGAGAGGAGGAGATGGAGGCCTATGGACAGGAAGTGTGGATGGGAGCAGGAGAAGAAGAGGAGGAGGAGGAGGAGGAGGAGGAGGGGGAGGATGACAATGAAGAAGAAGAAAATAGTGATGACGAGGTTGATGATGATGGTGGTGATTGTGATGCGAGTGCTGATGACGATGAGGATGGTAATGATGAAGATGATGAGGATGACAATGAACGAGAAGAAGAAAGAGGTGAGGACACCGTGGGGAGGAGCCTAGAGCGGATAATCACTGATAGGAATTGAAGGAGTTTTTGGAATTTTTTAGCTGTTATTTCAACAATTGCATAATTCCATAATTGATTACGTTGATATGTTCTGTGTAACAACACAATGTATCAATCACAGCGTTGAAACAATATTGAAACAATTGTTGAATCAATGTTAACAATGCAACATTGTTTAAACGTAGGTTCAACATAGTTTCAATACCATTTTTGTTTATTATTTCAACGATTAATGGTCGAAACTGTACCAGCGGTTCATGACTTACAGCTTATTCTTTTATAATATCAATAATAATATTGAAAGTTTAGATTATTGTCTTATATCGATTTTTAGGACCTTCAAACGGAACTGTTTTTAACTGATGGACTTCACTTAAGATGATCAAAAGCTAGATTTACTACTTTACTGATATTGACCCAATAACCCAACCAACGGATACAGCTCCAGAACTCGTGGGAACGCTGCAGTTGTTCCTGGTGACGAGCATAATGTCTGTTAATTACATGCATTGAAGTCTCTTCATCGATTGAGATGTTTTGGTAGCTTATTTCCATGATCATGCACAATAATAACATTGATGGCTATGGTGGTGAGGATGATACAGAAGAAGAAGAAGATGGCTTGTATCGTCCACCCCAATTCCCATTGGATTGCCATGGAAATTCCTGGTTGGAATTCTAGATTGTTGATCATGTACACCTTTGTGAAGCTCTCTTCAGGATGAATTGAGCACCCTTGGATATCTGTTCAGCCAGAGAGGAATTGCTGAGAGATCTGATGGCGATGGAGCTTCGGGCACTTTGGACACTCATTGCTCATCTATCTGCTGTTGAAGCGAACCTTCCTCATTACAGCCTGGTTTCATCTCATTCTCGGCTGAGACGTATCCCGATAGAGACGCCTTGCGCTGCAATTTGTCTCGATTAGGGCACATTTGCCGCAGATGACATGAACATGGAAATGGGTTGATGGCAGAGAGAGAGATGGAAAGTATTCGAGGTTTGATACCAGACATTGCAGCCTGAAGGAGTCTCGGGCTCGTGATAATATTTCCTCCTGTGGCACGTCATGTCAGGCGTGTAGTGCACAGCAGTAATGGAGAATATTGATGTTTCAAATGGATGTTTTGGTGACAGTTTTCTGGACATCTGGACATTTGGACATTTCTAGGCATGTGTTCAGCCTGAGGCAGTTTGTAGGTGTGTACTGGTACCAGTGTCCTCTTATGCAGGAATCCACAGTATATGACTATTGGGGGTTTTGGAAGGATGGTTTTATCTGATCTTCTTACTCTGCTCTGCAGGACCAAATATATAGAAATGGAATGTTCCTAAGTTTTTAAGTGGCCCCATAATCAGGAGATCATAATTCCGATTCTCATTTGTGCCAAAACCGTCCGTGCCTGGAAGTCCGAGAAGGCGTTATATACAGACATACTTGATGTCCAAGAGCTGAAACATATGTTTGTATGTTCTTCCTGAGAGCTAGAGCTGTTTTATCTGCCCACCACCAATACCACTCAACATCTCATCTGAAGGTGTATTAGGTGTGTTTCTTCTGGACATCGGCCTTCCAGCCTCAGAACTGAAGAACTGAAGATTCTGAGCTTCATCAATGCCACAGACAGTTAATGTGGCACTGAAGGGAACTTTCAGGTTCCAGGTCTTTCCTGCTTTAGCTGGAGAACAGCTGTTGGTTGACCAGTGCCGGACACAGGTCTGGTAGTAACTATGTACTAGGTAGTAACGAGTTGAAATGACAAAAGAAAAATCAGCTGATTATTTTAAATCTGAAATAGCAGCTTTGAAGCTGTTTGCTTTTTTTTGCTCTCTCTCTCTCTCTCTCTCTCTCTCTCTCTCTCTCTCTCTCTCTCTCTCTCTGTCTCTCTCTCTCTCTGCTGCACTGTTACTCACTCTCTGCTGCACTGTTACTCACTCTCTGCTGCACTGTTACTCTCTCTGTGTGTGTGTCTCTCTCTGCTGCACTGTTACTCTCTCTCTCTGTCTCTATCTCTCTGCTGCACTGTTACTCTCTCACTCTGTCTCTCTCTCTCTCTCTGCTGCACTGTTACTCACTCTGCTGCACTGTTACTCCTCTCTCCAACTCTCTCTCTCTCTCTCCAACTCTCTCTCTCTCTCTCTCTCTCCAACCTCTCTCTCTTCTCTCTCTCATTCTCACTCTCTCCAACTCTCTTCAATTCTCTCTCTCTCTCTCTCTCTCTCTCTCCATTTATAGAGGCAGGTTGTTTGTCAGGATCTTGTTGTTACAAGCTCCTCTCTCTGCCCTCTCTTTGTAAACCGCCGCACCGGCCCTTTCTGCAGGTTGGTTTTCAAGCCAGCGTGGACAGACACCCTCTCATCACCCTGCTGCCCTCCTCCACCCTCCTCCACCCTCACCACTCTAACTCAAACCAGCTTTGCAGCTTTATTTTTGGACCTATTTTGTGCTGCTGTACTTCACCACTCTCTCTCTCTCTCTCTCTCTCTCTCTCTCTCTCTCTCTCTCTCTCTCTCTTTCACTCTTTTTTTCCCTCTCATTCTTTCTCTCTCTCTCTCTCTGATTGTCCATCCCTCTCTTTATCTATTCTTCTCTCTTTCTGTCTCCATCTCCATCCACCATTCTCTTTGTTTCCCAACCTATACTGTATACCCAAGTCTCTCTCTCTCTCTCTCTCTCTCTCTCTCTCTCTCTCTCTCTCTCTCTCTCCCTCTCTCTCCCCCATTGTACAGCTGGTACAGGTGTCTGTTGGCCATTGTATCGGATCTGGAGATCTGTTGGACGCCCAGTAGTGATGCAGTGGTCGTAGTGTCTTCAGATGCCCGTGTCCTGATTATGGACTGGTGTTGTCTGTCTAAGCTCATTAATCCGAAACTCCAACTAACGCCTGCTTTCTCCAGTAAGACGTCAACTCTGAAGCATTTCTGATGGGTTCTGAAATATTCCACGTCCACTGCAGCTCTGATGTCTGTTACAGTGAGACGTCCCCTGTTGTGGAAAGCATGTGTCATTGCGGGGGAACGATGACTGAATTATTCGATTAAACCCAATACAAGACCCTCAACAGCACTGCCATTAAAACACCACCGTGCGCTTTTTCCTCCACCGGGTTTCATATTCTCTGCAGTCTAAGCACTTTCCTCCTGCATGTGTGGTTTGCGATTGGCTGTGTCTCGGCGCGAGCTTCTTCCCAGCTGCTGATCTCCTCTCGCACTGTGAAAGCGCTATAGCGTGTTCTCTGTGCTGTTAAAGTCAGAGCTTTGGCCAAGGCCCAGCAGCCTCAGGCCTCGAGTCAGATCCTGCGGCTGCAGCGAGACAGCGACGTGACGGACGACTGCGAGAATCCAACCCCTGCGATGTTCACCTCGAGCAAGCACAAACAGTACAGCAGTCCGGGGCCCGTGGGACGGCTGCTGTAGTGATTGGGGTGGGCTGGAGGGGGTCTGGGGGGTGGACAGGAAGCCGTTTATTTTGTTGGTGTGTGGATAAGTTAAAGAGGTTAGTTCTGAGGGGCTCCCCGGGGAGACGGCTGTAGGAGGCCCATATGACTTAAACAGCTGAGAGTCAGCTCCTGGTTCAAATCAGTGGAGGCGATTCACTTGATTCAGTGAAGCTTTCTTTGTTGACTCAGTGAAGCTCGCTTTGCTCGCTGAACGAGGGCGATTGAGGTCATCATCTCTGCCTGTTGGAGAGCAGTGTGACTGAGCCTCAACTGTATAAACAGCTGCTGTCCGTTGAAGCTGAATCCGTGAAGCTGACTCGGTTGATTCAGTGGCTCTGTCTCAGTTTACTCTGACTCAGCCGAGTTAGGTGACTCACTGAATCAATGTAAAGTCACTTCATGCAAACTGACTCCTTTTATTCAGCGAAACTGACTCCGTTTTTTCAACACAGCTGGCTCAGCTTGTTCAGTGAAGATGTCTTGGACTTATTCAGTGAAGCTGATTCAGTTTATTCAGTGAATCTGACTCAAGTGACTCTGATGTGAAGCTGACTGAGGGGAAGCAGTAAGACCAGCCGGACTGACTCACAGTTAATTCGGTCAACCTGACTCAGTTGACTCAGTTCTGCTAAAGCTAATTCACTCAACAGTTCATTTGGTGACACTGATTCTGAGTGAGTTTGTTCAGTGAACCTGAATCAGGTGACTTCGTTTGTTCAGTAAAGTCGACTCAGTCGATTCGGTGAAGCCTGAGCCCTTAACCCCAGTTTTCCGTCAGTGTTGACTGACAGTGAAAGCCCCCCAGAGTGCCCCCCCCTTACAGCCTTCAGAACAAACTACACCAGCAGGCTTTGACTCTGACAGCACTCTGTGTGTGTGTGTGTGTGTGTGTGTGTGTGTGTGTGTGTGTGTGTGTGTGTGTGTGTGTGTGTGTGTGTGTGTGTGTTGTTTTTGGCAGGACACAGTGGCAGGGGGTCACTCAAACAGGATTAACCGGAGACATAAATTGCAGCCTCTCTCTCTCTCTCTCTCTCTCTCTCTCTCTCTCTCTCTCTCTCTCTCTCTATCTATCTATCTATCTATCTCTCACTCTCTCTTTTTGTTGCTCTTCTCTCATGCAATCATCACACTAGATATGTTAGTAGCCACACACACACACACACGTTTCTTGGTACCTGTGTCTGTGCAGACATTATTCACATGCTGTGTGTATGTGTGTGTGTGTGTGTGTGTGTGTGTGTGTGTGTGTGTGTGTGTGTGTGTGTGTGTGTGTGTGTGTGTGTGTGTGTGTGGAGGAACAACAAGCTCTGTGGCTTTAAAGAGAGAAAATTTTCCATCACAGGCTTTTAGATTCACACTGCTGTTATTAGTGGATCCAGAGGTAATTATATACTGTCATAAATAACATACAGCCAGAGAGAGAGAGAGAGAGAGAGAGAGAGAGAGAGAGAGAGAGAGAGAAGAATGGAAAAAGTGGTGTGAGAGAGTATATGGGGGGAGAGACTGGGGACAGAGGACAAGACAATCAAGAGTGAGAGAGGGGCAAATAGAGAGAGAGTCACTGAAACAGAGACAGATATACAAATAACACAATGAGAGAAATAAAGGAGAGAAAGAAAGGACAAGGACACAGGAAGGATAAAAGGAGAAAATAAAGAAATAGAGGGGATGAGGGGGATAATAGAGGGGGCAGAAAGAGGAGAGATATTGGAAAGAGGGATTGAGACATTGGCAGGGTAAGAGAGAGGGTATGAAAAACAAACGAGAAAAAAGTTAGGACGAGATCAAGCGAGAGACAGAGGACACAGAAAGGATGAGTGAGACTCAAAGGAGAGAGGATTAAAAGAGAGAGACTAAGAACAGAAAGACAGAGAGAGAGAGAGACAGAGACAGTCTGTGTTATCAATCCATTGTCTTGACTATCGTCTCTTGTCTCATCTTGTCCCTTAAATCTCCAGCCACATCAAAGTCCTCTTCTCTTCTCTTCTCTTCTCTTCTCTTCTCTTCTCTTCTCTTCTCTTCTCTTCTCTTCTCTTCTCTTCTCTTTGTTTCACATCTCGTCTCGCCTCGTCTCGTCTCGTCTCCTGGTTTAATCTACCTTTCACTCTCCGTCTGACCATGTAGACTGTTTCTTTGCTGTGTGGGTGGAAGGGGATCTGCTCTGTGAACCTGATAAACATGAAGATGGAGGGTTTGTGCTGAACGTGTGACTTTTGATCTCTACTTGGCTGAAGAGTTTTTTTACTCAGATTATTTTGAACCAGATTGTTTATGTGGGAGATGTTTGATTAAAGGTGTTCAAAACTCTCTTCTCTAAACTCCTCCACTGTTTTTATTTTTGGGTGAAGCTCGTCATTTCTGCTCCATCTCTTACACTCATTTCTCCGGTCAGTGGGAGAGACAGAGAGAGAGAGAGAAAGAGAGAGAGAGAGAGAGAGAGAGAGAGAGGGAGGGGGAATGAGAGGAGTGAGAGAGAGATAGTAGGAATGAGAGAAAGAGAGAGAGAGAGAGAGAGAGAGAGAGAGAGAGAGAGAGAGAGAGGAGAGGAGAGGTGAAAAGCCTAATCCTCAGAAAGCTCATCTCTCTATAGGTAATCACTACCGCCCTGGGACACCTCATCTCTTGAAGTCTGCCTCGCATTTAGTGTGTGTGTGTGTGTGTGTGTGTGTGTGTGTGTGTGTGTGTGTGTGTGTGTGTGTGTGTGTGTGAGAAAGACAGAGAGCTGCTTGAGGAATTCAAAAACCTGGCCAATGTGAGGTTTCTGTGAAACCACTGCCACACCTAAACACCCCCACAGGATTGTGGAGAGGTGGTGGGAGATGTTTTGAAGTGTGTGTGTGTGTGTGTGTGTGTGTGTGTGTGTGTGTGTGTGTGAGCATGATTTTGGAGGTGTTATGGGTTCCCACAATGCACTGGCAATGTCCAATGAATGGTGTTGCTCACTGGACCTCAAGTCTTGCCAGGAACTTCCCATTTTCCCATGTAGTTCTTTAACAGTTGGCGTAGGTTGCTCAGCAAATTAATGAACAGTAGGTGATTATTACATAACATGATGATGATCATTTGTATTTATGCCACTATCAGAGGTGGACATTGCAGGCCTTTCTTATTTACTCCTTTGACAACTGCTTAGCAAACTAAATCTATTTCTCTCTCCCTATATAGTGCAACACTAATGAGGGCGCAAGGATCCATTTCAGTCACAGCATTGGTGTTTAGGTGGCTAAATGCGTTCCTCTTCCTGCTCTGCTGAAAAGTTCCTTTAAGTCCACTACAGCAGCAGAAGTTGATTAACGTTCTGCGTGTCTTTCTTCACACATCCTCAGCCAGAATGTGCCGCAGGAATTCTGTTTGATTCCTGACTCCAGTTGGAGTGAAATTATTGAGGTCGGTTGTGAATGGACTGAAATGCACGTGGTCACATGGCGTGTGAAGGCGCTAGCCAGAGATGGAGCTGTTTGGGTCGGAGTTCTGCCCTGGACTCTGCTGGAGACCGCTGCGGTCATGCCGTCTAGCCTTGACTTCCAGGCAGTGTGGCCTGGACAAACAGAGGCGTTCAGATTTGGGGAAGGGGAGCCAGTCATTCAATTGCAGCCAATCAAATTACCACAGAGGCTTCGTGTGGTGGGATTCACTAAATTCACTGCTGTGTCCAATTCCACACTGAAACTGTCCTGAAGACCGGCTTCATTCCTGAATACTGGCACCTGTCTGGAAGTCTGTGTGGCCTGGTATGACAGGCTGTATAAGTGAAAAACTCCCCGAAAAGTGGCGAGCAGATTGGAATTGGATTGGAAATGATCATCAATCTTTTTTCTGCTTAACTCGTCCCACATAACGACACATCTGAGACAAAGATACCAGTTCGGACAAGTGTGCACACCCTTTTTATGTCACGATAATGCAGAAGTAACACCCAACCAACCACATGGGGCACCACAGCAACCACCAGCTGCCTGGCAATCACCTTTCAACACCCAAGCAGCTACTGAGGGACTCTATAGCAACCACCTAGCAACACCATAGCAACCACTTTTGTCCTTGTTATTTACTTATGTGTTCTCTGATTTAAACAAAAGCTCTCTCTCTCTCGTTGTCTCTGTGTCTCGCTGTAGGAGAGGACAGTCAGGAGCTGGGTCCTCCTCCATCCGTGGATGAGGCGGCTAATACTCTGATGACACGGCTGGGCTTCCTGCTCGGGGACAAAGTGTCTGAGGGCCCTGACAGAGTGCCATATGGCATGGAGGAGCAAGATGATAGTCAGGTATCCACACACACACACACACACACACACACACACGCATGTGTATATATATACAGTATAATTACACATCCGGTGACATCACCAGGATATTTTTGGTCATACACAGTCATATACACTGATCAGCCGTAACATTATGACCACCTCCTTGTTTCTCCACTCACTATTTACCTACAGGAGCTCTTTGTGGTTCTATAATTCCAGACTGTAGTTCATCTGTTTCTCTGCAGACTTTATTCTCCTCCTTTCACCCTGATCTTCAATGATCAGGACCCCTAACATAGCCTCCTGTTTCAGATTCCACCGAAATTAGATATTCCTAAACTGGTTCAGAGGTACAGTTCTTGGAAAGCTGGTTCGTGGAAGTGAGGACCTTACAATGTTACATGATGTAGAGGTTCTTTGAGTGCTGAAGATTTCTCACTTTGATTGCTATGCATGCTTCAGATTCCGGTGTGATCCCATCCGAGCGTTCGTGTGAGAGGGAAGTGACATTGCTGAACATTCCACTGGTTAAAGGCTCTAAATTTGGCCTCTGTTCCATTCCTCTGGTAATTGTTTGCAGTTTGCTCGCGCTCTCTCAAGAGGGGGAGCTAGATCTAGACTCTGCCAAACTGGTGCGGCCGCAGGAGGGGGGCTATTTGAGCGGGAATGCCATGTATTACAATTTGACTCCAGGATCTGATTCACTTTTACTGTGTGGGTCACAGGGTTGAGGGTGACAGTTTTATATCTAATTCTTTCTGAACATGGTAAGAAAGGTGTCGAGCTACAGGGATGATGGAAGGTACTACTATGTCACACTGCAGGGGCGGCAATGTGTTCGACATTGTGAGCTTTCTGACACCCGGACAGTTTTTCTGACATACTGAACATTCCCCAAGATTCCCTGATATCCCAGTATTCTTCATAGATCCCAGAAGTGTCCTATTCTAAGAGTATCTCTGATGATAATCAGAGTTCTGTTACGCTCAGTTTGCTGAAGGTTTGACTTGTGACTACCAGCATCATGTGTGCTGTGTTCGGATTGGACCGGACCAGACGGCTGAGTTGGACTGGACTGGACTGGACTGGACTGGGCTGGGCTAGACTGGACTGCTAAGCAGAGTTGCAGGAGGTTTCTGCGACCATAGCAGTGCTGAGGTGGAGGAGGGGCTACTGTACGCTGCTCAGTGAATGATGTCATCATTAATACACATTTTACAGCAGACTACAGAATATATATACACACACACACAGACACACACACACACACACACACACACACACACACAGAACTCACTGAACTCCACATCTGTCTCAACCACTCGCTCTTTCTCAGCCACTGTTTTCTTCCTTTCTTTTTTCTTTTCTACTCTCTCTCTCTCTCTCTCTCTCTCTCTCTCTCTCTCTCTCTCTCTCTCTCTCTCATCTTCTCCGGGTTGGGTCTGTGCTGGATGGTAGAGTCTGCTGCAGTACGGTGTAGATAAATATGCTAATCAGCCGGTCTTCAGTAGCGGAGTGTTGCTCATATTTCAGTAGGTCAGTTACAGTTTATTCAATGACATAATATTGAGTTACAGTGGAAAAATCCATGCAGCCCATAAAAGGAGTGCGTTCTGCAGGAGTGTGCAGAACTCAGCAGTGTATCGCTTAGTGCCCGTCAGCACATTCTAACCCAGTGTGTGTGGGAAAGAATGACTGTGCTCTAACCCCAGAGTGTGTGTGTGTGTGTGTGTGTGTGTGTGTGTGTGTGTGTGTGTGTGTGTGTGTGAACACTTTAGTCACTGAGGTCATGCCAGGCGCCCGAGGTATTTTACGGTACTGTAGACAAACGCTTTTGAAGCGTAGAAGGGCAAAGACGAACAGCATGCAGTACACACACACACACACACCTCTCAGGTGCACAGAGAGCATACTTACATTACAGCTCAGGTATTTTAACAGCACTATGTGCCGTTTCTACGTTAAAATATCAGCCTCACATTCATCAGGGGGCTCTCGCTACCTGTAAGGAGTGCTGGACGATATGACTAAAAACCCATATCTCAATGCGCTTCAAAGAAATAATGATATATGATACAAGATTATGAATAAAGTATTACTGTTTCATTGTATAAATGATTTAATGAAATATAAATGTTTAATTTAACGCTAAAACACTACGTGCCTTTGTCGGGTGCCCAAACTTTTGCCCTAAAGGTGTGTCTACTAACTTTTGGCCAAAATCTGGGGTGCCCAAACTTTTGCCCTAAAGTTTTGTCCACAAGTTGGATGTTTCTGTGGCATCATTTGCCCATAAGTGTCATTCCTCCACAAACCAAACCAAAATTTGTGTGCTTTTCTGGAAATAAATGATAAACATTTAACAGATGATGTTACAGAGGAGGACCAGAGTGGTGTTCGGAGTCTCACCCAAGCACTCTTATTGGTGTAGCACAGCACAGTCGTCCAGACTGGGAATCGAACCCCAGTCTCCCACATGGTGTGGTGGCTCACTGGGGGTATCTGTTGCACTGCACCGACCTCACGCCAACGTAAACAGATGGGATATTCCGATTTGGCCATTATCTCGATATATCATTTACGATATATATTGCTCAGCACTAGATCTAATAGGCCAAGTAGTGCCTTTGCAGCTCCGGAATATGGAATTCTGCTACTCCACTATGGAACTGAATCTGTGGTGGAATACTGGTTAACCAGTCACAGTCGTGTAATATGATTCTACCCCGAGTCCATATGCATCCTTTACTTCAGATGCCACTTCTGTGTCATTCAGCTTGTCCAGAAATGTATGTCCTATGTGTAACATAGATTGACAGTCTATGACAGACTTCGGCCACAAGGGGGCATCAGCATAGATTTATCACAGGCAGCAACTGGAAAGTTAAGCCAATCCGTTTGTTGAGTTCTACTACTGGAGTCCTGAATGGACAGTGTCTCCACTGGTTTTAAGCTGTTAGAAGTTACTCACCTGTTGCTCTCTCCATGACTAGGCAATCTCCATGACCCAGAGGATCAGTCCATGCTCCAGTCTGGCCAGCAGCTCAGCTTCACCCCCTCCTGGCAGCCCCTGCTCCACCCTTCCCCCTGGAGCCCCAGGCAGCATGGGCGCTTACGGCTCCATCACCAGCCCTACGTCCACACTGGAAAGCAGAGACAGCGGCATCATCGGTGAGAAAAGCCAAAAAAACTGCACCAGCATATATTGTCTGCTGACTTGTAGCCAACTGGTGCCGGTAAACCAGTAACATACAAGCATAAACCACTATATGTTATGTTATAACTGCTGGTATGCTGGTCAACCAGTACAAGTCCAGCACAAACCAGCATAGGGGAATGCTGGAAGGCTTGTCAGCCCCCACTAGCCCCTGGTCAAGTACTGTATGTGTTGTATTTTGAACTTTGGTATTGCTGGTCAACCAGCTACAGACCAGCATAAACCAGTATGTGTTGCATTTATGAAGCTGGTATTATGGTCATTATTGAGGTCTGCTTATTCACCTCGAATCGATTGCAATGCACAAGTGCAATGGTGTCACCCAGAACGGAAGTGGATCATCATTGATGACCAACAAATCTGTGTGTGGAAGCTCCGTGGTCAATTCCAGAACCTACGTTTTGTTGTCAGAAGTCATGTCCAGAAGGCCTGGTGTACTGGTGTCGAGGGTCGTACAGTACAGGCACTTTAACAGCCCAGAGTTACATTAATGAGGTCCTGCAACCGTGGGCCAACCTTTTCTGAACACGCCCTGTTCTAACAGGACGACGCTCAACCACATACTGCCACCGTCTCAAGATCTCATCTTGAAGACACAGATACTACGCCGTGGTCGGGCTCATCTCCAGATCTGTCCCTGATTGAAAATGTGTGGGATGCTATTGGACGCTCTATTAACACTCCACCCCTACCACACCATCTGCAGAACCGAGGGAGAACATTCAAGCTGCATGGGATGGATCATCACAGGACACCATTAGGAACCTCTACAACTCCATGCAGAGACGTCTGGGATGTTGCGTTAAACCCGATGCCGTACTGAGAGACACCACTTCTGTATGAGTAGATCAATAAATATTGATCAGATCAGATACATTTATGATCAGTTATTGATCCTGATCACCTTCATCTTCCTTCCCAACAGAACTGCAATCCCACACGAAAATTAGTGTATATATTATAATTCAAACAGTTTTTGTAATATTTATTGTAGTATTTATAACGTATTTTAATCATAAACAAATGAACAATATGTTTATATAATTTAATAAATCCACAGTTAACATAAATGTATTTTTATTTTGCTGATAAACGTTGTGTCACCTGACAGACCCCTCCGACTGGTGCTCCTAATACCTGTGTTTGTGGGGTTTCTGACACCGTATGACTGATATCTACAGGAGATGCATAGCTGTATAGAAGCTTAAGCCTGAATATTCTCTGTACTTTTGTCCACTTTTATTGTGCAATAAATACTTTTATTGTGTAATTTTATTTTTTTCCCCTCAACTATTCCTTTAAAAGTCATTTTATTGTCAGTTGGAGTTCATTATGGAAAGCTGGAGGGTCACACCCTGCCGAGCATTTCTGGAACTTGGACAGAAAATCAAAAGCACATCTGAAGCACATCCTGAGATGATGGTCACGTTGTGATATAAGGATTTCATTTTTAAGAATCTCAGAAAAGAATTGCAGTTCTATTTTTCCAAGCTTAGTTTTCCAAAGGATTCATAGTAATTTTTACAGAGTTATCTGGAGAGAGAGCATTTACAGTAATCCTAAAACGAAACAGACCAATAAACAAATAGTATTAGTGTCCCAGACTGCTTAGGACTAATGGTCATCATTTTGTCCCATGTGTCCACTGGGAATGTTCAGAATAATGGAATTATGAACTTGGAAATGAACTGTTGCCTCCTGTTCTTCTCCTTCAGCTACCCTCACCAGTTACTCTGAGAACGCGGATCGGGGTGGGAAACATGGCGAGAGCTCGCGAGGAAGCCTCAAACTTTGGCAGACTCAAAAAACAGCGGGAACTGACTCCTTCCTCTACCGTGTGGATGAAAACATGGCAGCCTCCACGTACAGCCTCAACAAAATCCCAGAGAGAAGCCTGGAACACTCTGCCTCCCACTCTGCCCACTCCATCCCCCTCTACCTCATGCCCCGCCCCAATTCTGTGGCTGGTGAGTGGCCTTCTCCTGTTCTGATTGGTCCATCACTGTAGGCGATACTTTACGTGGTTGTGGGTTCGAAACCTGGGACCACTAAGCTGCCAGTGTAAACCCTTCTGCAAGGCGCTCTATCATGTCCGACCCTGGCCTTCACACTCTCAATGTCTCTCTACCTTTTCTTTCTCTGTCCCTCTCCTCCACTCTCTACATCTTTCTCTCTCTCTTTCCTCTGTAGTTCTCTTTCCTTCCTTCTCCCTTTCTTTCTCCCAAAACCACTTCAGTCATCTGTGCATATCCTTGTACGTGTGTGTGTGTGTGTGTGTGTGTTTGTGTGTGTGTGTGTGTTTGTTTGTTTAAAGAGTTTGCATCCCTTCATAGACTCTAAGACTCATAAGACTCTATGACAGCACTGACATTGGTGCAGCATATGGGCCTTTTGTCCTGACAGTGTGTGTGTGTGTGTGTGTGTGTGTGTGTGTGTGTGTGTGTGTATGTGTGTGTGTGTGTGCGTGTGCGTGTGCACTGCAGCATTGGGCCGTTTCGGGACATCTGTGTAGCTTCACAGTGTGTGTTTTTATGGCACGCCGAGGCTCCGCAGGGTGTGTCCCACATGCTGCCGAGGACAGAGGCAGCCTACGTAGGGGGCTATTTTAAGACGACTTGGTGAAGTGAAGGGGTGCAGTTCTGTCCTCTGTGTCCCGTGGAGGAGGGGCTGGTCAGTGAGAAAGATCAGAAGGGTCATTCATCATTACAGAGGTTCTGTGCAGTACTGAAAAGTGTTCTTTAAATTGTAACAATAGTGGAACCCCTTTGGTGTTACATAGAACCCCTTTGTACGGTTCAGTATAGAACCCTGAACATGTAGAAGACCTTTAACCAGGTGAAGACCTAGTTAAGCATCAGTTACAGCTGTTGCAACCACCTGGAGCCCTTAAGCAACCTCATGAAGTTTCGTTCACGGTTTCTACTGAAATCAAGGGTCTTTGAAAGAGTATATCCTGCTTTTGTTGGAGTAACTGTCTCTACTCTCCAGACCATTGCTGTGAGGATTTGATTGCATTCAGCGACAAGAGCATTAGTGGGATCAGGGTGATGGATAATCACCACCCCATCTCATCCACAACAGTCCAACTCATCCCATAAATAGTGGACAGAGCTCCATTATTCCAGAGAACTCGGTTCCACTGCTCCACAGCTCGGTGCTGGGGGGTTCATACCCCTCTGGTCCACACCTGGCATCTAAATGTTTAATCTGGGTCTCGATAAGGACGAGCTCCTCTGTGGGAACTGGGTGGGTGATGTCCAGCACCACTCTTCCGTAGTTTATTTAAAGTAAAGTTTGAATCACTTTTTCCTGCAACGTGAATTCAGAACGTCGAACTCCCTCTCTCTCCACATCTCCCTCCCTCCATCTCCCTCTTCACCTCGTTTTTCTGTCTTTCATCACGCCCACAGACTCCCTCTGATCTGGGGGTTTCACAGCACCTTGGATTATTCTGCCTGACAGGAGGAGCCTTATGAGCTTTGACATTTTTCTCCTGTGAAGAGAAACACACACACACACACACACACACACACACACACACACACACACACACACACACTGAAACTCACCCTGGAACTTACTGATCTATTCATTCCCTCTGTCCCACTCTCGCTGATTCCTCCATGCACATACTGTACTGTGCGAAAGTCCAGCCAGATTGAATCCAGATATGAATCGGACATGAAGCACATGCTGATGCAGGGAGCGGACGAGCTCCCAGATCTTCACAGTACAGATACTTTCAGAAACATGCAGCATCATAACCATCAAACCAGCTCACATTCCTTCAGACTAAAGCCTGGCCTCAGTGCTGCAGCTCGTATAAGCACTCAACCTTGTGAGGACATGGAGGGCTGGCACTCAGCCAAGAGCCCAGGCCAGAATGTACAGCAGGGCCTCCTGGACGAGCTCCACCCTGGGGACCAAGGGCCCTGTGATATACAGCAAATGAGACATAAATCCAGAGACTGGGTGACGCCATGGACGCTGAGAGAGAGAGAGAGAGAGAGAGAGAGAGAGAGAGAGAGAGAGAGAGGAGAGAGAGAGAGAGAGAGAGAGAGAGAGAGAGAGAGAGAGAGAGATTCCAAAAGTCCGGGGTAAAGTGTGGACATCTGTTTCACTAATGTGTCTCTTTCCCAACCATCTGTAATAATCAGAAGTTTGACATTGAAAGAGCCAGACCAGCTTCTCCTCTTATGGGAAGGCTTCATACTAGATATTAGAACATTGCTATGAGGTTTTAATGGCATTCTACTCCACAAGAGCACCAGTGAGATGCTCTCAAGACCCCTGATCCATCAAATGAACATCTGATCAGCCACTGAATATTTCTTCCTGAGATGAAGGGCTGGAGGTCCCGCAGGACCAGGGGTGGGAACCACTGGTTTAGAACGTGGTGTGATAATTTCATAGTTTCATTGTTTAGGTCTAACCTGTGCTGCTGTACTTTACTCTTATCATTTTCTTTCATCTGATTTTGGTCAACATATCAGGAGAAGATCGTAATTATGAACCTGTATCGTAAATCGAATCGCAGTCTGACTGTATCGGACTACCCTGTCTTCAGTATTGCAGAAGCTAGCGATACACTGTTCAGCCCTATTATTAGGATGTTACATGTGTGTGTGTGTGTGTGTGTGTGTGTGTGTGTGTGTGTGTGTGTGTGTGTGTGTGTGTTGAAGGAGAAGGAAAAGGAGGAGTGATTTGATTCCTGCTGTCAGCTTCATGCTTGTGTTCGTGTGAAATGAACTGCAGTGAATAAACTCGAATCAGACAGAGCTGCTGACACACCCCACTCTGTGTGTGTGTGTGTGTGTGTGTGTGTGTGTATGTATGTGTGTGTGTGTGTGTGTGTGTGTGTGTGTGTGTGTTTTGCCACCTCTTCCTCACATTCACAGAGGAGGAAGGAGCACACACTCATAAAACACACACACACACACACACACACACACATAAACACATATAGACACAAAGGCTTGCGTGTTCTTTCCGGAGAGGAAGGAAGGGATGCTGTGTTGTGTTGGTCAGTGCCTTGACCAGCGTACGCACACAGATTCACACAGCTCAGCTGTTTAGATAAACTCCATTCTGCTGTGCTCTGCCTCCTCCTTCATCAGTTTCTCTTCATCCTCACTATCTCTGAATCCTCAGCGAGAGCAGCTGTATTCAGGACGGTAGGGAAAATGCTACATCACGGTTACAGTACTAAATCCGGCAGTTCTCTGTGTGTGTGTGTGTGTGTGTGTGTGTGTGTGTGTGTGTGTGTGTGTTCCTTATATACCAGGGTGCACTGGGAAAAGTGTACACTTCATCTTTGGTCAACAAAGAATGGGCTTCAAAGCAACCCGAAGGCAATTGCTCCGAGATATGGACGGCATGTATTCAGGATAATTTTTATATCATATTATTATTATCAGAAATCTGAACGATGGTTATATTTCACTTTTTCCGATCTTGGAGACAAATTTCGTGTTGATTAAAGATCATTAAGGGTGGTTTTCTCTGCAGTTAAATGTGTTGCGCCTCGTTTTTTTACCCTTTAAACAAAACGAAGAGAAATGAATGTAAACAGACATTTTTCTTATAGATAATCACATAAAACTTGGACATGATCCATAGAGCTTTGAGTTGATGGTCCAGCATTAAGTTCCAACAGTAAACACAGAATTCTTCATATTTTTCCATCATCGGAACATAAAGCAGGTCTGAAAGCGTTAAATCAACCGTGATGGACCTTAATGGACTGACGTTCCCAGTCTGACGCCTGTTGCCTGTTCTCCTCATGCTGTTGGAGGGGCTGAAGAATTAGAAGTATTTGAAGCTCACACTAAGTTAGGTGATGAATAACCTGAGTTAAAGCACCATGACGAGGTTCTGCGGATCAGATAGCAGCAGATATCTGTCGGGTAACTAACACAGACATGAACAGTGTCTGATCTGAAGTGAAACCATCTTTGGCCTGCAGTGCTGTGACCTCCGTAACAGATTAGACCACTGACGTTACATTAGTTTCAGCATTAGCAGCGTCACTCCGTCAGTCTGAATCTGACTCAGACCGGTTTATACACTGAGCTGAAATGTGCTGACCACAGCAGTTTCTCTACGCACTGCTGCAGAACTGCTCTGCTTAAAGGGGGCTTCGCTCAAAACATGCTCCTCCTTCTGACGGCTACTCTGACGGCCTTTACAGGAGGAACCTTAAGAAGAACCTTATATGCAGTACAGTTTAATACTAGTGTAGTGTCACAGCACTCATTACTAAACCATACTACACATTCCCAAGGTTCACTCAGTCAATCTATCTATCTATCTATCTATCTATCTATCTATCTATCTATCTATCTATCTATCTATCTATCTATCTATCTATCTATCTATCTATCTGTGTAATGAGCTGCAGGCTGTGCAGTGAGTGAGTGGAGTTTAATGTGTGTATAAGGATAGATTTCTCAATGCTCCAGGGTTTCATACCTGGAACCCACGCCTGGCATTAGTATCTGACTGTGCTTATTAGTAGGGTGTCCACAAACATTTGGACATACAGTGTATATAGTGCTGTTTCTGTCCAGCTCGTTGTCTTCGTTTTGTTTGTCTCCGGCTCATTTGCATATGCTAATGTGTGGATGAATTAAATGTATCTGTGCGTATGTTCATGACAGTGCAGGAGATTTATCCTCCAGATTCGATTCATCTAAACGTTCCCTCACCCTCGTCTAATTAGAATCGAGCATGAAGATGGTGCTGATTGCCACTACGATGACGAGGGCTGTGCTTGTGCTTATGAATATTCAGGCCGTATGATGAACGCAGTGGATTACATTAATGAATGTTAAGTATGCATTATGTGGATTATTCCAGGGATTAATAGAACACAGGTTGATTGCATGCATATGATGAGGATTATCATAATTAATATTGAGGCTGTGAAGTGAATAATAATAATAATAATAATAACAATAATAATAATAATAATAATAATAATTCCACTCTTTGATTCAGAACAGAGATAAACAGCCGAGGGGGAGCTGTGAATAACACCCCTCTCCACTTGTTATCTGTGACGATGACAGCGACTAGATGATGGACGTGTGGGTTTCTCCACTATTTCAGGCTGGATTTTGTTTCCCTGTGAGTCGAACACTAGGAGGCTTAGCGACGCCTCTCACAGCCACTGATCCGTGGCATTTCACACTGCAGCGCAGGCTTGCGTAAGCCACACACTTTCATCTCACTGCCAGTGGACTTTACCTCCCTCTTCTGGTAATGGGACATTACTGCGGCCCTGGTATTTCACCAGTTTGTGACAGTATTGTCACAAAAACAGGCCATTATTCCATAAAATACAGCCGTGTGTCAGGATCATGGACAGTGTATGGAAAACCCGACGTACAGAATATGAGGGAAAACCACAATTTCCTCACTGCTTTCTTCAGACTGCTTGTTGAGAGAGACACGGTTCTGAATAGTCCGAATTGAACTGATTAAAGAGTTTCAGCACAGTCTGGACTTCAGCTTCAGCACTGTCATCAGGTCCAGGTCCTTACGTCTGGTCATTGGTTGTATGCAATCTAACTGCAGGGATTAAACTGACTCAACACACCTTTCTCCTCTTTCCCACAATGCAGTGCGCTTCGCCCCATACCGCCCACCAGACATTGCCCTGAAGCCCCTGCTGTTCGAGGTTCCCAGCCTGACGCCTGAGTCGGTCTTCACAGGGCGTGAATGGCTCTTTCAAGAAGTGGACAACCATCTCCGAGGCAATGAGCCCACCAACCGTGGCGTCGTCATCGTGGGCAACGTGGGCTTTGGCAAGACAGCCATCATCTCCCGACTGGTTTCGCTCAGCTGCCACGGCAACCGCATGAGGCAGATCGCCTCGGACAGCCCGCATTCTTCACCCAAACGTGAGTGTAAGAGACACCAACAGAAGGTCCTTTAAGGATTTAAAAGGTTCTCCACACTGACACACATAATCAGTGGTTCCTTGTGGAAACAAATGTGGTTCTTTCATGGTTCCTTCATCTATGTCTCTCTATCTCTCTCTCTCTCAGATGGTGACACTCTGCCCCACACTCAGCCACAGTCAGCTCATGGTACCCTGGTAGGGGGCAGCAGTTGCCCTGGCACTCCAGAGATGAGGAGACGTCAGGAGGAGGTGATGAGGAGACTGGCCTCTCAAGTAAGACCCTCAATCATGCTCATACACCCACACACAATCATGGTTACAGACCACTGTAAGCGCACTTAAGGCACTTAATGCACTTAGGCCCATTAAACTCTGTTCACTTTGATGTCCAAAAGTTTGTGGACACCCTTTCTTTTTAGTGAATTCAGCTGCACACCGTTTTCATAATCTCTACAGAAACGTATGGCCACGGAATGGGATTCCAGTTCAGTGGAATTGGACCTGTGCTCTCTGGAGTGATAGAGCTCCATCCACTACCTTTGAGATGAAGTGGAGAAAAGGTGGACCTCACTGACAATTTTTGTGAGGCTGAATGCAAACAAATCCTCACAGCAGTGTTCTAATATCTAGTCAGAAGCAACAAATGTAAACAGATAAACGACAAAAACAGATAAGAACTGATTAAAACAACTCCAGAACATATTTATAGGATTCTCTCTCTCTCTCTCTCTCTCCCTCTCTTTTGTTGCAGTTACACTCTCGTGTGTGATAGTTTCTCTTTCTCTCGCGCTCTTTGAAGCAGAAAGCTTTATTGCAGCTCTGTTTCCTTATCAAATATTTATGGCTGTGGAGCCTCTTGGCTCAGCCATTAGATACCCTCAGTGTTGTGCATACTTAATTCTGACATTTCTCTCTCTCTCTCTCTCTCTCTCTCTCTCTCTCTCTCTCCCTCTCTCTCTCTCTCTCTCTCACACACACACACACACACACAGTGGGAGAGACATGTCTCATCCACTCCATTATGGCTGGGTTTTGAGACGGGCTGCAGAAGAAGCTTCCAAACCCCACAGTAAGGCCATCAGGATCACACTCAGTAACGTTTGGAGCCATTATTTAAGCCCAGCTGAGAGAGATGACACTCTCCTGCCTCTCCCTTCTGGACGTGTGATTGTGTGCCGGAGCTCTTCTGGGTCTTCTGTTCTGTATGAATGTGTATTAGTGATGAAGGATATCTGTCCCCACATTAACAGCCTCCAACCTTCATAGAGGAAAAAAGCTTTTGTACCGGGATTTAATTGTCCTCACTCACTTTATTGTCAGGAATTGATGTTCATGGTGTTTCATCACGTTAGGTCTTCACAAAGGGTTTCAGTGGAGGTTCAGTGGGATGTTTTCATAGTTTGGCGTTCTTTTGTTCACCAAAATAATTGAAAAGTATTAAGAGGAGACACACATACCAGATCATTTAATAAAAAATAGGCTCCTCAAATGATGTAAATATTAAGAGGAAAAAGAATTTGACCATCTTTTGATCAAAAATGTACTTGCGTCTACAATGTTTGCTGTGTTTTTTGATGATGTGGACGAAATAACACTTTATATCTCAGAAATCCTGCTGGAAATGGAGTGTTTTTGAGCTGAAAATACAATAAAATATTTGTATTTATAGTGATGAGACAAGAATATTGTTCTTGAAAAATGTCTTTTATTTATTTATGTCCTTTCTTATTTATGTGTGCATCAGTATAATCCCTTCTCAGGACTTTTATTCTGAAATCTATAAACCTCGCTGATCAGTCTGTATGCAGGTTGAGCGTGTAGACGTGGACAGAGCAGTAAACATGCACTGGAGTGTTTATGTTTATCTGCTCCAGGGTCCTATTCTATTGGCAGGACTAGACAAACCTTAAAGTGAATTTAACAAAGTTGTGTTACATTTCTGTGTGCAGGTGGTGGCGTATCATTACTGCCAGGCAGACAACGCATACACTTGTCTGGTGCCGGAGTTTGTGCACAATGTGGCGGCGCTGTTGTGTCGGGCTCCTCAACTGCAGGCCTACCGTGAGCTCCTGCTCCGCCAGCCTCACCTCCAGAGCCTGCTCAGCCTCCGCTCCTGCGTCCAGGAGCCAATGACGGCCTTCCGCAGAGGCCTGCTGGAGCCTTTACACTTACTGCACAGAGGTACACACACAGATTTACACACACACTCAATGGAGGTGGAGTGATCGGACCTTCTACACCAGATACACTTTGTGGTTCTAGAATTCCAGACTGTAGTTCATCTGTTTCTCTGCAGACTTTATTCTCCTCCTTTCACCCTGATCTTCAGTGATCAGGACCCCACAGGACCACCACAGAGCAGCTGTTATGTGGGTGGTGGGTCATTCTCAGCACTGCAGTCGGACTGACGTGGTGGTGTGTTAGTGTGTGTCGCACTGGTATGAGTAGATCAGACGCAGCAGTGCTGCTGGAGTGTTTAAACCCTTCACCAGCCAACAGCACCGGACTCCAGTCTGTAATTAGAGAACCACAAAGTGCTCCTGTGTGGTCAGAGGAGCTGATAAAATGGACAGTGAGTGTAGAGACAAGGCAGTGGTGTTAATGTTATGGCTGATCACTGTGTATATGCGTGTCGATGGTGTTTCACAGAGAGGAAGGTGGCCTGTGATGAGGATCTGATCATTTTGATTGACGGACTGAACGAGGCAGAGTTCCATAAACCGGATTATGGAGACACTATCGTCTCCTTTCTGTGTAAAACTATGGAGCGCTTCCCACCCTGGCTCAAACTGGTGGTGACCGTCAGGACGTCCCTACAGGTCAGCCTCCCCAGACATTCAGGGGCTCTCAGTCATCGTTCAGATCCTGTTTGGAGGTTCTGTGTGGTTCCTTCATTAAATAATAGCTCACTGAATGCTTGTCTGTTTCCTCCGTCCCTCCCCCTCTCTCTCAGGATGTGACCCGGCCATTGCCATTCCACCGGATTTCTCTGGATCGCCTGGAGGAAAGTGACGCCATCGACTCTGACCTGCAGGGTTACATTCTGCACCGGCTGCACTCCAGCCAGGAGATCCAGAACAACGTGGCCCTGAACGGAAAGCTAGACAATGCAGCCTTTGGCAAGCTCAGCGCCCACCTGAAGGGCCTGAGCCGTGGCTCCTACCTCTACCTGAAGCTCACACTGGACCTCATTGAGAAGGGCTACCTGGTGCTCAAGAGCTCCAGCTACAAGGTCAGAAGAGCTTTCATTTCACATTAGCAGTTACCTTCTCGATGCAAACGGTTGTCTACGTTATTGTGGGGCCAAACATCAAGTATGTCCTTAACCTGGCATCAGGTTGGCAAGACAATCTGAGATTGGTAGACTGGCACAAGGATAGAAAACTGTATTTGTTTGTTTATTGATGTTATTGTTTATGTGTTTGTGTCAGGTAGTGCCGGTGAGCCTGGCGGAGGTGTACCTGCTGCAGCTGAACATGCGTTTCCCCACGCAGTCGTCGTTCGAACGGGCGCTTCCTCTGCTTAACGTGGCCGTGGCCTCGCTCCACCCTCTGACAGATGAGCAGGCGTACGGGGCGGTGAACGCCGGAGCAGTACGGGGTGCCGCACTTGACTGGGACGACTTCCAGCAGCGTGCAGACCACCTCTCTCCCTTTCTGGTGAAGCGGCGGGACGGCACCCGCATGTTCGTACACCCGTCTTTCAGAGAGTGGCTGATCTGGAGGGAGGACGGAGAGAAGACCAAGTTCCTCTGTGACCCCAGGTTTGTGTTTTCCCCGCTCTAACGTTCCAGGCTCATCTCCAGCTCTGTAGATATCAGGCTCTGTAGGAGATAAGTGCGAGAGAAACCTGTGTATTTGAAGAGGGTCCTGAGAATTGGGAAGGAGGAACACCCGAGGCTGAGACATGTCTGTGGTTCTTCTTTAGGAGCGGCCACACACTGCTGGCTTTCTGGTTCTCCCGGCAGGAGGGCAAGCTGAACCGACAGCAGACAATCGAGCTGGGCCATCACATCCTCAAAGCACACATCTTCAAGGTATACACACAGTGGTCCACCCAGTACACACTGTCACCTTCAGAAGCTCATGACTGTTTGATGGAACCCCTTGCTGTTGCTGTCCCACAGGGCCTGAGTAAGAAGGTTGGAGTTTCCTCGTCAGTGCTACAGGGGCTGTGGGTATCCTACAGTACAGAGGGACTGTCTGCTGCTCTCGCGTCTCTGCGCAATCTCTACACTCCCAACATCAAGGTAACACTCACACTGTGTGGGCAAAAGTATTGGGACACCTGATCATTCACAGATCCTTTCAAAGTGTCTCTGCTGTCGAGGCTTTCTACAATATTTCTGACTGCGTGAATAATGTACACCTATGCTTCATCTCTCTCTCTCTCTCTCTCTCTCTCTCTCTCTCTCTCTCTCTCTCTCTCTTTCTTTGTTTGTCCCTCCAGGTCTCTCGTCTGTTGATTTTGGGAGGAGCTAATGTGAACTACCGTACAGAGGTTCTGAATAACGCTCCAGTGCTGTGTGTGCATGCCCACCTGGGCTACCTGGAGATGGTGGCCCTGTTGCTGGAGTTTGGGGCCGAGGTCAACGGAGCATCAGAAAGCGGCCTCACTCCACTGGGCTACGCAGCTGCCGCCGGCCATCTTCCTATCATCACTGCCCTCTGTGCCAAGAAGGCCAAGGTCAGCCAAAACTTCTTCCAGTCACAAAACTAGAGATCACTATTATCCAGTGTATCCAGTTTTCCTCTTTTAAGGTAAAAAAAGGACACCAGTACCAGAATGTGAGGTTACAGTAACGCACTCTCACTGTTTTTCATGCAGGTGGACCATCTGGACAGGAATGGACAGTGTGCTCTGGTTCATGCGGCTCTGAGGGGCCACCTAGAGGTGGTGAAGTATCTGGTACAGTGTGACTGGACCTCTGATGAAGAACAGACCTCAGCCTTTAGCAAGAGCCATGCAGTGCAACAGGCCCTGATAGCTGCAGCTAGTATGGGCTATACTGAGGTGCGCACACACACACACACACACACACACACACAAACACACACACACACACACAAGCAGCCATAACATTATGACCACCTCCTTGTTTCTACATTCGTTGTCCATTTCATCAGCTCCTCTGACCACACAGGAGCACTTTGTGGTTCTATAATTCTATAATCTATAATAAACAGATGAGCTTCTGTCTCTGACTTTACATCTACAAGGTGGAGACACTCGGTAGGAGTGTCTAATAGAGTGGACAGTGAGTGGACACAGTGTTTAAACACTCCAGCAGCACTGCTGTGTCTGATCCACTCGTACCAGCAACACACACTAACACACCACCACCATGTCAGTGTGACTGCAGTGCTGAGAATGACCCACCACCCACATCACAGCTGCTCTGTGGTGGTCCTGTGGGGTCCTGACCATTGAAGAAGAGGGTGAAAGCAGTTACTGGCTAGCATGAGCTATACTGAGGTACATGGTGTATCTGTGTGTTTTGCAGATTGCGTCATATCTACTGGACCTCCCAGAGAAAGATGAGGAAGAAGAAGAGCGTGCACAGATAAACAACTTTGACACATTGTGGGGGGAAACAGGTGAGACCCTCAGCTGCACCTTTTCGGATGGTTTCTCTACCAGCATGTGTTACAGTGTGATGAAGAACTGGTCATCCTTTTATCACTCGCCACGGCTTCCTTCCTTCACAGATGTTTTCAGATGAATGATACAGTCACGTGTAATGTTAAGACTTAAGATTCGTCTGTCCAAAGCTTATTGATCCCGAAGTCCTGCTCTTTGCCTTGGTGTTCCAAAACTCTCTCTCTCTGTGTCTCTGTATCTCTCTCTCTCTCTCTCTCTCTCTCTCTCTCTCTCTCTCTCTCTCTCTCTCTCTCTCTCAGCTCTGACTGCAGCCGCTGGTCGGGGGAAGCTGGAAGTGTGCAGGTTATTGTTGGAGCAGGGGGCTGCCGTATCCCAACCCAACCGACGTGGCATTGTGCCTCTTTTCAGTGCCGTCCGCCAGGGACACTGGCAGGTGGGTGTCTCACACACACACACACACATACACACACACACACACACACATATCTTTGAGATGTTTATTCATAGGAAACCTGAATTGTGTGTGTGTGTGTGTGTGTGTGTGTGTGTGTGTGTGTGTGTGTGTGTGTGTGTGTGTGTGTGTGTAGATTGTAGAACTGCTGCAGAATCATGGAGCGGATGTGAACATGGCGGATAAACAGGGTCGGACTCCTCTCATGGTGGCCGCCTCTGAGGGTCATCTGGACACAGCTGAGTTCCTGCTGGCACAGGGTCAGTGTGTCCCCATTTGAAACTATGATTATTAAACAGCCCACCCACTTGTCTCTCTGACTGTACGTCTCCACCCACAGGGGCCTCCTTGGCTCTGATGGACAAAGAAGGTCTTACCGCTCTCAGCTGGGCGTGTCTGAAAGGGCATCTTCCACTGGTTCGAGCACTGGTTGAGAGGGGTGCAGCAACTGCTCATGCAGACAAGAGTGGACGCACCCCGCTGGACCTGGCTGCCTTCTATGGAGACTCTGAAGTGGTGAGATTTCTAAGAGTTTGAGTCTTCACGGCGTACTGTCTCAGTGAAAAATCCAGTATGAATCTGCAGGTTGTTTTACTGAATGATCTCAGTAATGTTTGTAAAGTGACTCTAATCCAGCGTGAATCAGCAGTTTGCGCAGTTTTACTCTCTGACCTCATAACCGTGGAGTGTTTTCAGTGCAGTGAGGGGACATGAACTCCGTTTGCTCTGCTGTGTGTTTGTGTTCAGGTGCAGTTTCTGGTGGATCACGGTGCGATGATTGAGCATGTCGACTACAGCGGCATGCGGCCTCTGGACCGAGCTGTGGGCTGCAGAAACACCTCGGTAGTGGTGGCGCTGTTGAAGAAAGGGGCCAAAATCGGTGAGATAAGAGAGTTGACCTTATCAGTAGAAGATCAAAAGTTTGATTCCTGGTGCTGCCACAGCCATCCGTAAATATTTACTGAATAAACAGGCAAATCCGCAAGCCTCCCTCCCTTCTGTGTGTACAGACACACCTCTGCACCACTACTATGGGGCACGTCAGGGTTACTGTTAAAGGCCTGTAGTGGTCAGACTGGGGTCACTCCCCATTTCAGGAGATGAATGAGTTAAATAATCAGGAAAGACTGGATTAAAACATCCTCATAATTATTCATTAGTACAGTAGAAATATAATTAAAAGTGAGTGTGTGTGTGTGTGTGTGTGTGTGTGTGTGTGTGTGTGTGTGTGTGTGTGTGTGTGTAACTAACCGCTGCACTGCCCCTCCCGCTTGCACTGAGAGAGGCTGATGTGTGAGAGCTGCTGCTAATGCTGACCTGCTGCCTGGTTCTGTGCTGCTCACTGCTCTTCCTCTCTCATCTCACTCTCCTCCTCACAACTCTCACTCCTCAACACTCTCTCACTCTTTAACTCTCCATCTCTCTTCAACACTTTCTCTCCACCACTCTCACTTTTCAACACTCTCACTCTTTGACCCTCTCCCACACCTCCTCACTCAACATTCTCTCATTCTCTCAACACAATTCCACTCTTCAAAATTCTCTCACTCTCGCACACTGTCTCTCTGTCACACCAACGTTCTCTCGCTCGGGGTTGATACGGAGGTCCAACCCAATGGCTCTTCATTCAATCCCTTTGCCTATATCTCTTTCTCTGCCTGCCCCCTCCCCACCCTCCCCCCTTCTCTGTAAGCAGGATGTCAGACCCTCCCCACCAGAGCCCGAGGTAACCCCCCTCACCTGTGTGTGTGTGTGTGTGTGTGTGTGTGTGTGTGTGTGTGTGTGTGTGTGTGTGTGTGTGCCCCTCTTTGGCTATCTTTAACCCACACATTTCCTGTCTGTGCTCCCCTGGTGCCTTTGTAAAAGCTCTGGACACAGTCTTAAACCTGGTCCCTCGTTACCTTTCTGAGGACTGTGGTTTAATCAATCCCATACAGAAGAAAAGCACCTCAAGAGCACACCACCCTGAAGTGCCTGCCCCCCTCCGCCATCAGCCCCACCTCGCATGAGTGCATGTCGTTATGACTAACTGGATGTGCATGATGATGCTGCTACGGGGTTTGACCCACGTTTACACACTTTCCCTCCTTCACCTAAAGGTAGACCATCAGCCAATCAGGTTTGGTGCCCGAAGTTTCCATCTGTACGTGTGAGACTAATGGAGGTTGTTTGGATCCCACCAGTGTTGGGATTTTAAAAGAGCTGATCCTGCTTTTGTTGGAGTTATTGTCTCTATTATCAGGATGTTGGACGGTCACTACCCCACCTCATCCCCAACTCCAAAAGTACTGGATGGAGCCAATCATCCCAGAGAACACAGTACCACTGCTCCCCGGCTCAATGCTTTGAGGGCTTTATAGCTCTCTAGGCCATGGCTGGTTCATGGTAGTTCATGATAATCTGCTCCAGGGAGTCCTATTCTATTGGCAGTACTTCTGTACAGGGAATAGACAAGCTGTGCATGCATTTGCACACTTGTGTCAGCAATGGGTGCAACTTAAAGAAGCTAAATGCATTTATTAGAATGGGTGTCCACAAACATTTGGACATATAGTGTATGTGCGTGGTTTCACAGCTCTGAGGTGGCGCTACTGTCTAACTGCCTACAGGAGGGATGGAAGATACACAAGATCATAAGTTCAAGTCCCATCAACACCACATCCCTCCATTGTCAGGAGTCTGAGAACAGGAGAGCCTCCCGCCATGTGATTACCTGGAATAAACAGTAAACAAATTGAGGGGGAGGAGCCATTAAAAATATGAAATTTCCAGCTGCAGCTCGGTTTCTAATCTTTTTGAAGCTCAGTGCAATATGTATTGTAGACCAACGCGGGATGCAGAAGTTCATGCAGAGCTAAAGTGGAACACACACAGGTTTTGGCTGATAGACTACACATGTGATGAGGGGAAAGTGTGCCATTCTGACTTTTTGCAAACTCCAAAAATGACCCATAGGCTTCTGTTGACCCCATGGCCCAGTGTTTGCATGGCTTGCAGTGCTTTCTCCTTGCTTTTAAACCACCTCCTGTCCTAATCCCGAGCTTCAGTCAGCTCCCTATCAAATCCTGAACCCTTATAAACTTCAGATTACTTCTACAATGTCCACTCTGAGCCCTGGACCTCTTACCGAGACATTGCTGAGATAGCGTAACTGTTATTTGGCTGTTGGAGTGTCTATAGCCTGAGTCTGTCTCCCTTGTCAGTGAGCTACAGACGTTGTTGTGGTTTGGAGGTCATGTTATAGAGCTGTTCCCATTGCTGATGGGTGAACAACTGGCTGAACGTCTCCTGGTCCTGGTGTCTGTTTAGGCCAGGTGGTCTGAGAACAGGAACTGAGGACCACTGGTATTTAATATCTTAAAATACAAAGGAACGTACACCAATTGACCATAACGTTATGACCACCTCCATGTTTCTACACTCACTGTCCATTCTATCAGCTCCTCTGACCACACAGGAGCACACTGTGGTTCTATAATTCCAGACTGTGGTTCATCTGTTTCTCTGCAGACTTTAATCTCCTCCTTTCACCCTGATCTTCAATGATCAGGACCCCACAGGACCACCACAGAGCAGCTGTTATGTGGGTGGTGGGTCATTCTCAGCCCTGCAGTGCTGCACGGGTACAAATGGATCAGACACAGCAGTGCTGCTGGAGTGTTTAAACCCATCAATTGCCATTGCTGGACTGAGAACAGTCCTCCAACCAGAAATATCCACCTAACAGTGTCCTGTGAGCACTGATGAAGGACTAGACGATGGAACTGTGGAGAAACAGATGAGCTTCTATCTCTGACTTTACATCTACAAGGTGGAGCGGCCAGCTAGGAGTGTCTAGTGGACAGTGAGTGGACAGTGAGTGGATGCTGTGTTTAAACACTCCAGCAGCACTGCTGTGTCTGATCCACTGGTACCAGCAGACCCACCACCCACAGAATACCTGGTCCTGACCATTGAAGATCAGGGTGAAAAGGAGGTGTTCATAATGTTATGGTTGACCGGTGTATGAGGGGGTTTGTAGTACGCCTTGTTCCCACGGTGTTTGGAAGTAATGTGTGGACCGTTTTTGAATGTTGTGTAAATCACCACACATCCTGTTGGGCACAGGTCCAGCAACATGGGCAATGGCCACCTCCAAGCCAGACATCATGATTGTCCTCTTGAGCAAGCTGATCGAGGAAGGAGACGGGTTCTACAAGGTCAGTTCCTTTCCTGATGTTATGACTAGTAGGGTTTTTTTAAAGGCAAGAACCTGGTAATATGATAGATATCGCGATACTGTAAGCAGGACGATATATCGTGATTAAATATAGGTTATGTCAACGTTATGTGAGCGTTCTCCCCAGGCTCCTGCTACCATCAAGCATCATCTGCCTATATTTAAAATATTCCGTGGTTAAAGTTATGTTTTATCGTTGTGGCCATTAATCCACACCTGACCACGTGTGCATAACTCAGGATCAGAGTCACCTACAGACATGACAACTAACAAACTGCAAGCCTTACCCTCTCTAGTCATGCTCCATGTCCACATGTATATGTTTGACCTGCATCAGTGAAAGGGGGACATTCTAACAATGTCACTGGCCTGGATGGTGGATTACAGTGGAAAATGAGAAGGGAGGGGCTGTTTGATCTCTTTATTTGCTCATACGGTGTTCAAATTTCAGAATACAACAAAAACGTTGAGCTAAAAACCCCAACAAAATTGGCCTCGGGTTCTAAAGGTTAATCCACCAGACAGTTCTCGACTGTATCCTGCTCGTCTCAAAAACTGTACTAAATGTAAATGTAGCTGGAAGTATCAGATCCCGACAACCAGGTCAGACTGCCACTGGGCTCACAGATCTCTTGGTTGTGTAGAAATGCTGACCGCGAGCAGCGCACAATCATACGGGGAGCAGTCATGTTCACTGCCTTCCTCAAGGCCACTTCATTCATGTCCTGCCAGTTCAGGGAATTGAACCCGGCAGCCTTCAAAGCACCCGGTAACCTAAAGCAGAAACATGGGTTTTGGGCCGGTGCTGACTGTTCGGACAGGCCATATGATGCACGTTACACACCTGTATTGGTTTCCCGTCACTGGTTACCAGTAAAATACAGAATTGAGTTTAGGATTTTATTATTTTATTTTATTATTTTACAAATATTCAGAAATAATATAAATTAGGAAAGTATGTAATTTGACAAAGCTGTGAAATACACAGCGAAACTCTCCTCTTCCAATCAAATATCAGCTTGATGAATCAGACGAATCGAAACATCTGCCTGATTCATATGATCAGCTGTGATCCAGAGTGGAGTGAAGAGCAGGGTAGAGAAGAAAGAGTGTGCGGTGCTGATCTAATGGCTCTGCGTGTCCTGAATGCTGTGCTCTGACAGAAGGGGAAGGTGAAGGAGGCGGCTCAGAGGTATCAGTATGCCCTGAAGAAGTTTCCTCGAGAGGGCTTCACCGAGGACCTCAAAACCTTCAGAGAGCTCAAAGTCTCCCTGCTGCTCAACCTGTCCCGCTGCCGCCGGAAAATGAACGTTAGTATCTCTCTCTCTCTCTCTCTCTCTCTCTCTCTCTCTCTCTCTCTCTCTCTCTCGCTCCTCAGCTCTGTCTCGCTGATTGTAATCTCTGGGGTCTTTGTCACTGTTTATGTATATGGACGTTCCGTTACAGCTGGATTTTTTGAGGATCCAGGACTAAGTCTGCGTTTTCAGTCAGTACTAACCGTAGATTGGGTTTGAGTATTAAAATTATATGATATTAGAGATATCATAGATATATTTTTTTCTGTGTACAGCTCAGAGAAGCTAGAAATAACAGTGATTGTATTCATATTTATGTTTTGATCAGGGCAGATTGAGTGTACCAGTCCTACCAGAACTGTAAAATTCTATCCTCCTACTTTACGACTGTCTTAAGAATCTGCCTTTTTTCCTTCACGCTTAAAGAAACATGAAGATGAATTGTTGCTCTAAAAATCGTGATTTCTGGTTTTTCATCTTGAAGGAAAATGTAAAGACCAGTTGTTTTTCTCAAAAGAGTGTGTTATGTTATATCATACACGGCCCTCTATGGGAGTAATTATCAAACAGCAGTTTTAAATTTAAAAATTCTGCTTAAATTTTTAATATCTTTGAACCCAAAATCAATCATTTTCTGGACCTTTGAACATGATTTTGATTGAGATTTTTTGACTAATGTGGGAAATTAATGGCTTTATAACACAAAATCTGTGGTTTTCCAGCTACTTAATATAAACCAAATAGTTTCTCAGCCATGACTGAATCCAACCTGTCCACCTAGAAGTGACACCAGACTGTATGTTCACAAACAAGGTTGTTTCATGAACAGTAGGATGATTTTGGTTTGAATAACTGAATTTATTAATACAGAATTCAGTTTTTTTATGTGGGTGTGAATATCCAGGATTTTCCAATCAGGTTTTAGAAGAAAGCTGTCCATTTCATTCCACCTTTACGTAACTCACGTATTATTTCAGATCAGCGTTTGCACAGCTAGTAGATCTGACTGTGTGAAAGCACTCCTGCTGTCAGATTATCAGAGTGCTTTCTGAGTGGGCGACTGATTCGAGGCAACAAACACCTGACAAACATCATCACTTTCCATCCTCCTCATCCTCGTTTTGCTTTGGTTTGTCAGTTCATGACTTTCTCAGGTCTAAGTAAAAACACCAGTCTGACATTGAGTCTAATCCGAGGCTATGCAGTTAGACTGTTGTCCAGCTGTCCCCGTGGAGTGTGTGTTTAGTCTCTTATATGAGTGTGTATGAGTGTGTGACATTTCCACATTTGTGTGTTGAGATGTTGTACAGTTGTGTGTGAAAGTGTGGTCACTCTCGGTCAGACTGAGTGTGACAGAAAGTAGGAATCTGCAAATCCACAAATTCTGTTCATGTGTAACATATTGGGGGGACCAGTTTGTTTATTCTCCCCCAGTGTGTTACATTTAGTAAATAGATTGTGTTCTGAAGTTGGTGAAAGGTATGAACTTGTGGATTTAGACATGCAGTTTGGCTGGGGGTGTCCAAACTTTTGCACAAGACTGTATTTTCACATTTGTGTGTTTATAATGTGTCTAATGAATGTGTTATTGCTGTAATCATGCACACACATTACACAGTCAGTGAGCATGTGTGTGTGTGTGTGTGTGTGTGTGTGTGTGTGTGTGTGTGTGTGTGTGTGTGTGTGTGTGTGTGTCAGGGGTGTAAAAGCACAAGACGGCGATTCAACTTGTTCATCGTTTCATCGATTAGTGTGTGTGATAATAATAATCATTGTAATATATATCTTTATATGTTATATAATTATATAGCTTATTAATATTTATGTAACAGTTAAATATGCACAAATAAATTCTATTGTTTGAATGATTATCTACTTTCATCAAATGTGTAACTATTACTAATTGATAGAAATGTACTTGATTGCAGTTTATAATTTTATATATATATATATATATATGTTAATTGTTCCATTGAAATTTTGTTTTTTTTAATTAATTTCTCCCAAAATCTTTACTGGTGAAGTAACAAAAATGAATTTCAATGGAAGTTGATGACATTTCTGTTGGCCTATACATCAGATTTGTATACGGTATAAAGGACTATAAAGTAGAACTATAAAGAAGTATGAAGTCGGATAAATGATATAATATTATATAATAATATGTGAGAGTGGTGCAGTGCATCCACCTTATGATCACTGAGGACTCTTATTGGATTTAATTGTGTAAATAGTGGTGCATTCAGTCATTCATTTGTTAAAGAATCATAATTGAACCATTATGTCATCGATTTCAGTGTGTGTGTGTGTGTGTGTGTGTGTGTGTGTGTGTGTGTGTGTCACTGGCTCCACGTTCCTCCATGTATGGCTCTGTGTATGACTGTTGGCCCTGTTGTTGCTTGCAGGACTTTGGCATGGCGGAGGAGTTTGCCTCCAGGGCTCTAGAGTTGAAACCCAAATCCTATGAGGCCTATTACGCACGAGCCCGCGCCAAGCGCAGCAGCAGGTAACCATAGCAACCAACAGGCAGGGTGGCGGGGGCCTTAAAAAAGGACCACTTTGTCCAGATTTCTGCTTCTGGTCATGGAGTGAAGGCATACAGAGGCCTGGCCCTTTAGTGTTAACAGGGTTTACAGTACGGATAAGGTTCACGCTCAGGCTCATTTTCATACATCCACTTATTTTATGTTTTTATGTTCCTTGCAGAATTCTCATCTACCACATCTGGTTCTTTTCCCCCACATTTTTTTTGATTAGTAGCACACACAGAGCACTCCCTGCTGCAGCTGTTTTGTTTGGACGCTGTTCTGTTGAGGGGATTTATTGTTTTCACTGTGGGTTTGAAAATGCACTCAGCTCTTAATCATTTTTATACAAATATCATCCAGTTATATGTCTTGTTAGTTTGTACTTATCGATTCCCGAGGCACGTATAACACACATCCCTCTCCTTTCTCTCTCTCTCTCTGTTTCTTTCACGCTCTTTCTCTTTCATAGGCAATTCCACGCAGCCCTGGAGGACCTGAATGAAGCCATGCGCCTCTGCCCCAACAACCGCGAGATCCAGCGCCTGCTGCAGCGTGTGGAGGAAGAGTGTCGCCAGGTTGCTCAGCAACAGGAGCTGGATCCACCCCCCTCTCCGCCTCACCACGACCGAGACCCACCCATGGCCCCGCCTCCCCCACTGGAGCCCCGCCTCTCAGACATGGAGCCCGTCCAGGACTTGTTCGAAGAGGACGAGGATTACCTGGAGCGAGATTTGGATGGACTGCCACTAGGTGTCACAGCTGAGCCTCGTTCCAGTCCATCAGGCTTGCCTGTGATTCAGAACATCATGCCTCCATCCCCCAGCCACCGGGACTCCCCCTACCTCTCCGGACCCCCTTCAATGGGCCAGGCCTATGACCTCCGCCCCACTCCGTCCTCTATGTCCTCCCCAACTCGTCAGGGCTATCAGTCCACCTCTCCTTCCCTCTCTCCTACCCACCAAAGCTCTCATTATCGTCCAAGCCCCCCTCATACATCCCCAGCACATCAAGCCTCATCCTCTTCCTCCTCATCCTCCTACCACTTCAGCCCTCCTCCGTCCCCTCTACGCCGCTCTGGGCCACAGTACCGCTCCAGCCCCACCTCCACCACCGAAAACATGGGGTTGTACCGGCCCCAATCAGCATCTGCTGCCTCTTCAGGTCGCTACCAGCAGGATCAGCAGCTGTCGGGACGTCCCAAATCCCCTCTCTCCAAAATGGGCAGCCAGCGCTCCTTCCAGGCATCCCAGCTCCCACCTCAGCAGCAGGGCCAGTGGTTGCAGCCTGCCAAGGCCCAGATCGTTCGCACCAATCAGCCAAGTGCATCAGTCCACTCTAGTGCCGTGCTTGGCAGCAGTGCTTACAGTCAGATTGCCCATTCCATGAGTGCCCACTGTCCTGGAGACATGGATGAGCTTGGGGAAGTAGGTAGCTACCCTGCTCAGCTGCAGGGGGCTTTGTATCCACGGGCACTCAGCATGGACCCTGGTGTGATGGAAGAAGAGCTGCTTCAAAGGCCATCTTCTGCATACAGGCCCAGTGTTCCAGGCCTACGCTATGGCCAGACCCCCCAGATCAGTCGCAGCCAGTCTGCTGCCTATTACCCAATCTCGCCCCATGAACTTGAACGGCAGGCACAGCTGGGGTCACCCGAAAACCCTCATGCCCTGAGACGGCCCGTCAGTGCCACCAGTGCTGAACCCAAACCGCACTTGCCCACTCCGCGCCCACTGATCCACTCTCAAAGTGTGGGCCTGTGCTTTTCACCCTCTAGCAGCAGTCTGGCCCTGCCCATGGGATCTGCTGCTAACCTAGGCCCAGGCTTCAGGCCCTCAGCATCAGTGCAGCAGATGGAGATCCCACTGAAGCTGGCCTACGAAGGTGGTTACTGTGACGCCCCATCCCCTGTTTCCCCACCCAGTATGGTTGGGGGAGGGACGTACCCTGGTGAAAGTGTGCGATCGCGGTCCACACCCTTCATGGGCATCATTGACAAGACAGCACGGACACAGCAGTACTTGCAGCAGAATCAGCAGCCCCCTTCATCACTGGCCCCTTCTTCTTCTTCCACCCGAGCTTGGGCAGTCTCCTCCCTGGACACGGTGGTCAGCAGTCCAGCCACATCGCCTGGCAACACAGGATATGGGCAGCAGGGCTCAGGCCTTGGCCACATTGCATACTACAACCGCACCAACAATGCCCACAATGGGCACCTGGTCGAGGACGACTACTACATAGCTAGGGACAGGGCTGACAACATGGGACGTGTGAGCCAGGCGCCGACCTACCCAGATGTTAAAATGGCCCGGACACTGCCGGTGGCCCAGGCCTACCAGGACAGCGAGTACAGGCAGATGGGCCGTGGTGAGCGCCAGGGGCCGACCTCCCCAATCAAACCAAAGAGGCCCTTTGTTGAGTCAAACGTGTGAGACCATTGGGGACAGTGTGTTAATGTGTACTGGGACATGAATAAAGAACCTTACATATGAGCACTATATGGAGCTGGATTTGCTTCACCAGAGGTAATATAGTGTCATTTTTGCGATTTGATTGAACAGGACTAGGATTGGAGCAAACGTTCAAACTAATCCAGCTCTAACAGGGACAAGGCACTCGTCCTATCAGAGCCTGTCCTTGTTTCCCTCCTTCTTGTGGTATATCCATTGCCTGAAGCAGAACATATGGACTTTTAAGTGTGTGAAGGGAGGGACATTACGAACTTTAGCTACGAACACTACATATCTGTCCTGGACACACACAGCAATTACCTGGGACATTCAGGACACCTCAGGTGGTTGGACTGGACTGCAATAACTGCTGCACACCAACTAGTGATGCACAGATACCACTACCAGCATCATATGCTAGATATCCGTACTAGAAATAACTAGTATTACTGGTGTTTCTCCAGTTGGGCAGCAAGGTGTCAAACTTCGGAACTTCAGGACTGTAGAAAATGGCGTTTCTATAGGATATGTCGGTAGGATTGGCAGTTGCCATTGGTATCAGTGCATTCCTAGCATCAAGCAAACACTCTCTGGACCTCAACAGCTTTAATGACCTGGACCACACCAGGCATCAGTCAGAAATGGCTCCTTCCTGCTCATAGTCCTCTACAGCATTTCTGCTCTATATAGAACACTGTATGTCCATTGAGAACCACAGACACAAGCTCTCACTTGAATTCTGTCCCTCGAGTACCCTTGATCGGAATATGGGCATGTGTGCAATTGTTTTTCCCTAGAAGTTATCAAGTTCTGGAGCTGCACACCTTCAACTGTGTGTAAGATCATGGCAGAGTGAATGGGGTATAATGGTCCACAGTGCAATTGGACCCTCTCCTAGCTTCATTTCTTCTCTCCTGACCAGAACTTTATCACTAATAATAATACATCTAATAATCCAGAAGCTTCTTGTAGCCCAAACTTGAAGAAATGTAATCACCACAGGTCTTTAGACAGAACCGTTATTACTGAAATATGGGAGATGGTAACGTTGGAGAGTTCGAGGAGCTCCAAGAGATCCTTTTTGAGGACTAAAATGCTTGTCAAGGTGGCAGCAGAGGTTCCTCTGCTGGAGTGTCTCTGAAAGCCTTTCTTTTCTGAATTTCGGAAATGCAGGGCTAAGCTGGTATTGACTGCAGATCTTCACTGTCACCCAAAACCTTGTATCTGAAAGCTAGGGTTTGTTCCTTCATTTGTAAAGTTGCTTTGGAGATACAAGGTTTTTGTGATGAAAGCTTGTGCTCACAGGTGCCCCCTACTTAGTGCTGTACTTGGACTGTGGACCATGCAAATGTAAGACCCCCACCACCCCACGCCTATGGAGCCATTTCAGACTCAGCCGAGGTGTTGGTCAGCCTGCTGGCTGATCTGAATGCATCAATGCAAGTCCTTCCCTGAAGCCACTGGTGTGAGGAACGCGGTGTGGCCTCCTCTGTAGATATGGCTGTAAACGGTCGTCCCGATCTGACGTGTACATAACTGAAGAATAAACGAAACAATGTAATATTTATCATTTTAAGTTATGTTTGTACAAAAACAAAAGATATACATACTTTATTTTGCTTTTGCAGCTGTTGTTGTGACCTTAGGTCTGCTTCTTCTCCTGATTGGTCAGTAATGTGAATTTTCCTTTCCTTGTTGTTTTGTTTGTTTTCTTCATGGGCATTTTCAACTCAACATGTTCAGCTTTGATAAAAAAAAAATGGAAATGCTGTGACTAAGGAACTCAGCTCCTTTTGGGCCTCCTCTTCAAGAAGGTTCTTCACCTTTCAGGATGTTCATCTCTTCACTCCGAATCCAAAGTTACTGCTGACAGTGATTCTCATCTCAGAAGCTTCACGGCGCTCACACGCTGGTGCAGCAGACCGCCTTCAGCGCGAGAGGTTTATGGTTATTTTGCGACGTTGTAATAGTTTGTGCTGCAGTACTGTTCAGTAGGACACTCCTGGAGTTCTCCCTTTTTTATTAGCCCCGCCCACTTTCTTATTGACTTTTCTTATGCCCTTCTTTCGTATGGGTTCAGCAACAGCTTTGCACCCTGAGGGAGGGTCCTCGCAGATGTTGCAGATTTCCAAACTGATCAGTCGATCCCGAGAACTGGAGCTCCAATCAGATTTTCGGGAGTTCTGACTTCTAGCCAATCACTTTCAACTGCTGTGGGAAAAGGGGGTCATTAAGTCCAGCTTGCCATAGAATAAGTTTTTTTAGGCTGACCTGTAAATGACTGTACATACTGTGCTTAATTAGAGTGCATGCTCTTTTGCTGATACACACTTGGAAGGGTGTGTGTGTGTGTGTGTGTGTGTGTGTGTGTGTGTGTGTGTGTGTGTGAGTGAGAGGGTGGTATGGCTTGTGAATAGACTAAATGGAGCGGGGAAAGGACTGTGGCACAATCTTTTTTCCGTTTTCCTCACTTTCGGATGGAAATAACATGTCTGTTTTTTTATCGTTTTCTTTTACAATTTTGTAACGTTGTTTTATTTTTATTTGGGGTTTGGTTTGTTTGATCTTAAGCTTGCTGAGAGCTGAACACTCGGAGTGGACGAGATGTTGAAACGGAGAGAAAAGCAATGCATTTTTATCCCGTTCAAACGATTGTAAACTGTACAATCAACCGTGTGTGTGTGTGTGTGTGTGTGTGTGTGTGTGTGTGTGTGTGTGTGAGGGAAAATAATGTACGAGTTTAAAAACCATTACAGTACAACGAAACTCCAGCTGATCTGATGTGTGTCTGTACGAGTCTTCATTTATGTGTTGAGTTCTTAAAGAGTGTGAAGGCCGAGACGCGATATCCCTGCTGGACACCTCAAACTGGTCAAGTCGCCTGACACCGCAGGGTATGCCTTCGTGAGTCTGATGGTTTGACTGGTCTACACTACATGGACAAAAGTATTGGGACACCTGCTCATTCATTGTTTCCTCTGAAATCAAGGGTATGAAAATATTGTTCTGCTTCTGTTGGAGTAAACAACATTTTGGAACATTGCTGTGAGGATCTGCTTGCTTTCAGCAACAAGAGTAACCTCGTCCCCAACTCCCAAGAGATGGATCGAGCTCCATCGTTCCAGAGAACATAGTTCCAATGCTCCACAGCTCAGTTATGGGGGGCTTTATACCCCTGAAGTCCACACCTGGCATTAGACATGATGTCAATAGGTTCATGTTTGTTTATAGTAGCTGAATGCATTCGTTAGAAAGATTGTGCAAAAATATTTGGGCGGATAACGTACCAATATGACCAACCTGACCGACCTATAAACAAGAACAACCAAGCTTGTTGACCAGCATGTCCGAGGAGGTCAACCAATCTGAACAGCTAGACCACCAGCCTGATCAGAACTTTACTAAACTAGTCAACAGGTTTAGTCTGATCATACTGTTAAACCAGCTGGTCCATCAAACTCATATAAGAACATGAGATGGTCAACCAGTTTAATGAATTGTGTCACCAGTATAGGGTACATTTCCATTTGAGTTTGATGGTGTATCTGGTCTACCAGCATGAGCAACCTCACAAAGCTAGTCCATCAGCTTTGTAGTCCATCAGCTTGAAGACCATGACTGATGCTGGTCAAGATCTAATCTGGTTAACCAGTTTAACCACCTGATTTACCAGCATACTGTATGTTTTGCTTGAGTGACCAGCTTTTTAACCACCTTGACCAGCCACACAGTTCAGACCATCTGAAACCAGCAAAAAGCTGGTCTTGAACTAGATTCCTCACCAGGGAAGAAGGATGCAGCAAACACAGCAGATGAATTCAGTTATTTTAATGAGTTCAGACCATCACTTCTGAGACATTCAGACAGTATGAACATGAGACGAGGCTTTGACGAGAAGTACAGTTATGTCACATCCAATAAACAATTCAGAATAAACACAGACACCAACAGCAGAATACAGTACAGAAGGGAACACATACACCCTGGTCACGTACGAAACCTCTGTCCACTTCTCAATCCACAGGACACAGTCAAACAGGACAGGAGCTGAGGACACTGATATTAAAGCTGCAACACTGATATCTGATGGTCAGACAGTCTGTGTTTGTGGCACTTGGTTCAGTGTGGCACTGTGGTTTTGGTTCAGACAGTAAACACTTATTTTGCCACCTTAAATGAAGCACATGAACACGAAAGTGTTCAGCAAATACACTGTCAACACACTGTTAATGGCATACAACCCTCACATAGGAACATGATTCAGCAGGAGTTCTACAGGCATCAGTGGGTTAAATGTGACGCGAGGATAGAGAGCACAACAGAGCTGAGTTTCAGTTTTCTACAATTTCCCAGCCTGATATGGCACAAATTAATATTAACGAAGGCACATAATTGGCATAGAAGTGTGCCCTGCCACCTTAAATCAAGCTTTTGGTTGAGACAGCCGTGTCCATGTCTTTGTGTGTGTGTGTGTGTGTGTGTATATACACACACACACACACAGGGGTTGGACAATGAAACTGAAACACCTGTCATTGTACTGTGGGAGGTTTCATGGCTAAATTGGAGCAGCCTGGTGTCCAGTCTTCATTGATTGCACCAGTAAGAGCAGAGTGTGAAGGTTCAATTAGCAGGTAAGAGCTCAGTTCTGCTCAAAATATTGCAATGAACACAACATTATGGGGGACATACCAGAGTTCAAAAGAGGACAAATTGTTGGTGCACGTCTTGCTGGCGCATCTGTGACCAAGACAGCAAGTCTTTGTGATGTATCAAGAGCCACGGTATCCAGGGTAACGTCAGCACCACCAAGAAGGACCAACCACATCCAACAGGATTAACTGTGGATGCAAGAGGAAGCTGTCTGAAAGGGATGTTGGGGTGATAACCTGGATTGTATCCAAAAAATGTCATTCCCAGGATGATCTGACGCTGTATTGACCACAAAAGGAGGCCCTAGTTCACCATAATAATCAATTATTGTGGTCTAAAACCAGGTGTTTCAGTTTCATTGTCCAACCCCTGTATCTATATATATATATTAATAATGCTCAAGTTGTCGGTGGAATAGTGTATAAAATGAGTCTAATATGTGCATCTGCAAAGGCTTCAAATCACTGATAAAAAAAGTACATTTTAGATGGTTTACAGAATCATAAACAACAGTAGAAGTTTACGCTACAATGACAGGGAACACCGTAAAACATCACAAAGGCAGATTTTTACAATAATATCCTTTTCAAATTGCTTAATTGGTGGATCAGACACAGCAGTGCTGCTGGAGTGCTTAAACACTGTATCCACTCACTGTCCACTACATTACACCCTCTAGTTGACCCAGCAGAGACAACACGCCCAGTTTGTGTTGGTCATCTAGTGCTCACAGGATGGTATTTCTGGTTGGTAGACGGTTCAGTCCAGCAGTTAAAACACAATGAATGAAGGCAGATGATTACAATGAATTATCATTTTTACCATTAAACTCCACATTTATACACTCCAACATAAAGGTGCTACAAGGGAATCTTTAAACAAAGATATAGAAGAACCAGCTCCTTTTACCACACAGCAGCACTTTGTGGTTCTATAGTTTCAGACTGCAGTTCATCTGTTCCTCTGCAGATTTTATTCTCCTCCTTTCACCCTGGAATCCACATTTGAATTGTATTTTGTGTATAATTGTGTATAATCAACCCTGTAATGCCTGTCTTTGAACAGAAGGGGGCAGTTTTTGGCAGCAGTATGTGTTACACTCTTCTCCAGAAGCCCAAAACATCATCTTTCACTCATCATTATGTGGGTGAAAACAGCTGGTGGCTCTTTGTGCCATCCTGCCGAACAGAAAATCTGACCCCTCAGTGACCCTGCAATTCCTGACCACTGTGTGAGAACACTGCGTGGTCCAGTAGCCAGACAAGTGAAGGAGGATTATTATGGACAGAGGAACAGAAGTGTGTGGAGAGACTGAAGAGACAGACAGAAGACAAGACAAGAACCTCCAGAGCTGCTGTGTTAGGGTGAGCTTGGCCCCGAGGCATCGTTGAGTGTTTTGAAATGCACAGACAGGGCCTCTTCCTCTGGGTTCGGGGGCCGCCGGAACTCTTCTTTGGTCACCACGAACCCCACCAGGACCGCAAAACACACAAGGAGTAGGCCAAGCACGTTAGCCAGAGCCGCATCGGATGAAGACCTGGTGCCACAGAAGACACATCACAGCTCAGCAGGTTTAAATCATACAGTGCAGTGTTTCTCACCCCTGGTTGTGTGAGGGATTGAGGAACACACTCTGCGTTCCAAAGTCAAGGCTGCGAGCACCTGAAGATGTTCCTCTACAGTTCCTCTACAGAACCTCCAAAGGTTTCTCAAGGATCTCGTACTTTTTGCAGTGTAGGCTGCGTTTCTCAGCTGTTTATGAAGGAACCTTTACTTGGGAACAGCCTAGGCTTTGGGACGCAGCTGCTGGTGTAGTGGATTACACCTCCATTCTTCAAACAGAAGACTGGGGTTTGAGACCCTGATCAGGCAAGAATCTGCGTCAATAAGGTTTTATTTTAATTGAGGAATGAAAATAAAAGTAAATGATTATAGATGATAAGAACAATAATAATAATACTAGAAATTAGAAGTACTTTTGTTGACCCACGAACAATTGCTCCACCAGACGTTTGGTGGTAATGTCAATTCTTTAAGACTGGTCTGATTTAACTGTAGATTCTGGGTCGAATATTTAGGGACTTACTCCCAACGGTCCATAAATTTGGGCTAATTATTACTTTTTAACCCAATTTTCACAACAATTTTAGTAATTTCCAATTCCCACCTGCTTTCTAGGTGGGTGAAGGTTAAAGATGAAGTTCCACCACATCTTACAGAACAGCTACAAATGCAGCATCACTGTTCAGCACTGGTGGCTATTTCAGGTCCAGCAAATCAACATCCACCCCAGGATTTTTTTCCAACTGCCTGGATGGATCTGCTGTGGCTTCCTTTGACGTGTTGGACCTAAATCTCCACCTCTGCTGTACACTACTCTAACTGCACTAATTCAGAGTGATGGGGGACATAAAGAACCATCCTATGCACCCAGACAGAGAACAACAGTAGGTGGCTGCATGACTCAGGAGACCACAAACGTCCAGATTTTCATTGAGACGGCTCTATGCTGGGGGGTTTATACATTTCTAGCCCATGTCTGGTATTAGGCACGGTGCCAATAGGTCCACACAGAGAGGTCCTATTCTACTGGTAATATCTGTACAGGGACTAGACAACCTGTGTGTGCATTTGCACATCTGTGTCAGCCAAAAAGCAGCTGAATGCATTTATTAGAAGGGGCGTCCACAGACATTTGGATCTCCATCATCAGGGTTGGTGAGCACTGTTCTAAAGGATTGTCCACTCTCCACTACCTCTGCCCTGCTGACCAGTGCTTTCACTGGGTGCATTAAGAGTGAAAGAGTGCCCCAGAATAAAGTGGAGCAGGATCAGTGCACAGCCCAGATGCTGAAAGGAAGCAGGATGTAGTTAATCGTGGAGCTACAGAAAAGTCGGTGACTCAGTTTGCACAGTGACTCACTCTCCAAACAACACTGCGCTGGTATATGTACTCTGGGCCACGTTCAAGTGATCTGCCAGTCGGCTTCCTTTCACCACCGTGTTTTGCAGCATGCATTAGCTAGAATGACTCACACGGTTCTGAAAACCCTGATTTTAAAAGGCAGAGCCGTTAAAAACAGTGTATGTAAGTCCAGTTATGACATAAATCCTGTAATAATCATTTAGAACAGACCAAATCTGATCTCCAGCACCGCACACTGCACTCAGACTACTGTCTATGGAACTTTACTACACCACTTTCTGGAATGTTAGGATCTTAAAGGTGTCAGGGAATCATTAAATGCTGGTGGTGGAAATCGATGACAAAGAAAGTAGGATGGATGACGTGGTTCCTTTACCTTCTGATGAAACCATAGTCTGTGCAGGAGAGACCAGAGGAATTGTGAGGAACAGGATTTTGAGACCGCCCTCATTGAGCATAAAGTCTGGGTCTGTTCCAACCAAGGCCAATCATTTAGTATGTACATTTAGCCCCGCCTTCTTCAAACATAGCAGAAGAACCTTTAAAAAGATTGCATTTGTGCTAGATAAAATAAGGTGCTAGACTTGTGGTGGCTTCACTTTGGAGAGTTGATGCCATAATTCAGTATTCAAGCTTCCATCTACCCTCTAGCTCTGAGGATACTGCAGCTTACAAATCAAAGAAGCAAATGTCAAACACCACACTGACCAACTCAGGAGGTTGTAAACCATTACTTCAGAGAACATGTGGAAGAACTCACTGGCTGCTGAAGATCAGTTTCTCTGTGATGCCCATGAGAGAGGAACCCACAGCCATGGCCAGCAGCACCAGGCCGAAGAAGACATGTAGTGGTAGGTACCACCTTCGCAACACTGTGGACGCCCAGGGGAACAGGAAGAAGGACAGGCCCATCAGCCACTTTTCAGGTGTTGGAAGACAAAACAAAAAAAGCCAGGTTAGCTTTCTGACACAGGAAGTCAGTCATCGTCACACGTGACACGTCTACTTGATTAATTAAATGAGCCAAGACAACCAGAATGGAGAGCATGGTGGTGGTAGGCACTGTGACAGCCAACATAGAAATGAATTTCACACTTTAATTCACAAAGACAAACTATCCGTTAACAGTTGTCCAGAAGACCGCCATCGACACACTCCACAAAGAGGGTCGGCCACAGAAGGTCATTGCTGGTTGTTCTCAGAGCACTGTATCAAAACATTCATGGAAACTTGGCTGTAAGGGGAACATGTGGTGGAAAAAGGTGCACAAGTAACACGAGATGACCACAGCCTTGAAAGTCAATTCAAGAACTTCCAACAGCTTCACTGAGGCTGGTGTCAGAGCACCAAGAGCCACAGCACGCAGAGGTCTCCAAGAAAGGGGCTACAACTACAGCATTCCTCATATCAAGACCCTCTGTGTCAGACTCGTCTTACCTGGACTAAGGAGTAAAAAGAACCGGACTGTTGCTGAGATCTCCAGAGTTCCTAGAGTCTCAAGCTCCTAAAGTCTGGAGGAAGAGTGGAGAGACACAGAATCCAAGGTGTCTGGAGTCCAGTGTGACATTTCTGCATGATGTTTAGAGAGCAATGTCTTCTTCTGGTGTTGGTCTACTGTGTTTTATCAAGTCCAGAGTCACCGCAGCGTCTACCAGGTGATTTTGGAGCTCTGCTGATGAGCTTTATGGAGAAGATCGTGACAATCTAATTCTTTAGTTTAAGTGCTTATGTGTAGCTGAGGCTTAAATGAGCTCACCTGCAGGAGGAAGAGGATGAAGGTCAGCATGCCGCACCAGCTGTGCAGAGAGTGCATGTGGGGAATGTGAGCCTTATTATGGTAATCAAACACTGCCACCAAACCTGAGGAGACATCAACAGACTTTAGTGAACAATTCATTTCATTCTTCAGAATACATCCTGGATAGGGTGCACACACACAAACACACACACACACACACACACACACACACACACACACACACACACACACACACACACACACACCCACACCCCTAGGGGGTGATTCACCTACACTCTTGAAAACAAAGGTGCAACAAGTGGTTCTTCCAGTCATGTTACAGAAGAACCTCTTTTGGACCCATACAGAACCATGTTTATAATAGAGATGAGATGCGATTGTGAAACTGGTTGGTCTGTAATTAGTGCTCCTGTATGGTCAGAGGAGCTGATAATAATGAACAGTGAGAGTAGAAACATGGAGGTGGTCAAAGCAGAGGTGGTTGGTCAGTGTATGAATGCACATGCAATGCAGGACTTACCCACAATGCTGATAATGAGGGCCATCATATGTATCAGAGCGTGGAGAATCTTCACAGAGCGCTTGCTCTCATTTCTGAACACGCGGTACACCAACACACCTAGCACAGACAGCAGAACCGTACAGAACACACAAACAAAGTTTCACTCAGACATAAAACACGTAAATGATTACTGGTGTAGTCTGAGTGGACACTGGGTTTTGGCACAAGAAGGTGCAAAGTGCTTCCCCTGCTGTCCAATAAAAAGGCTCTCGTTGACTCTCGAGATTGTTGACTGCTAGACATTTGAGAGATATTGAGAAGGAATGACCTCCCGTGTCATCACCCTTTGGTGTAGTGGGTGGGAGATATTGTCCATAATGGCCTGTAGTTTAGACAGCATGCTCTCCAACACTGCCACCAGAGTCCAACTCAACTCCAACAACATCACTGTCCTTACGAATCAGTTGAGTCTGTTAGCATCTGCCACCCTCAGCCTGCTGCCCCAGCATTCGCCACCACCAACACCGGTGATGGACACAGGGGTCGCAGGTGCCTTGTTCCTCCTCAGGTCCACCACTAGTTCCATTGTCTTTGTAATGTTAATTAACTCTTAATGCCAGACATTCGCACTTTGCAGGCAGTTACACAAACTACAGGACTTGTGCTGTTTTAGATGGATTCAGAAAACTGATCATCTTCTCACATTGTGAAGGTCACTATTAGACACTAAAATCCAGATCCATTCAGATGGTTTTAGTTACGATTAGAATGAGATAATGGTACTCAGTCATTACTAGCTTCCTCCATGGATCTGGATGAACTACTCCTTTAATAACGTGATAACGTTCTCAAGCTGAACCTGTGAGAGAAACACAATAAATGAGTGTCTCCCTCGTCCCCCCTGACCCGTGCACGTATCCCCTCGGGCCTGTTCTTAGCCACGTCAATCCACACAACTCCACTCCTAATGGAACACCGACCTTTCAGGTTTAGTGTCCTAATTGAATTGGCTTAGTGAAGGCAGAAGAGATTAGCTGGGCAAAACACATCTGTTTCTGCTGGGGGTTCAATTCACTGCCCCCACGGCCAAACAATAAATTCTTTAATTACAGCCATCGAACAAAGAGCAGCAGAGCCTGTTTCAAATTACAATCCGATCTACGATCAGTCCTGCTGGACTAATCTGAGGAACAGAGGCGAACGACTAAGTGACATCAACAGACATTATTTCCAGCCGGCAGCAGCGAGGAGTGTTCTCCTCTAAACGGAACAGTTCAGGGTCTGTGGAACTGTGGGACAAGAGACGTTAGGGTTATTCACTGGTGTCTGTGTTTGAGCTGCTGTGTTTGTGTGTTTTCATGCTATGAAAACCATGTGGGAAAACACCTTCCCACACCTTTCTTTGATCTCAGACCAGCTCTGGACACCACGTTTAGAGCTGAGAGGTGATCAGAAAAGACACGGGGCTCTGAGAGGCTCAGTGGTCTAATGCGATACTACTATGATCTGAGGATTGCAGGTCCAACTCCTGGGTCATGCTGCTTGCCATTGGAGTTGACACTCTCTCCCCACGTCACACTGCGACAAACGACTGTTGAGGGTTGACCGATATACCAGAGGAAGCATGTCCATATTCTCCAAATGTAGGGAGAACCGTATGTGAGGGGGAGAGTACTAGTGGGGTTGGGGAATTGGCACGTCTGAATTGAGGGAGAAAATTGGGGTAAAGTTTATAAATATATAATATATATATTATTATTATTATTATTATTATTATTATTAATATATAGACATAAAAGTTATATATACACAAACACAAAGATCAGATAAGGTCAGTATTGACCGATACTCAACACAATACTCAACACTGCATCACGATTTCCAGTGTGTGTACAAAACAACAAAGCGAAATCACACACAAGCCTCCTTTCTCACTCACTTTGTGTGTGTGTGTGTGTGTGTGTGTGTGTGTCTGTGTGTGTGTGTGTGTGTGTGTGTGTGTGTCTGTGTGTGTGTGTGTGTGTGTTATGGAAGCCTTGTGGTAACATGATCTTGCTGAGTCAAAAGCGAACCCCCAGCAGCCACACAAACACAGATTTTACACAAACAGTGATTTAAGGATCTTCAGCCTGTTTTTCAGCAGCGCTTCTCCACACTTCATTTACAGCCGGGACACTAAAGTCTCTCTCCTGCTACACAAAACCACAAGCCTGGAAGAACAAAGCTCACACATCTGCCCGAACTTCAGAAGGCCCCACTGGGTAGAGACGGTAGGGACAGTTACTCCAACAACAGCAGAATCATCTCTTTCAAATACCCTTGATTTCCAAGGAAACAGCCAATGATCAGGTGTCCCAATACTTTTGCTCCTCAGTCTGAAGCATCATGCCACAGGTTTAACATCTCACCGTCTCCATAGAGGAAAATCAGGCCCAGGACCATGCAGAGTGGGTGCACGTTGAACTGCTGCTCCGAACCGTCCCAGGCGTAGCCGCCGTAGAAGTGCCCCATCCACACACCGGTGATGACCATGCAGGCCACACCCAACACCTGGGAACTCGCCACATACCACGGCAGGGAGCGCAGTTCACCCCAACCCTGCGGGATCTCCATCACACCTGCAAGAGGGATGGGGAGGCAGAAGGAGAGGGAGAAGGACAGATGATGAGCTACAAAACAATGTGTATAAGATGCGACGTGATCGATTGCAACGGCAAATTAGGTCGACGAAAACCACAGAAAGGGACGTCTGAGCAGGAAGGGCTGATGTTGGAACAACATCTTCACTTTGACATAAACCACAGCTGGCAGACGGTGATCAGATTGGCATAAGCTACACGTGACCCTGTTCCTAACTCAGCCTCTGTCAGAAAACATTAGATTAAGTGGAAGAAGGACAAAACGCAGGGTCCGTTCTACAGGGGTCAACGGCGGACTGTCTGCCCAATGAACACAGATCTTATGACAGGATCAACCTGCTTTTGGTTTCACAACAATTGCTGGAAAGTACAATGTAAGCCTATTGGTTTGGGCATAAAAGGTTACTGTGTCTGCATGGCTGGAGGCCTAATACCAAAAGTTGTGCCAAAACATTGTACAGACAGCACTACTCAGACCAGCTAAGTCTATGATCATGTGACGCTGCGCCCTCTGGGCCGTGGAATGGCGATTATACCATCTCAGTGACCACCGGAGTAAGAATGATACACAACACAGCTGTTTCGTAAAACTCACGTCTGCTGTCTGTTGCGAAAAAGACCTACTGTTGCACTGTTTATCTAATTCTCTCACGCTACCTCACGTGAGACACTTTGCCTCGATGGGTCACTCGAAGATTGAGGCCACGGATTTTCCCAGAAAGCAGGATAACCAAAGTCTTACATGTCATCCAGAGCTGTTAAGTTTAAAGTCATGGTCATCCAGAGCTGTTAAGTTTAAAGTCATGGTCATCCAGAGCTGTTAATTCTAAAGTCATGGTCATCCAGACCTGTTAATCCTAAAGCCATGGTCATCCAGACCTGTTAAGTCTAAAGCCATGGTCATCCAGACCTGTTAAGTCTAAAGTCATGGTCATCCAGAGCTGTTAAGTTTTATGTCATGGTCATCCAGACCTGTTAAGCCTAAAGTCATGGTCATCAAGACCTGTTAAGTCTAAAGTGATGGTCATCCAAGCTGTTAAGCCTGGTCAGCATCCCTGACCATCCAGTCCTCAGCTCTGATTGGCTGAAGTTTCATGTTTAATAAGCAGCTTAATGAAAGCCCTGTCTGATGTTCTCCTCAGCAGATAGATCAGGTGTGTCTGGTTACCTGCTCCTGCAGCTGATGACACAGTGCTCCTCACAGCTTCTCCAGAAGATTGCTGATGGTCCTCCTCTCAGAAGATCATAGTTTACCCGACCCTAACACACTCAGCCTCCTTCTGATCAGCGGGTGACGAACGACTCCTGGACACGCCCCCCGCTCGCCTTTGCCCTCTCCTCATTGGCTGTTTGAGGGAAGGGGCGGGATCAACGCTGTCCGTTGCCTTGGCGACCGGATGATTTGCGTAACGTTTGTTTATGCGAGCCGAGCTGTGCTTGCCGCCATATTACCCTCCTTTAAAGCCTTGAAATGTGATAAAAGCATTAACTGTGTTCTCTCTGTCTCTCTCTGCTGTGATGAAGGACAGAAACAGACTGCTGCGCCGTTCCACAGCCTCCAAATGACGAAGACACCAAGGGTGCGTCCCAAACCAAACAGCAGCACACTATAGAGTGCGCCTAAGTAGTACACTAACAATGCCATCGCTCATTAATGAAGTGTGTTTAGAAAGGGATAGAGTGTGTGGTTTGGGACACACCTTAAGAAACGCCCAATTAAAAAAAACATTATTATTATTATTATTATTATTATTATTATTATTATTATTATTATTATTATTATTATTATTATTATTATATTGTTTTATTTTATTTTTGTATTATATTATTATGATTTTTGTTATTTTATTCTATTTTATTATTGATTTATTATTATTATTATTATTATTATTATTATTATTATTATTATTATTATTATTATTATTATTATTATGTGCTTTGGTCCCAAGTTAAAATTACATAATATAATATATTATAATGTATTAAACATATTATAAAATAGATATTATATAATATTATATTGAGGATACAAGACAACATATATTCATATATATTCATTACATGTAAAGTGGCATATTTTATATCTTTTTTTTTTTACTGTAGATCAGGATGGCTTATGAAAATCAGAAATCCAGAATTTCACATTATCACAATATTTCACTTATTTCACCTTCCAGAATCAAAACAAAATCTTGAAATATATCACCATAAATGTAATTAAATGTACATTTTTCAATTAAATTATGAAAAATGTCTTCATATGAGATATGTTTCAAATATATTGGTTTATTTCAAAATATTTTTCAAACAATTGCATTACATTACAGGAAAACATTCCATACATTTTAAAATATCAAATATATTAAATATCAAATATAGAAATGATATTTGGCATTTTCAATGTTACCTTATCTATTATCACATCATTCATTTTCCCACTTTCTGGGAAACTGCTTTTGGGTTGAGATGCAAGCTCATCCCCTCAGTATATTATCTTATGATAGTGATTATGATCTTATGTGAGGCCTCAATATGTCGTCTTGTATCCTCAATATATTATTTTATAGTCTCAATATGTTAATGTGTGGTCACAGAATATCATCTTTTGGCCTCAATGTATGATCTTGTATAATCAAATTATTACTTTGTAGCCTCGGTATATCATTCATTCTTTGATGACCCCAATATTGTATTTTGTGATGTATATTATTTAATATCCTTAATAAACTACATTGATGTCAGTATATATAGGACATATATAGGTTAATGTCCACTCCTGGTGGTTCTCTTTTAATGTCTAGAACCTCTTTGCTCCATGCATTAATACTGCCTGTTTGAGTGGTGTGGGGTCTTTAACATCGAGCTGTGGACCCACAGGCCTGATCACGCTTCACCGTATCTCTGATTGGCCTCCTGCCATAGAAATCAGCACTGTTTTGTAACAGTAGAAAAATGAACAGTGTTGTTACTGTCTCACGCTGGCTCCATCCTCCACTCACAATCAGTGAAAGACACCTCGGTATGGAGCACGGTAAACAGCGCCACTGTTTACGTCAAGGGTTCTTTAGTGAAGGTTATATATAGAACAGTGGGGGCTTCGTTTTGAATGGAAGTGAGGGGCCACTTTCCTGGGTGAGACGGCACATATATTACAGAATTAGTCAAAATCTTGAGAAAATAAATAATACTTTCAAGAAAATTCCAAATTTTGATCATAACATTGGCAATAACTCATCAAAATCATGCTGAATTAAGCATTATTTTTACAATACCAATAAAGATGTTGAGAAATACATGATACTTTTAATGAATAAGACAAAATTGTGAGCAAATAAGTAATAAAAACCCCAATCAGCCATAACATTAAAACCACTGACAATAAATAACAATGATGATCTGGTTCCAGTGGCTCCAGTTGAGAGCAAGTGAACGGCCAGTTCTTGAATTTGATGTGCTGAAGCAGGAAAAATGGGGAGGCATAAGAATCTGAGACACTTTGACCAAAGTGAACCAAGCCCTGAAGGCTAAACTACTGGGTCATAACATCTCCAAAACATCAGGCAGGTCCCATGGGGTGTCCTCAGGATGCAGTGGTCAGTACCTACCAAACATGCTCAAAAGAACCGACGAACCAGTGAACTAGGCTCAAGGGTCACTAGTGCTCATGTAGGCCCCACCTCAGAACATACAGGACCATGCTTCCATAGGTCAGAGCTGTTTAAGTGGGAAAAGGGGGGCCGACACAACATCAGACAGGGGGTTTTAAGATCACTACTTTTATTCAAGAGGATGAAGAAATTTGCACAGATTGTGGATCAGTTGTTTCTTGATGTTTATATTATAATAGACTTTTATTTTGTAGTTTGGAAGGTCTATTACCATCACATACCATTATGAGCACATGCTGCAGAAGGGTTAAGAGTTCATATGATACAATAAGGCACCAAATTTGACTGTAACTGTATGTTAGGAAGATCTTGCATCATGACTGGCTTCCCTTGGAGCAATGCACCTTATCGGGAAAGATCAAAAAACATCTGCACACATCTGTTTGAATCCTCTGCACATCAGCCCAAGCTATTGATTAGAAGTGGACAGTGAGACCCTGCAGCAGCAGGACTTCTGGCATCAAGTTTTCCCATACAATGAGAGTAATCCACCACTAGAGGACGCAAGAGAGTTAAATAAAATTCTCCATAAACACTGATTTACTGATTACCTTCTGGACTCTGTTAGGAGGGTTCCAGTGGAAGACAGCAGCAGACAGACAGTCTCATACTGGGTTGCTATAGACTGGTTTGGATGAGTGTGGGCAGGAGGATGGAGATGAGGGAAGAGTGATATTATACACCGCAGTGCTGTGAAACATAACTCAATCTAACACACAGTATCAGTTGGTTCCAATGGTTCGACTTAATCGTTGACACCACGGACCCCCTCCTCGTCAACAATTCACGAAATGTTCCCGTGCTTATTTTGCAGCATCTCTCTTCCCCTCTTTATCCTTTCATTTCCTGTAGCTGGGCTGGGGGAGGGGGAGAGTGACGGAATATGACATTTTCAGCATGTCTCCAGATCCCTGTGACTCACTATTGACTCACCATTCAGTGCACTGCATACAAATGTGGCAAATATAACCCCCCCCAACACACACACACACACACACACTTTTTTCTTTTCTGCAGCTCCATTCACAAACACCCAAGACATTTTGCCGCTCTCTTCATCCAAGAGCAGATAGGCTGAGAGAGAGAGAGAGAGAGAGAGAGAGAGAGAGAGAGAGAGAGAGAGACAGAGAGAAGAAATCAACCAATTGCAATGATGTCGTCCATTCAAAGGTCATCTTCAGTGACGAGTTCCATTTGTTTGATCATTGGTCTGCCACAAGTCACACATCCAGAAGGCCTGGTGTCGTGGTGTGGGTGCAATTTTGTATGATACCAGGTGACCTTTGGTCTTCATTACAGGCACTTTGAGAGTCCGTCCATCTAGATGCATCCATTTATCCACCCATATCCATCCATCCATCCATATCCATCCATCCATCCATTCATCCATTCATTTATCCACCCATATCCATCCATATCCATCCATCCATTCATCCATCCATTTATCCACCCATATCCATCCATCCATCCATATCCATCAATTCATCCATCCATTTATCCACCTATATCCATCCATCCATCCATATCCATCCATCCATCCATCCATTCATCCATCCAAATCCATCCATTCATCCATCCATTTATCCACCCATATCCATCCATCCATATCCATCCATATCCATCCATCCATCAGTCCCTCATCTATGTAGTGTGCAGGAGGTTCGTTACTCTGGAGCCTCTTTGCTGTGGCTGGATTTAGAATACTGAAAAACACACACACACACACACACACACACACACACACACACACTCACTCTCAGCACAAGGTCACTTCACTTCAGTGTGGGCGCATGTGACAGAGAGAGGGATACTGTGAGTGTGTGTCTGTCTCTGTGTGATTGTGTGTGTGTGTTTGTGTGTGTGTGTGTGTGTGTGTGACAGCTCGATCTGTTTTTGGATCATGCTGTTAATGCTAAATGCTAACCTAAGGCACAGCAATGTGCTGCGTTACCATGACAACCCTGAGAGAGAGAGAGAGAGAGAGAGAGAGAGAGAGAGAGAGAGAGAGAGAGAGAGAGGAGATACAGAGAGAATGCAGAGAGAGAGACCAGAGAGAGGAGGACAGAGACAGAGTTACAGAGAGCGAGAGCGAGAGAGAGAGAGAGAGAGAGAGAGAGAGGTTTGGAAAAATCAGTTTTAGCATCACAATCTGGACAAATTACAATTTTGGCATCATGCATAGAGGACTGCTTAACTGGATAAAAATAAGCTTTCCCAGAGAAACGCTGCCTCTGATACCGTCCACGTCCACAACAAATAACACTCATATGAAATTCTTACTCTTAAAGACAATCATACGAGACAGAAATCATATTCACACCAGAACAACTGAAACGCTCTGCCTCTGAACTCCCACACTGTTTACATCCAAACCACACACAGTACACTCCCACAGAACAAGAGCTGGCTTTCAGTGAAAGACAACCACCATATAGGGCACCACTACATTTACAGCGTGGACAAAAGTATTGGGACACCTACACTTTACACCTACAGCACCATTAAGGCCATCCCGTTCTAAACCCACAGGCATTAACGTGGAGCTGGTCCTCTCTGCAGATCGTGGCCTGCAATCATCCATCTGTCCATCCAGTAATGAATTCTTCCTCCATCCCTCCATCTATCCCGCCCAGTTATATTCACATAGATACTCCAGCCCTGCTGTATTCAACCCACTCCCCGGGTTTACTACGTTTCTGTGTGGTGATAGCAGCAGCCTTGACTCGGGAATAATTCCCAGTTTGTTCTTCTCACCTGCAGACATTCAGACACGTGGAGTGACCTTGCTGTGTGTGATGCCTGTCCCTGGAGAACACAGGAAAACAGGGGATGTCAATAAAGTAACAGGAAACTGATGTCATACTGATGTCACTGTGTATTCCAGTATTTTTATGTATGTGTGTGTGTGTGTGTGTGTGTGTGTGTGTGTGTGTGTGTGTGTGTGTGTGTGTGTGGAATAGCTCACTGGAAGACTGTTCTCCGTGTGAGACTGCTGTGTTTTACACACATCCATTTATTTAGTCTTGCTAATGGTGACTCATAGCTGTTGGTAGTGCAGACGCTTGGCTCTCCTTAAGAGACCAACAGTAATCTGAGGCTATATCACACACACACACACACACACACACACACACACACACACACACATACACCGAGGGAGAGAGAGAGAGAAAGTGAGAGAGAGAGAACTAAAGTCAGTTTTTAACTTTGACACACTATATGTCCAAATGCCTGTGAGCACAGATGTGCAATTGCACACACAGATTGTCTAGTCCCTGTTGAGAAGTACTCCCAATAGAATAGGACTCTCTGAAGCAGGTAAACAAACTGGACCTATTGTCACTATGCCTAATACCAGGTGTGGGTTAGAGGATATAAAGCCTCCCAGCACCGAGCTGTTGAGCAGTGGAACTGATCATCCAACATCCTGACCTCACTAATGCACATTCTTCTTGATGAATGCAATCAAATACTCACAGCAGTGCTCTGAAAATGACTTTCTGTTAGTTGTCCCAATACTTTTGCCCACATATTTTAATATAAATAAGTAAGTGTTCATCTGATGAGGTGGTTGCTAAGGTGTTGCCAAGGTATAGGAGCTGTTTGCTAAGCTGTTGCTTAGGTGTTGCAAGGTGTTCGCTAAGGTATCACTATGGTGTAGGAGTCGGTTGCTAAGTTGTTTCTGCTAAGTGGTTGCTAAGGTACAGGAGTCAATTGCTTAGATGTTGCTAGGTGGTTACGAAGGTGTTGTTATGGTGTGGTTTTGTTGCTGGAGTGTTGCTATGGTGGGGGAGTCGGTTGTATGCTACCACTAAGCCACCAAACTGGCCTCTGGCCAGATTTTGGGGTCCGGTGGCTGCTTTCACTATGGCAGCACAGTGGCATAACTGCCCCCTGCAGAGCTGGCAAATTCTGGCAGTGCCACTGATGAGCAGCTGCCCAGCAATCATCCCATCAGTGCTTGATTCATCCCGTTTCAGCACTACAGGGAGAGCAAACTCCAAAAACAGCTCATTCCACTATAATCGTCCCCGTGCCACAGTGTTAATCTTAGTGCTGAGGACATACATAAAGACACGCCAGCAGCAGCATCCTGCTCCTATAGGACTGAAGCTTTGTTTCGTGACAGCAGTGGTGTTGAAAATGGTCTCGTAATCACTATAATCAATAGAGTAGCTCATTACGGGAAGCTCAGTAACTGTTAAAGGAAAACATCTGATTGCCTATACTGAGGGGTCTGAACCAAAGGATAGAGAAGAGAGAGAGAGAGAGAGAGAGAGAACTTGTCAGGGTGAGGAAGCATGACTGGCGATGTACGAGACATCCTCGATGATGACCTGCTCCAACCAGTTAACAGGACGGTTAAAGGTGGAGGAAAAGATCAATAAGTCAACATCTGTATCAAACACTTCGTCACACGTCAGTTATAATACGATACTGAAGTCAACAGATACAATGTCAGAGAACTGAATGCTGATTCTGCACTGAAAGAGCAGGACGTGGAACAAAGCGTAAAGCCGAGGAAATCACAGATTTGATGTTCGCCTGGATTAAAGAAAGCTTTAGTTAAATTCAGCTAACAACTGGGGTGCCAACACTGCTGCAGGCTGATTTGCTGAAACACTGGCATCAAAACAGCTGAACCTGACTATTACCTGAAGTGATTTTATTCATGATTATTGTCAGAAAAAAACAAATTCAGTGGATCTGACATGATATGACACTTTCGGCCACTGGGTAGGGATTCGATGGAGGCATGCTGAAAGGACTGGACCCGGATGTTTTGCATCTATAGACCGTTTTTTTGTGCTTGTAAACAGAGAAGTTCTGTAGGTGGCTCTTAGCTGGTGACAGAATAGTGGTGTGAAGTGTGAGGAAAAATGAAGATTATGGTTATCATCATGACCGTGAAAATCTTGGGAATACAGACATACAAATATTTATGCTCCTCACAGCAAGATGATGAGCAAAAGGCCTCCAGAACATCCCAGAACGTTCCTTTAGTTGCAAAATCCTTACTCCTGCTATGACTAGCCTGCCAAACTACTGAAGTCTAAGTAAGAGATAAGCTACCTGGTGACAGTGAATAAGTCATAGTTATATTTCTAAGTATATGTGGCGAAAAGTAGCTGATAAATGGACAGTGAGAGTAGAAACAAGGGGGTGATCGTAATGTTGTGGTTGATCAGTGAATGTTAGACAATGAACGGGGAGGGAATTGGGCAAAGTAGATGTTTCACTATTTATCTGCACCAATCCTGCTGTCCTCAGTGGCAGTGTCCTCGGAAACTGTTTGCAGGGTCACACACCTGTCCTTCAGAGAGAGGAGAGAAAAGGGCGAGGAGAAAGAGAGTTTGTTTTTCTGCACATTTCCTCAATGGTTCCTTCCTCTGCCCTCATCCTGTTTTTGAGGCGGAAGAAGAGAACAAGTACCTTTTGTCTCAGGCGTGCTGCAGCAGTCATTTTATTCTTTAGCGCCCTCGATGTATCAGTCACCGTGTGGCCATTGATCATTGACACTTGCTTCATATGAATGAGCCGATGACGTAAAAGAGTGAGCTATCTGCCTTTCTTTTCTCTTTTTTATGCCTTTAGCTGGAGGCCTCATTGGCCCACCCTAATGCCTGCTGTTCTCTCTCTATCAATACCATTCACTGCTTTCAACTTAATGACTGCTCAGAGGGGGGTGTGTATAGAAGAGTTTAGTGTGTGTGTGTGTGTGTGTGTGTGTGTGTGTGTGTGTGTGTGTGTGTGTGTGTTTGTAGTAGGCTTAGGATCATAAAGACAGTACTTGTATGTGGAAAGAGTGAGCATTTCAGGTTGTGGTTCTGGATTCACAACCTAATTTACAGGATGACAATAAATGACTTCACAATTATTATGGTACAATTCTGATTATATACACTCATCATAAAGAAAAAAATTAAACTCCAGAGGAATCATCGCACTATATAAGGTCATCCAGGAGCATTTCTGGAAGAGTTAAAGGTGTGCATGGAAAAAAGCAGCAGCTTTTGGTGATGAGAAGCCCTTGCCAACTGTTATGCAAATGTGTGAATCTGTCAGGCTTTGAGGTTGTGTGGCGACAGTAGCCAAAAAGGATGGAAGAATGGATTACACAGAAAGACGTTGGCTTCTACAACAGAACAAATGTCCGACTTAAACTATTTCAAGAAAAACCTACCTGAGCAGTGTTGAAGATCTACTGGTATGTGTTAAACATCTAAGACAGTCCAGACACCATGAAGAGAGAAGTGGACGTGCTACCTTAAAGAGCAGATGAAAGCTCATGTGAATCAAGAATAGAGAGACTGCTGAGAAGTCACTTTCAAACTGTAGTTTCTGCAAAACAAGGTGTTAATTGAACATCAAGTAACTGTGCATTAACATTTGCAATAAAATATGATGTTTTAAAATAGTCTGCTGTGGACATTGTGTTTCTTTTCACTACAGAAATCAAAAAGACAGGTAAAAGGTCCTTTGGCCAGGGTGCCCCTAAGCATTCAGAAAATCAACAATGGTCAAACTCAGTAAACAGGTTAAATGTGCATTGATGTGCTATGAGTGTGACAGAGAGCATTTATACCACGAATACAATATGCATTCATATACAGGAGCTTATACGGGGAGAAGGTAGAGGGCTTATTCAATGGAGTAGTGTAGAAGCAAAGGAGGGTGTTAATGCAATGACTGATCAGTGTACCTATGTGTGCATAGCAGGTGTGTCTGTGTTTATTTGTGTGTTGTGTGTGTCAGAGAGGACTCACAGTCCAGTGACCTGTGGATGTGGCTGTAGTGTACAAGCAGGCAGGCAGGTGCATCCATGGCAACCCTGTGAGTGAAAAAGAAAGTAAACAGCCATTAGTGTGTGTGTGTGTGTGTGTGTGTGTGTGTGTGTGTGTGTGTGTGTGTGTGTGTGCATTCTTGTTCTTGCTGTGACTGTGTTGTGTGTGTGTGTGTGTGTTTGTGTGACAGTTCAGAACAGAACAGTCAGTTCTTGAATGTGATGTATTGAAGCAGGCCGAATCCAAAACACTTTGAAAAGAACCAACTGTGATGTTCTAGTCGACTGGGTCAGAACATCTCCAAAGCATCAAAGTGGTCAGATCTATTGTGGTGGCACAAGGGGGTCAAACTCAATATTTAACTGGTGGTATTAATGTTATGGCTGAGCAGTGTGATTGCATAAGAATATATTTTTTAGGCTCATTTCACACAATAAACCCAGCGACAATGACTGTCCTGCTACAAAACCTGCATAAAGCATGTTCTTCTGCTGTGCTCATCTACTCTGTTGCACCACATCCTTCTAAGTCCTCTCAGCAGGTTAGCTGGCATCCTCTGCTGCAACCTTAATGCGGCCTTCGGCGAGGTCTTCATCAATGTGGACTCAACACTTGTTCTTATTTAGGAAACCATATTTGTGAAATGCGGCTCTGACACATCTCACTCTAGCAGTATACAAATGATGGAGCAGGTAAAACACTACATAAGCAGGATAAATAGAATATTGCCATATATAGTATAGTGTATTGTATAGTATGGTATAGTATGGTATAGTGTGTATATGGTATAAGTATAGTGCATAGTGTAGTATAGTGTATAGTATAGTATAGTGTATTGTATAATGTATTGTATAGTATAGTGTATAGTATAGTATAGTGTATAAGTGTAGTATAGTGTATAGTATAGTACAGTAATGTGTATAATTAACAGTATAATGTATAGTAAAGTATAGTATAGTGTATTGTATAGTATAGTATAGTGCATAGTGTAGTATAGTGTATAGTATAGTATAGTGTATTGTATAATGTATTGTATAGTATAGTGTATAGTATAGTATAGTGTATAGTGTAGTATAGTGTATAGTATAGTACAGTAATGTGTATAGTGTAGTATAATGTATAGTATAGTATAGTATAGTGTATAGTGTAGTATAGTGCATAGTATAGTGTAGTATATTGTATGGTGTAGTATAGTGTATAGTATAGTATATAGTATAGTATAGTGTATTGTACCTCTTCTATATGTGTAGCTGAATAAATATTATCCATATCAGTCTAAACATTAAACCACCTGATGTTCTTCCTCTAACCATAAAAAAGGTTTTTGCCCCACTTTAGTGGAATTCTGAATCTCTGTTCTTCTGCCAACTGCAGCAGGTCTCTCGATTTGAAGGGCACATTCTCCCAGGTGCTATTTTGAGATCTCTTCACAGGTGGTCTACAGGCTTAAGATCTGATCATCTGTTCTTAACCTGCTCCTGTGCAATTTTTGAAGTTTGCTTTAAGTCATTGTCATTTTGGAAAACCCATGGTCTCCCCATGATAGAGACCCAGCTTTCATTTGGAGGCATCATTTCATTTTCTATAAATGCTACAATGATGTTCTTTACCAAAAAGCTCAGTCTTATCTGTCCACAGAATCTGACTTCATCAGATTCCAGACTGGCTTTTTTATGCTTCTGTGTCAGCAGTGGTATTTTTTGATTCTGGTGTTGGTTCTCCTCTCATAGTTTAACATTTAATTCTGATGGCGACAGTTGCGAGCTGAAACCGTTATACCATGTGTCAGCACATCAGCTTGAATTTGTTTGGAAGTTGATTGAGATACATTAATCCACTTTTTGAGCAATGGTTCGTTGCAATTTTCCATCCACATCCAGGGGGGTTAGCTACAGTGTCATATGCTGTAAATCCTTGGACAATTCTTTACTCTACTTTTTTTCTCCCTCTGGTACACAAACAGGAAGTTGAGTCATTAAGTCACTTTTCTCATTTTGAACTGCCTGAATTTGTGATTTCTATACTTCAACACCTGCTACTTGCCACACATTTCAATTACATTATTGAAGTCCATTTTATATTTTATAGAATCAAAATGCTGATGATTTAGTCCAGTCCACTTCTGTAGGTCTGTGTGGCATGATATCAGACTTTGCAAAACAAACAAAAGAAATTGAAGTTAAATTTTTTCATTTAAATTTTTGGCCATGACTGTATATATGGGACATTTTTTATTTGTACAGCATCAGAATCCAGTGCAGTGTATTGGCTTCAGAACCTTTTAGCTTTTGGTTGTTGTAAGGATCAGTTGGGATCCTGTGCCAATATGGGGTCTTGCCCACTCTCTTCATACATGTCACCCTGTCCACCCACAGAAGCCACGGGGGTCCAACAGTTTCACTGTGCGTCACTCACAATGCACCAAAGTATCCGCTTCTAACTAACCCACAGCTCTATTCTGTTCTCTACTGTTCTGAACCCCTCTATATGAAAGGGACATCAGCTTTGGTATCACCATATGACTATATGCGTGCTCTTCCCTTTCATCTGCAGATGATCCAGCTCAAACAGCAAATGGAACAAGAGATTGAGTCCATTGAAAGGTCTTGGCATAAAGAGGTGGGTGTGACAGTTTGCAGTCTTTGACATTAGAATCTGTTGTATATGTCCAATGTGTGATTGGAGCAGTATTGACAAAATCTGTTTTTTTGTTTGTTTTGTTTTGTTTTGTGTTAAATTAGTGTTGAATCTACAGTGTTAATTTTGTACCAAAAGAATATAATAAAATATGCAATCAAAGGGAAAGAGATATGTTTATATATATATATATATATATATATATATATATATATATATATATATATATATATATATATATATATATATATATATATTTGGTTTTTTTTGAAAGAGTGGATATTCATAGATATAAAGAGAGAATATATAAATTATTTTTATTAAAAAAATCATTTCTCTGTCCACTGAAAAACATGTGTCTCCAAACGGTGACTTCACAGCAGAGGACAAACCTGCTGTGAACCTTGAACGGACGTGACTGTAGTTATGTGAAGTGAATGAACAGTAACGTTAGAGCCTCTTTACTGGTCTCTCCATCCAGAATTGGAAACTGTAAAATGGAGATACTTGGTTTTCACTGGACAGCGGCAGTACACCGGTCAGTTGATGGTCAAATAGAGGTTGGTATGAGTTATCGTTATGGTGATGAAGTACATCACTGTAAACGTTTCTGAACAATGTAAAGCTCAATCACACAACGAGCACAGACTCTTGTTAAGCGTTCAGTAAGAATTGCATTGATGGTTTTTGATGGGAATTTGCTGATGCATGGGACTGTGTGAGCTGTTGTTATTGTCCAATAGCGTCCCGCACATTTTCAGTTGGGGACAGATCTGGAGATGTGACTGACCACGGCGTTGTATCTGTGTTTTCGAGGTGAGCTCATGAGACGGCAGCAGTGTGTGGATGAGTGTCGTCCTGTTGGTAGGACCACATAATGTTTATCTGTCAAACTATGAAGATCGTAGTTTATTTGGCATCGTGCGAAATTGCACCCACACCACGATACCACACCTGCTGGACGCGCGGTTGTCGACAAACCATTGAAATTGGTTCTGACCACAGTGTCTCCATGGTACTGAGGATGGCCTGCTGCCATTCTGAGTGACTCCAGTCTTGATTCCTTCTGGGAGAAGAGTATATACATCCCGTTTTTTATGGAATTATGTGCCAACGTGGGAATGATTCATGTTTTATTTTATCGTATTCATGTGGTTTTGTGTTTATTTTGTGTGGCTGTGGACATTGGTGGGACTTGCATGCATTATATCTGAATATAACCTCCTACTTTCATTTCATTTGCCAAAATGGAACGTCAGTTATCTTGACTTAGTCACTGACTCTGCTCACGAGACACTTCCTTTCTCATCCCGCTTTAGTGAAGTGGATGGGATGAGGCCTCATTGCCGGCCAATCAAATCCTAATTTGACTCTTGATTGAGCCATCAAATCATCTCCCCCACTTCAGTAATCAGAGGGAACATCTGCTTCGTCTCCAAGGTCAACTGATAATCTGTGTCGCAGCAGTCGGTTTACTGCGGAGGTCCAGATGTGGAACCACGTTTCTGCTTCTTGCTCTCAAAACGACAGAACTTATATAGATAAACACACCGATTGACTACACCAGTGTGACGTGGTGGTGGTGTGTTAATGTATGTTGTGCTGGTACGAGTGGATCAGACACAGCAGTGCTGCTGGAGTGTTTAAACACTGTGTCCACTCACTGTCCACTCTATTAGACGCTCCTACAGAGTGTCTCCATCTTGTAGTTAGTGTTTCCTGGACAGTTTGTGTTGGTCATCCTGTTGTCCTTCATCCGTGCTCACAGGACACAGATGGGTTTAAACACTCCAGCAGCACTGCTGTGTCTGATTCACTCATAACAGTGAACACACTGACCCACCACCCACATAGTACCTGCTGTGTGGTGGTCCTGACCATTGAAGAACGTGTGTTTGACCTGGTGCTGAAGGCTTGTTCCTTTTCTGCAGCTCTGTTTGTCCAGGAGATAGTGTTGCCAGAAAATGGAGACTATGTTCCTTTGCTCCAGCTTGTTGCTGATGCTGGACCTGCGTCCTCCCATTCAAATCCTAATCTGGACCATTGAAGGAGAAAAGGCAACACTGGTGTTAAAGAGCCACTTAGTACAGCGCCATCTGTCCTAGTCCCCTTTACTAACTGGCCTGTATCATTAGAAGTTTCCAGGAAAGCCCCTTGATACTTGCGTGTGTTGACCCCAACCATCTGTTGGAAGAGACCTTCGACTGGAGGTATAAACCATCTGAGACCAGGAGCTGTTGAATTGTCTAAACAATGAAAATTGTGAATGTGAATGAAGTCCACTTTGACCCTAAATAAGATTTATTTTCATTTATTTATGGATATAGGAGTAAATAATAAGCCTAATCGCACTGTATTCTTCACTATCAAATACCAACAATGTTCTTTCCAAACAGAACAATGACATTGACTGTCCACCTTTACATTAGTTATTACTACTTTACCTGCTTCGTGTGGTGAAGCTTGGATCAGGTGTGTTTACGGTAGGGAATCACTGAATCTGTGCAACTGCGTTTCATAAATATGATATATTGCAAAATGTTTTTACAATATATGAAAAATAACCCTATCGTGTTACACCGTCTGTGTGCGATTTCAGTCCAAATGTGTGGAAATGGTTTGACGTCCAGAGGGATGACACACTACAGTGGACCGATTACGTCGTAGAAACATTGCAATTTAAGGATCAGCATGACGGCTTTATTTGATCATCTCAAACACCGTAATCCAGTGCAGTTTGCTGAGTCAGTGAAGCTTCGTTATGAATGCAGCTGCCTGTTTATTATTAAAAGTGACTTCTGACTTAGTGGGGTTTAAAAATCACATTTTTGATTCGCATCTTAACCCTCTGGTGTTGGTTTTCCCACCAACCCTTAACTTAATAAACACGACCTCTGGAAATTTGAACACATTTCAGGGAATCAAAATATATTTTAGATTGAGAAACACAAGTAACAAGAGACAGCAAGGGCTGCCAGCTGTTTCCTGGGGATTATACGCTGCAAGACAGTGTATTAAACCCCCCGTTTTACTCCAATAAGGGTTGTTTTCACAGTGAGTTCACAGTTTTTGGATGCACAGAAACCAGTCTCAGCTGGAGCTAATAAAGCCATTCAGTCACACAGCACAACAGCACCTCCTTGTGGAGAAAGTGGCGAGGCAGTTTGAGTTGATCTCATGAAATCCATTTGACTCCTTTTGTAATGAACAGCGTGAACGGCGTTAAATAGTTCATATTTCACAGATGCACTTCATGGAGTTGAAGTTGACACTTGTCACTGTAACTGAAATATGCTCCAATTAATCATTAGTGAATCAAATTGAATCAAGTCAGGAATTTAATTGAATTCCTTGTGAATCAGAACTGAAAAAATGAATGTAAATCTGTCCCTTCTTTGTATTGTCTCCAGATTTTGAGACAAATGGACCGATTGAAACACTCCAAAATGCCTTGGAATAAAATAATTTGACACTGACTTCCACTCAAACTCAAAGTTCCCTGTAAAGTGGCTGATTGGAGACTTATTTTGACAGTGACGGTATAGAGTCAGTGCTCCTCTCGCCCTCACACAGCTCATATAATCTGTGAGAGCTGTGCTCCAATTCTAACCCTAAATATTATTTATATTTTTAATGATATTACTGGTCTTGCTGGTGTCACTGGTTCGTAAACAGTACTTCACACTGGAGGCAGTGACTGGAAATAACAGTTCAAAAGCTGTATTTAAACCACAGCACTGAATCTCACATGGCTCCCTCGTCCCTACATAACTGGGGATAGAGGAGGAGAATAACTCCTCCGAACTGTTCAGTAACATGCAAAAATCACCTGCTCAGAACCAGTATGTTGGCATTGATGGTTACCACTATACTACTGGTATTAGTGGTTATAATACTGTGCACATTCGTTTAATACTGGTATTGAAAATAATGCAACTGATATGCAGATATGTAAGAAATAGAGTAAGAAAGGGAGGGATGATCAGTTTTTATTTAATTTTAATCAGTTTTAACAACAGTAATAATTCATTTTTTAAACATTGTTTAAACATTGTTCGTCATTTTAGAGCCTCTGGAACTTATAAGAAACAACAGAAGACAGTTTGTGAAATGTCATATACTGTGATACTGGAAAACTGATACTGAAACTGGATTTTGTTTGTGTATTTATTGTTATTTCTTGTTCGACGCAGTCAGAAATGAAAAGATCTGTCCAACAAAAGCTGAAAAGCATTGTTAGATCTGATGACCACTGTACACCAGTCACCCAAGTCCCCTAATTCTATATATAAGGATTCAGATTGTTACTGTTTGACTAAGTGCTTGTATCTCCAAAATTGCATCTTTACAGGAGACAGAAAGACCTTGTGAACTCTCGGTATGTGTTCCCGTGTCATTTCGGAGCATTTCTATTGGTCCATTCGTCATGAAACACATTGTAAAGAACTGTCAGATTCACATTCTGTCAAACTCTGTCATTTTACAGAATAGGGACGATGTGTAATTCACTCTGGATTAAAGAGTCAAAGGCCCTGAATATAACAGCATGAAACACTTCATATTTGGGACCGTTGTGTTCTTCATGTTGAGTCTCGGGCGGTTTCTGTTCAGCTGAGAGCAGCGGGAGTCCGATGAATGGATCATTTCTGTAAGTGGGAATTTAATTCATCACTTCCCCGGGGATATATACATAAACCCAAACCAAACTTTGTTTGAATTTAAAAGAAGTGTGTTTTTAGGCCTTAAACAAATGTCTCCGTCTAAGGATGAGCTTGAATAGTTCTAATTATTGTCAAACAAGCCGTCCCGGCTCTGAAGGAGCATCACTGGAGAAAAAGAGGGGTCACGGGGGGGAGGGGAGGATTTCCTTGTGTAGCCTGCTGTAAACCACAGACTGTCCTTTGATTGTGTGGATGCGAGATAAGAAGGATCAGTTTGCTTTACTGTGACACAAACATAGATTCCATCAATATTAGGGTGCTGTATATTTATGGCGTTTAGCTGAGCTTCCTTAAGGGTGTTTGAAAATATCAGCGTATTGGACTATCATAGTCAATTTTGGAATGTCGTATCGATTCTTAAAAACGCAGTATTGATTTTTACAGTTTACATGTAAAGATTGGTGTGGGATCATCTAATGTTTATTAAACTCAGACCACAGGATAGCAGTGTTGTACTCTTCAGTCCCACTGTTCTGATCGGAGAAAAGGAAACTTTTCCAGAGTAAATTTTTGGAAATTGTAACTGAATTGCGAATGTAACGTGAAGTAAATTTAGTCGATCTAACCCTACCCCTACCCTGAAACATGAACTCATAGAATGCAAATTCCTACAGTTTCTGAAGGAGTTCCCGTCCTTTCGTTCCTTTTTAAATTCATTTTGTGACGGAAAGGCAGCGAGCTTCGGTGACACCTCTTCTTTATGCACGTTCTGAGCTGGTTTGTCTGCATTTGGCCAAACAGCCTCTAGACGGGAGCTTGTGATTCCTAATGCTTTTCCATGTTAGTACGTAATAATTGAGCATGTAGTTCAGTTTTAGGCCTTGGTTTCAGATCTAGATGATTCTGAGTCTTTAAGCTGATTGAACAGCAGAGCAGGATCTGCTGACCTTCATCAGAGCTTTGGGGATGTATTGACCTTGAACTTTGGAAGTTTGTGTTTTGCACTTATTTGCCCCGTTTAAGGGAACGGACTTTGGTCCACTAATTCTAGGAAGCTGTGTGTGTGTGTGTGTGTGTGTGTGTGTGTGTGTGTGTGTGTGTGTGTGTGTGTGTGTGTGTGTGTGTGTGTGTGTGTGTGTGTGTGTTGTGTGTGTGTGTGTGTGTGTGTGTGTGTGTGTGTGTGTGTGTGTGTGTGTGTGTGTCATATGAACTTGTTTGACCTCTTTTGCTACCTTGTCACTCACATCTTCATCTCCAGGATGGCTTCTCTAAGTTGTTGTGCCAAGTTTTTCAGCAGAATCCTCCTCCGCCGATAATTGGTCTGAATATATTAAGATCAGATTTGAAATCTAGTGCTGATTTGGAATCATGATTTTAGGCAGTGATGTGTGTTTAAAACTGCCGTGGCTTTGCTGTAGCCCAGCTGCAGTGGCTCTGGACTGGTGCTTTAAGTAATACTGAGAGACAATCAAAGATGGCAGAAGATTTTAAGGTGTTCTTGACTTTGCAACTTGAAAAATAAATGTTGACTTGGCAGCACAGTAAGCATGACCCCTGTCCCCATCATGCCCTGCTGTTCTTTCACAATTCAGTGACTCTACAGGCCTTTGAGAGAATGTAAACACACTCTTCTGCACTGCATGAGGTGTGTTTTTAAACACCGCTTTTGCCTGTGCCTATATTTAGAGTCAGCATTACCAAAACCCTGCTTGTGGCCAGGGTTGTGTTTAGTTGTGAATTATGAGTTATGGGTAATGTGTCTTTCTAAATGTGATCCACAGATCTTGGCTCTCGTTGGTTGAGGGTATAAGGTCTTTCCTCTGAGTCTAGGAGTTTTTGGGCCTCAGAGATTAGGATGATTTGTTCCTTGGAGTCTAATATTCTAATAATGTTCCTTGGGGTCTTCATCTTTTAAGACTCTTGGGTCCTCAGTGTTTAGGAGACTTTGGCCCTCCGAGTTTGAGACCTTGTCCTTAAGAATAAGGAAGCTTTGGGCCTCAGGGTTTGAGAGACTTGAGCCCTTGGAGTTCAGGAGGAAGAGTCCCTCTGAGTTTTGAGTCCTCAGAATTTCAGAAGCCTCCAGAAAGTCTTTGGCGCTCTTTGACAGCCTTTGACCTCAAAATTAGGAGGCTTTGGCCCTTGAAGTTTGCGAGTTTTGGGCTCTCAGACTTTAAAAAGCATTGACCCTCAGAGTTGATAAAGGCTTTGGCTCCTATAGTTTGAGAATCTTTGGCTCTCAATTTTAATTTTAAAGGTGTTGGCCCCCAAAGTCTTTGGCACTCAGGATTTGACAGTCCTCAAAAGGTTTCGACAACCAGAGTTATTGGCCTTCAAAAGGGTGGTTTGGCACTAAAATTTTGGGAATATTTGTGCCTCAGAATTGGGAGGCTTTGTTGTCCAGAATTTGGGAATCTTCAGACATTCCGAACCCCAGGAGCGAATGGAAGTATGAGGTACAAGCAAGTTCGTTATGAAGGCTGTGAGTTTTGCTGGAAGCTAGAAAAGGATTGCAGCAAATCCTTGAGCATTGTGTTGAACCATTGAGTCATGAGTGGGCACACAGGTCAAGCACCTGAAGATCAGACATTCCAACATCAGTCGGTCACGTAACTGCTCTGATTTGTCTTGGTGTTTGAGGTTTAATGCACGGTTAGGAGGATATTGCTGCATTTCTGAGTGGAAAAGATAGCAGTTGAGAGATTTCTAGCCTTGCAGCTGGACGTTAGCCCCACAGGTTCTCACTCCACAGGTCCGGGCTGCAGGTTTTCAGTGATCAGTACTCGTTAGTGCACAATGTACAGCCACGGTGCACATTCCTGTGGGTTGTTTGTTGCCTCTTTTGACATCTAGGTTATTTTTAACCAGGCGCACTTGATTATAATGCTGCAAGTACACGGCAGAATCCATTAATTTGCGGTTTTCCGCGATTAACTGCCCTAATCACGGAGGCCAGAGTCACGATTTGGATTACGTTGTGCAGCTTTTCCACGGATTACACTGTAATTATGAGACCTTTCTCCGTTTTCCTTCTGTCTAGACGCTCTTGTCTTGCCTTACTTCATGTTTCTGTGTCTGTCACCTCTAACCCAGACAGTTCAGACTGCTTCTGCGACCTGGTTGTGGCTTTCAGTGTACGAGCAGTTGTACAGGGGAAGAGCGGACAAAAGGCAGATAATGCAACAAGTGTCAGGAGAACAGGGCAGCAACGTATGTTGGCATAGGTGGCTTCCAGGTAGGCAGGGTCTCAGAGTGCATGTATTGTTCCTGGAATCCAACTGGGCCACTTTGTTACAGTCCACTTTAATCTTGTGGGTCCATCGATGACCCAGTGTGCAGTGTATCTCCCAGAATGGGGGGTCATGTCTACATGTGGGGCCATCATAAAACCCATGGACCAGTTGGTCACCTGTTTGGCTACTCGTATGGACCCACAAGGACCCCAAATGTTATCTGGGAATGCTTCATCCTTTCCTCTTAGGGTAAAATGGGTTATTACATTAATATTGTTGTGCACTAACCTGCCAAACCCACACTAATAAGCTTTATTAATATCAGGTCTGTACTTTATAGTATTTTTCTGCAGTATGTAATTGGGACAAAGCCAGAGTACTTATAAAGCTATGAGTCCATTTAACACAACTCTGGACATAAGATTTTCAACTGGACAGAAGAGAGTTGTGCAAGACAAAACCAGGCCTGTGTGTCTTCTCAGATGTCGTCCCAGGGATGCAGCGCTGTGTGTGTGATGGTGTTGCAGTGTGATGCAGGGCAGTGCAGGGGTTTCTGCTGCAGCAGGCTTGTTCTCCAAGCTGAGACTTTAGAGGACTGGTGGAGGACACTTTCCCCTGAGTGTGCTTGGGCTGCTGCCATACCTGCCATACTCCAGGAGATAGGGAAGACGCAGCGTTCCGGCCGCAGTGCTGCCCCGCACAGGTTTCTATACACCAGACAGTTCAAGCAGGAATTGTTCCCAGGATGACATGGCTGTGTTAACGAATGAAAGGTAAGGTTGCCAGATAGCACGAGATCATGAATGGTGGAGAACATTTTAGGGCAGGAATTCCTGCCGAACCCTGCCGCATCTAATCTTGCCCTGTATCCGTAATTGCAACTTCCACTTGGGACAGAAAAGTAGGGACAGCCTACTTTTTAAGTCTCCTCAGCAAATGTCCATGAACAAAGCGAAGTAGTGGGTTGGAAATGTCCAAGCAAGCTGACCCCGTTCCTTTGTTCAAGAAGTTTGTTCTGTTATCGAGGGACCCACTTGAGCTTCTGCTTTTAGGTTGTGATGGGGAGCACCTTGTCATTCACAACAGTCTTGAGTTAGAGAACTGATCTCAGCTCAGGTTCTCCATTTTCATTTTGCTCTTATATACTTAACGAGGTGGTTTAAGGATACATTGTTCTAAACTCAATGTTCCACACCAAACATTCCAGCGTACCAACCAGCGGACCTGCCACGGTAATCCCCCTGGTGGGAACATACTTGCTGAAGGGTTAAGGCAGAGGTCACCAACCCTGCTCCTGGAGAGCTACCACCCCACCTGATCCAGCTAATTCCTGTCTTCTGTATGTCATTTCTAAATGGCTGCATATGGTGTGTAAGATTTGGGTTGGAGTTGAAACCTGCTGGAAGGGAGCTCTCCAGGAGTAGGGTTGGTGGTCCTGGGTTGAAGTGTCAAGGATTGACCCAATAATGGACGTTTGTGGACACTTCCACAGTTGGTCATATCGTGCTTTGTTGGTGGGATATGGAAATGTTCTCTGATCCATAAACATATGTATATAATATACTGTTTTTTGTTTTAAAAGAAAGACAAAAATACATGTAATTGCATCGTCCGACAGCACTCACACACAGCAGCCCACCAGAAATCCACGCAGTCCTGTTGAAGGCCAGTCATTCTTCCTACAAATGGGTTTCAGTTGGGTTTTCTTTTCTCTACACGTTTCCCAGCACAGCTCCACGAGCTCTCAGTGGGGTTTAAATCTGTTGATTGTTTTGGTCGTGACGTAAGCTGAATTTCCTCACTCTTTCAACCCACACCATTACTGATTGCGTGTTGGGACGTCTTGCATTGTCTTATTGGTGTATGAATCAGTTTCTTTCCACTTAAAAAAGAAGAAATTGACCTCGTCAGAGATTTCCAGCTTTGTTGCTAAACGGTTGATTGCAAGGTTTTCAATAGAACCGCTGCCTTTAGAGTGCATCCCAAACGTTGTCCTTACAAAACCAACTGGAAAACGGACTCAGCGGTTCAGAGACACAATCCAATGGTCGTTTGTGGCTGAACTGCCGTAATGTAATGTTAGTGCCTTTGCTTGCGAGACGGTCTTCCTGTTCTGAGAAGTTTTATTTTTAGTTGAGCTTGCTTAGTGCTGCTCCACGGTCAAGCTGAACAAGTCTCTCTCCATCACATCTCGGGAGAATGACGCAATGAGCCCTGCCGCTTCCTGGGTTGCCTAGCAGCGGTCACCTAGTTCTCAAGGGACGGCCCTGTCTTTTGCTCCACGATCGCCTGGCCCACTTATTCCCCAGAGCTGTTCTGTCTCACCTCCTCGGCCTTCTGCCACGCAGAGTAAGGTCAGAAAGCAGCAGTGCTCCAAAGTGTTGCGCTATTTTAATCCTGGTTTGCGCGTCATTAGGATAATGCACCCTCAGGCACTCCAGCCAGCGCTCGGTGGCAGGTAACCATTTTAAACAGCCGCCTACAAGACATCCTATTATTCCTGGGACCCGCTTTCCACGGCTCTGCCTTTGAACGTTGCCCTGGCAATGCTGAGGAAACGGCGGAGAACAGAGTGTAGGGATACTGTTCACTGGATGCTCCTTAGAGCAAATTATGGAATTGACCACTAGAAATTGATGTGTGATAAGAAGAATAGAGTTATTTATTGGGTTTATTCGATGCCATAAATGGCTGAAGACAAGAATTCGATATCCTGAGAAAGCTTGAAGAGTTGCATGGAATTTGGAATCAAAGGCATGTAAGATAGCAAGCGATGGAAGCATCAGCCTGAACGTTCTGAATTCCCAGTGCAGTCCGTCAGCAGCTCTGCAATACCTTCAGCAGTTATTCCATTTCTTAAACTCCCAGATCTTCGTGAAGAGCTGCTTCTGCTGTGCTGATATTTTGGTACTGTCATATATAACACACCAATTGTTTCTTATTCGAGCCATCTGGGTCCCGCTTGGCTGAGTCATCCAGTCCACCAGCTGACCGCAGGAGCGGCTGCAGTCTTTCCTTCGACGTCAGAGTCTGTCATTGAATATCAAGCAGGACGTGAGCGGGCGCTGATTGATGTGGATGTTGCTTTTCCTCCTAGCCTTTTCTCAGCTTCAGCAGAACCCTGGGAACCAGTGGTGTAAATCCCTGACCTCAACAAGCAGCATTGGGACGCTTTAGGAAAATTCAGCGCAGCGTGACATTCCACTGCACAGAATACATGTACATCCGTGGACCATAAGATTCAGACCACCTGCCTAATGTTGTGTAGAACCCCCTTGTCCCACCAAAATAGATCTGAATCATCTAGGCATGGGCTCCACAAGATCTTCTCAGAAGACCCGACTGATGTTTCTGACCTAGGCTATCCAAACTTGACCCATGTCAGAGCATTGCAGATTACACTTGTCCAGTTTCCAGCTTTTAAACCATCGTTTCAAGAGCTGTTGGTTTACTTTCTGCCTGTAGATCCCGTGCTCTTAACTTTTTTCTGTTGTCTTCTTCAGCACTATAATCAACGTGCGTGTAATTTGTTTATATCGTCCAGCCCCGGTGACTTGCATTTTGGTCAGCTAGGTGGTGTTGAAGCTGGCCCCGGATGACCCGTCCCATTTAAGAGCATTAAAAGCTGATTAGAGATGGGATCTGGCATTGAGCCAGAGTGGCCCACTGCGGAGAGAGGGAGAGAGTGAAAGAATGAGAGAGTGAGAGAGAAAAAGAAATAGAGAGAAAGTCTCCATTAAATCAGTGCTCAGGCTTAAAGTGCAGCACTGTCCGACTCAGGCCAGTGTGGGGCTTTCCAGGAACAGTGTGAACACACACACACACACACACACACACACACACACACACACACACACACACACACACACACACACACACACACACACACACACACCTATTCTGTCCAGTTCAGGGACGCAGTGGGAACCAAAGGTTATGTTTTTCAGCTCAAACCACTGTGGGCGTGTCTAGTTGTACAGGAGCAATAATACAATCAGGTTTGTGTGTCCAAACTTTTGACTGGTACTGTATATTGTGGGCAAATAGAAAGACAAAGACAGAACACACACAGTTGGTCTCTATATGGACACTTGGAGATGTGGCCGGATATTTAATCTGAGCATTTCCGAAAGCGTTTAAATCTGATTCCACTGATGTGATTTTTTTGCTCAGCTGTGTAAAAATCCGATTTAGGCAGGGAAATTGAATTTGCGGTGCTTAAACTCTATAACGGGAACACAGCCATTGACCCCAGGCAGGTAGTAAAGAGGAGCAGAGTGAAGGAAAAAGGCAAAGGGACGAGTCCAGAACCCTAAAACCTGCCGTTCGCTTTAACACTGTTGCCGGGTTACTCGCTGTGGTTCTTTGCTTACATCATATCCTCTTGTCCTGTGTTTTGTAGGAAGGTCCGTAAACAAGTACATCATAAGAAGATATTTAGATAATGATGGACCTGAAGGGTTTGATGGAAACACTCAACAATAATCATCACTTTTCTGTTTTGCTTTCCATAACGCTGTTTATGAGCACAGCTGGCGACACTGTAATGCTTTTTATTGTTACAGGGTGAATTTTTTTTTTGGACAAAAGTATTGGGACACCTGCTCCATCCCTGAAGAGCTCAAAGCTGGAGCAGTGGACATCTGGCATAAGATACGGGGCCAGTAGGTGTTTATCTGCTGCAGAGAGTCCTATTCTAATGGCAGTACGTCTCCACAGGGTCTAGACAAGCTAATGATATACGTATAAACTGTATGTTATGCCCCTAATATCATGCATATCATGTATAATCGTGAACCTCTTGGCACCATACCTAATGCCAGGTGTGGGCTAGAGGGGTATAAAGCCTCCCAGTACTGAGCTGTGAACCAGTTGAACTGTGTTTTCTGGAATAATGGAGCTCCATCCATGCTTTTGAGAGGGATGAGTTGGGCATTTTTGTGGATGCCCAAGGCTCCTGGGTACTCAATGTGGTCCCACCTCACGGGGCACGCTTTGACGGATCTGAGCTGTTTTGGCTTTACAAGGGGGACCCACACAATATTATTAAGGTGGTTTTGATGTTCTGGCTGATGTTGACTCACCAGTGATAACGTAGTGTTTGTGTCAGTGAGCAGCTATTTGTGTCTCTCAGGAAACCTTCAAACGTGAGGTTAATGGACAGTGGGTCAGTGGCAGGAACTGCACTCTAATGTGGGCAGGAAGTGTTATGATAGAACCAATGTGGGGGCTGTGAGCTTCCCGTGAGTGCAGTAGCAGGCTGTGGCCAGCAGGTGAGGCCAGAGGACATGGTGGAGAAGGAACTGGTTGCTCCTCCAGCTCCAGTTCTGCCCATAGGGTCCACATTCAGCATCATTCGGCCACCGCAGGCTGTCCATGGCATATTTAATGATGCTGCCGGGTGTGGTGGATGATGGCGATGTGACACGCAGATGATTTTATGCAAATGAACCAATGTTCTGCTGTCGTGCTCCAACAGCCTCACCTGTGCTCAGGAAGGGCTTGTTAAGGAGCAATACTCTGGGCAGGGGTTCTCCACACTCAACATAAAAAATAAGGGTTGTTCCTAGACGAACCACCGCACGACATGTTCAGACTTTTTCCTGCTTCCAGTACACATAATCCAGCGAATCAGCTAATTAACAAGACCTTCCTGAGCTGAGGGGATGTGTTAAAGCAGGAAACCACTAAGGTCCCATTATCCGTATCCGGATATTTTTCAAAACAGAGCTTTCCAGAGACGAAAATGCTTCCTTGAGCATTCTAACCCTGTATGGAGTGATAGGCCCTCATAAAGAATGACATCAAAACACCACGAAGATGGAAGAAAACACAGACAGTAGGGCAAGTATATATTCTATCATCGATGTTATTGTATATAACAACGATCTAATAGTGATATATCGATATTTATATGAGCCGATATTGATTTAAGCTGATATAAACAGAGCTCTACCCCTGCTCTGAGCTCTTCCTGTACCCTGCCCCCTCTGCCCCATTTAGCTAAAATATATCAGGATATGATTTTTCATCCATATCGTCCAAACCTAGATAAAACGCAGACAAATCCCCCAGTACCAGGGTCGAAAACCACTGCCCTGAAACACCTAATTGAGTGGTTGCTTATGGAACCAGTTTTGTAAATGAGATGTTTGAGTGTGAAGAACAACACCAGAGCAACACCAGCAGCCTTTTTTTAGTTCTTCCTCCTTTCTTGCTCTCCTTTGGGGTTCAAGAGGAATGTCATCTGGTCATCGGGCTGCAGGCCTCGTGCCACTTCACTACCACCGTGTTCTAGAGTTGTGTGAATGTAAAGAACCTTTATATCTGGCAAATATTCCTTAGACAATTCAAAGGTTCTTTACACTCTATATGCATTTAAATGTCTCTTTTACAACTGTTCTTTTGTGGAACCAGATGGGTTCTATGGCAGAATCTTCATCTGGACTTTGTATTCCTTAGTAGTGACACTACGTGGCAAGTCGACGACATCATTAGCCCCGCCCCCACTCACTGATCAGTCAGAGTCTGTATGCAAGTAGAGCATGTACACGTGGACAGTTAACATGCACTGGGAGCTGCTTTCCATTTTAAACTGGGATTGGATCCAGTTTTCCAAGCTGGATTACTCTGATAGGTCTGTAGATTACTTTAATCCTAGAAAACAGCAGGTTTCCCGCAAAGTGCAGAACTCCAGCTCTAAGAGTTAAACCAGGCTGCCTTTGTCGTCAACGGGTGGCAAGAGCTTTTGGCAGTCTCTAGGGCAGCGTGGGTAATGTAGTGCCCCACCGCATGTGCAGTTGCTGCTAGGCAGCGTGGGTATTGGAGTGCTGTAGATTCTCCCCATCTCTGCAGACTAGCGGCTGCATGACTCATCCCATTAACAGCTCGGTGCCTGCTTTTCGGTGGAGGCGAACTGCTACCCTCTCGCTCAGAGATACAGCGCTTCACACTTCAGACACTAGCCTTGAGTTACCCACCCCTCACAGCCACCTGTGTGTATACACACACACACACACACACACACACACACACACACACACACACACACACACACACTCGCACACTCACTCTCTGTCCGAAAGTGTCCTGACCTCTCTTCTAATTAGTGAATTCAGCTGCATTAGGGTGGACTCATTGCTGACACAGGGATTCAGTTGTGCATACACAGCTGATATCATCTCTAAAGAAGCATTGACCAATCGAATGGGGCAGCTGGAGCGGCAGCATATGAGCCTGAGGTCATCGTGCCCAATAGCAGACAGTATATTTAGTTAAGTCCATACGTTTTTGATCAGTAACCCATGTTCTGCCACCTCGATCTGTTTATATGTAATTTAAATATTTTATCGTGAAAATGTATTTAAATATCATTATATTCACTCGTCGACAAAAACAATAGTTGCATTCAGAAGGAATCATTTGATTTTAATGGTGTCGAGCAGAACTGAGTGAGAACATTCAAGCTGCATGGGCTGGATCATCACAGGACACCATTAGGAACCTCTACGACTCCAGGCAGAGACGTCTGCCATGTTGCGTTTAACCCGACGCCGTACTGAAAGACACGACTTCTGAATGAGTTGATCAATAAATATTGATCAGATCAGCCTACAGTTATCATCAGTTATTGATTCTGATCACCTTCATCTTCAAAGGCACTGCAACCCCACACGTCCTTCTGGGTGCAACTATTTATTTATAAATAATATAAATGAATATATAAATGTTATCGTGCTGACTTTTCTTGATGTATTTTTGTCCTGTTTGCAGCTCTGTGCAGTGAAGTTGGCCTGTCCGGTCTTCAAAGCCCAGCTCTTCTGACATCTCTAGCCATGGCTGACGGTGAGGACCCGCTGTAGACCCCCGCAGCCTCCCAACGCCGAACCCCCTCCACCAGGTGGAAACACACACTCTCAGACACTCTCGCCATCTGCAGCTGCCTGTGTGCATTGCTTGCTGAAATCAGAAGGAAGGACCAGTGAGCTGTCTGTCCATGAATTCATCCAACACACCAGGTAAGACTCTTCCAGTGATACTTTACGAACTATTTATGAACTTTTAGATGTTTTATTTGAGATGCACCAGTAAATGAAACTGTCAATATAATAATACATCAGAATGTCTATTCATTTTAATCAAGATATGATATTGAATAATATTGTATCGTAATCGATATATTGATTTGAGGTCACGTCGCCCAGCACTAGAATGATAATTGATATTTTTGAGTATCGTGAAACTTTGTGACTGATTTTCTTCACAGTTCATTTGTAGAAACAAAGGGATGAGCAGTGCGTTAGAACAGTATTTCATGTGCGCTCGTTTGGCAGTGTTTTGGTTTCAACTCACAAAAGTGATGTTTACGATGTTTTTTACGATAATAAAAATAAAGGAATTTTTATCCGACAGCACAAAAAGTCAATAATCCAATATGTCATGATATGAATAATGCACTCCATGTATCCAAGATAGGATTACAATGGATGACATTCAGCACATACAAACAGTCATGGTTGTTATGGAAACATGCAGGGGTGAAGATTGGATTATTCAAGGTCTCCTGAGTGGCACAGCTGTCTAAGTGTCGGCCTGTGGGTGGATAGTACTGCGATTTGTTTCCCCGTCAACCTTTGACCTAAAAGAACAGGCAGTTAGTGTTCTCCTCCAAGCGTGTTGAGCTGTAATATGATGTTGCATTAGTGACAGTTATGGGAGTCTATATGGAGGCACTGCGAGGATCATGGGATTCAAACTGGGAATTGAGAGAAATATCCTCCAAAAATTCCCTATATTTTTCCCATCCCTGCTCCACAGCATGATCCACAGCCATTAAATTGGACTCCTTTTGTGGTTGTTGGGAGGAGCTAAACGGCCTGCAAATTGGCCTGATTATCCTGTAGTGTGTCCAGTGCTTATCACCTGTCAGTCATTTCAGATGTCCAATCACATCACCCTGTCCCTGGTCCTATTTTTGCCCCACCGTGTGATTTCCCTGTAGTTTTAGCAGCGTGGGGAAGCTGTAGAGCCGCTGCGTTCGAATGGTTATTTCTGCGTGAATGAAAGAGTTTGTAGGTGACTGATCGTTTGAATTTGCAAAGAAATGTGTTTTCTTTCGTCTCACTTTCATATTCTCGAAGCTAAAGACGACAAACCCGTCGTTTTACATCTACAGAGACTAGAGCTTCTCCAGTGTTCAGACCTGACGCCTTTCATCAGCAGCTTTTTAAAGATGTCTACTGAGGCCAAAAATAGTGACGATGGCAGTAAAGGGTTCCTCTCAACAGGTGACAAACCTGATTATGTGGCTCTTTCTGTCCTCGTCCGTCTGTTTTCTCCCTGTTGTGCATCAGGTGTTCCTCATCTCAGTCGGGAGAGTCATCTTCAGCTCACTTCTTTTCACGGAGATGTTGGTCAGGGTCTCGGTGACCGAGAAAAGTCTTTTGTGGTCTGTGGTTTGCACAATGACACTGACTGCGTTTAGAGACGAAGGTGTGGTGGAGGCTTGCTTGTTCGTTCTCCACCTGATCGCTGATCGGTGTGTTTTTTTGACCAAACTCAGATCCGACCACTGAACCACTGGTTGGGTCATCAGCTAATATTTGATGAAATGACCAATCAGACCTCCGTTCTGTGTGGTTTTCTTTCTTTTTCTTTTCTTTCTTGGTGAAAATGGGATGGAAGGGAAGGTCATTTCAAATGTTCCTCTGTATCTCCAGCCTCTGGATGTGCCTCCAAAACTCTGGATGATCAGTTTCAGAGGTGTGCAGCTTTTCTTTTTCCCAAAAACAAAGAAACTGTAGGTGCAAAGTGCATTTTTGGTCACAACAGGGTCATACAAGTGTCTAAAATCAGTTCATATCTCAAATTAAGACATTTGATTCTAGGCTTCTCTGTATATTATGATTATTATTATCGGTATATATCTATATATCTGTATGGATATAATATAATATGTGTATTTATGTATATTATACTGGTAGAACATGTGCTTACTGGTTAAAATCTGCAGGGAAACACTTCAGCATCTATATTTTCAGCTTTCTGTGCTCTGATTTTTTTATTTGCTATATAAACGACTCATAAGGACATCATTCTTGTTGGATGCGCTGTGATTTTTCTTGTCCCCATATGTTTCAAATCTGAGAAAATATAACCATCTGTGTATCACAGTTGCCCTGCTCTCTTGTCCAGACACCGTGTGCCTCCCTACCTCTCCTCAACCCGAGCTGGTCCACTCCTTCATCTGCCCCCAGACTAAACACACACAGCCCCTCCTCTCATTGGTCCCCTCCTATCTGCGCTGTTTATAATTGGAAGTGGTGATGGCTGCCCAGACCTTTATTAACCCCCCATCCCTCTGGTGACGTCTTTGAATGTCACTGGATGCCGTGGCAACCGCGTAACCCCTCTCTTCTCCGCCGCCGCCCCGAGGGCCGTCTGCTCATTGGGCCGTTTGCTCTAACTGACGCCAACTCATTGATTCTTACTCTGGACCTGTGTGTGTGTGTGTGTGTGTGTGTGTGTGTGTGTGTCTGTGTGTGTGTGTGTGGGAGTGGGGTTGACCATTTTACAAGCGTGTTTGACATTTGGCTGGCTGTTTGCGAAAACGCAAGGAAGGGCTGTTTAGAATAGCTAATGACTACAGGTGGTCAGTCATTGAGGTTTGGGAAAGTGACCCTTGTCTCATCAGGACACCATGATGCCGGTATCTCACGTTATAGTATGGACCTCAAGGCTCGAATCCAACGTTCAGAACAACTATGATAGATCCGTTTTCACTGTTTATTGTTGGATTTGGACCTTTAGAGCCCTAGACCCGTTTTGTGGGCTGTTTTTGTTGCTGAACCATGAAGTGTCCGGTTATGTGCCCACGAATACCCGTTAGAGAGGACCATTACCACCCTGTCCCACCACTGCAAACCTCCCTCACTGCTATTGTCCATTTTCCCTTCTCCTCAGTGCATGTTTCTGATTCCTATCAAGCTGGATTGGTGTAAAAGTTGCACGAATTCCGATCTGCCTGGCTGTGGACGGAGGAGGGTGTTTTCTTGAACTTTCTGGGGGTTAATTGTCTCCTTTCAGTTGGTTCTCAGTTGGAGAAACTTCTTGGAAAGCTGGCTACACCTACATAATAAATGCTGGTCATCCAGAGGCTAATGAGCCTCCTCAAACACTCACATCCTCACCTACACCCACCCACACACCCACCAGGTGAGACTCTTGAGTCCTTCAGCGGTTCTGAAGCTGCAGTTGTTCTCCCACCCGACTGTGTGGGAGGGTTAATTAGCAGCCCACTGCATGACTCAGGATGAATGAGGAAAAAGGCTGAGGTGCGTTCAGTCATGCCGAGGACCCTTTATTCTACCGGGGACGCATAGAACAGTCCAGCTTCTCACAACGTCATTCTGGCAGTTGTTCAGTACACTGTTCCAAAATGGACCAATAGAAATGCTTCAAAACTACTTGGAATAAAGTCGTTCCATGGACTTCCTTTGGAGGCCAAGACAGATTTTTCCTTCTCCTGTAAAGTTGCTGTTTTTTGGATACAGGTTTTTTTCTGAGATACTATCTGTGGTTCTGATGGTCAGGTTGGATATTGAAGATGCTATCTGTGGTTCTGATGGTCAGGTTGGATATTGGAGATACTATCTGTGGTTCTGATGGTCAGGTTGGATATTGGAGATGCTATCTGTGGTTCTGATGGTCAGGTTGGATATTGGAGATACTATCTGTGGTTCTGATGGTCAGGTTGGATATTGGAGATACTATCTGTGGTTCTGATGGTCAGGTTGGATATTGGAGATACTATCTGTGGTTCTGATGGTCAGGTTGGATATTGGAGATACTATCTGTGGTTCTGATGGTCAGGTTGGATATTGGAGATACTATCTGTGGTTCTGATGGTCAGGTTGGATATTGGAGATACTATCTGTGGTTCTGATGGTCAGGTTGGATATTGGAGATACTATCTGTGGTTCTGATGGTCAGGTTGGATATTGGAGATACTATCTGTGGTTCTGATGGTCAGGTTGGATATTGGAGATACTATCTGTGGTTCTGATGGTCAGGTTGGATATTGGAGATACTATCTGTGGTTCTGATGGTCAGGTTGGATATTGGAGATACTATCTGTGGTTCTGATGGTCAGGTTGGATATTGGAGATACTATCTGTGGTTCTGATGGTCAGGTTGGATATTGGAGATACTATCTGTGGTTCTGATGGTCAGGTTGGATATTGGAGATACTATCTGTGGTTCTGATGGTCAGGTTGGATATTGGAGATACTATCTGTGGTTCTGATGGTCAGGTTGGATATTGGAGATACTATCTGTGGTTCTGATGGTCAGGTTGGATATTGGAGATACTATCTGTGGTTCTGATGGTCAGGTTGGATATTGGAGATACTATCTGTGGTTCTGATGGTCAGGTTGGATATTGGAGATACTATCTGTGGTTCTGATGGTCAGGTTGGATATTGGAGATACTATCTGTGGTTCTGATGGTCAGGTTGGATATTGGAGATACTATCTGTGGTTCTGATGGTCAGGTTGGATATTGGAGATACTATCTGTGGTTCTGATGGTCAGGTTGGATATTGGAGATACTATCTGTGGTTCTGATGGTCAGGTTGGATATTGGAGATACTATCTGTGGTTCTGATGGTCAGGTTGGATATTGGAGATACTATCTGTGGTTCTGATGGTCAGGTTGGATATTGGAGATACTATCTGTGGTTCTGATGGTCAGGTTGGATATTGGAGATACTATCTGTGGTTCTGATGGTCAGGTTGGATATTGGAGATACTATCTGTGGTTCTGATGGTCAGGTTGGATATTGGAGATACTATCTGTGGTTCTGATGGTCAGGTTGGATATTGGAGATACTATCTGTGGTTCTGATGGTCAGGTTGGATATTGGAGATACTATCTGTGGTTCTGATGGTCAGGTTGGATATTGGAGATACTATCTGTGGTTCTGATGGTCAGGTTGGATATTGGAGATACTATCTGTGGTTCTGATGGTCAGGTTGGATATTGGAGATACTATCTGTGGTTCTGATGGTCAGGTTGGATATTGGAGATACTATCTGTGGTTCTGATGGTCAGGTTGGATATTGGAGATACTATCTGTGGTTCTGATGGTCAGGTTGGATATTGGAGATACTATCTGTGGTTCTGATGGTCAGGTTGGATATTGGAGATACTATCTGTGGTTCTGATGATCAGGTTGGATATTGGAGATACTATCTGTGGTTCTGATGATCAGGTTGGATATTGGAGATACTATCTGTGGTTCTGATGAGCAGGTTGGATATTGGAGATACTATCCATGGTTCTGAGGGTCAGGTTGGATATTGGAGATGCTCTCTGTGGTTCTGAGGGTCATGTTGGATATTGGAGATACTATCTGTGGTTCTGATGGTCAGGTTGGATATTGGAGATGCTATCTGTGGTTCTGATGAGCAGGTTGGATATTGGAGATGCTATCTGTGGTTCTGATGGTCAGGTTGGATATTGGAGATACTATCTGTGGTTCTGAGGGGCAGGTTAGATATTGGAGATACCATCTGTGGTTCTGATGGTCAGGTTGAATATTGGAAATACTATCTGTGGTTCTGATGATCAGGTTGGATATTGGAGATACTATCTTTGGTTCTGATGATCAGGTTGGGTATTGGAGATACTATCCGTGGTTCTGAGGGTCGGGTTGGATATTGGAGATGCTCTCTGTGGTTCTGAGGGTCAGGTTGGATATTGGATTGTTGATCAAATGAAATGTATACATACAATGAGTCTGCTCTCATCTTCTTCATTTTCCCTGTTCTGTGAGAACAGATCGGATCAGTATTCCGTGTTGTCTATGAAATCGTTCCTCAGCTTTTTAATTATCAAACACCACTGACTTGCCATAGCTGATGCCAGCCGAAGGCATTCATTAATAATTAATGCACTAATGCCGCATGATATTCGCGATGTCCTCGCTCTCTTTTCTGTTTTCCGTTAAATCCCGCCGAACTATCCACCCCGGTGTTGGGTGGAAAATGACAGCCAGTATTCCTCCCTCAGCACTTGTTAAGACAGTGATTCACACTGATTAAAATAACTCATTTCTATTGGGTTTCGCTCTCTGCTCGGCAGCTTTGTTGCTGTTGGGAAGATAGTTTTCACACCATTGTGTTCGGATCTGCTCTCGCATGTCTTGGCCAAACTCGGAGTACAGTAGTTACATTAGTCTCTCTGAATCTTAGCCGGAGTTTGTTACTAAAGGATGTGTAGAAGAGGCAAGGTGTGCAGAAACAGGATTAAAGGTGCCGCATCCTTTCATTTTCTTGCTTTTCATCCCCGTAACAAAGTCCATTTATAACATTTGTGTGGGTTTATGAAACAGACGGCCATAATTGATTTTTATGTGCTTCCTCCGGATCAATTAAACAGGCCGATTGTGTGTCTGTGCCTTTAGGACTGATGCAAACACAGGATCTCTGTTCTGATTGGCTGTCCTGGCATTCCAAGCTGACACAATAGCGACGTAACTATCTAAGAACATCATCTACCATCAACATCCATCTAGCAAGCACTTACAAACACTATAGCGACTGCCTGGGATACCTTAGCAATCACTCAGCATCTTAGCAACAACATCCCAACCACCTATCAACACCATAGCAACATTATGCCATCAATCTATCAAACACTTTAACAACCCCTTGTGATACCGTAGCAACCATATAGCAACATCATAGCAACAGTCAAGCAAGGCATTTATTCAGCAACTACCTAGCAACACTCTAGCAATGATCTAATAGCACCATAGCAACACTGTAGGAGCCGCCTGGAATTCCATACTAACCAACTAGCAGTTTCATAGCAACCACCCAGCAACACCATAGCATCCACCCAGCAATGCCAAAGCAACCAACCAGCAACACTAGAGCAATGACCTAGCAAAACTAAAGCAACCACCTAGCAAACACTCAGCAGAAGTAAAACACCCCCCCAGCATACCAGAGCAACCATCTAACAACTCCATAGCAACCTTCTGGCATACCATAGTAACAACCAAGCAAAAACATCTATCACTCTGGTAGCAACCAGATATTAGCATCATAATGACCACTCACCAACACTATAACATCCACCTCGCAACCGCTTATCAACAGTAAAGCCACAGAATAGGACCCTGAGAGGAGGGCAGAGTGGTCTGCTGTGGTCAGTAAGTGAAGGCGGTGTATTGGGGTGTTGGGGGCAGTGATCTCAGTGTGAGGAATGTGTTTACAGAACTAGTTCCTTTAGAATACTGCAGGGGGTCTGGCCTTCTTTTCCAAGTTGCCGTCATTACCTGAGCACATTAATAATTGAGTGTGTGTGTGTGTGTGTGTGTGTATGTGTGTGTGTGTCTGTTATCTGCCTGGACAGACCAATGCAGTTGGGGCTGTGCAGTGAATGAGTCATCGCTGTGTTCTATTTGAGGAGAGAGAATCTCTATGCACCCCCTGAGTGCGCGCGCGCGTGTGTGTGTGTGTGTGTGTGTGTGTGTGTGTGTGTGTGTGTGTGTGAATCCACACTTTGGATGCAAGTGCTTCTGTCTATGCCTTGATATGAGTCATCAAATGATGGGTCCAAAAAAGGTTGTTTGCCTGTCTGTAATTTGTGTGTGTGTGTGTGTGTGTGTGTGTGTGTGTGTGTGTGTGTGTGTTTGTGTGTGTGTGTGTGGTTTATATCTGCCTTTGATGTGTTTTTTCTAATGATGTCTTCAACCACGTATGTCTGTATGAGGATATATGAGGTGTGTGTGTGTGTTTGTGTGTTTTCCAGGGAGTGAGCTGGAGTGTTTTGGTAAATAGTGGTTTTAAGAAGGGGTTGTTCATACACACAAACAGACCTACACAGGAAAAAAGTGCAACCAGGTGTTTATTTATTTGTTTGTTTG